>CM034239.1:2160911-2760911 GCA_019916065.1 Vitellaria paradoxa
AAAATTTTGATGATGCTGGCTCGTATGGGGTTTGTGCTGTGTAGCGATTGATGTTTTTTAGGTAATATGAAAACAGTACCGGTCCAAAACAGTACCGGTACTATTTTTCGGTATTGTTTTCAAAAACAGCACCATGAATTATAAGTGGATGACGAGTTTTACGGGCAAGAGAAATCCATGGGCCCGATGGCTTTTGAGCTATTTTCAAAACGTACGTGGTAGGTACTGTTTCAAAAAATATCAATGTCGACCCATATGATTAGTTTGTGTATGTATGATTGTTTTTTAGGTAATATGAAAACAGTACCGGTCTAAAACAGTACCGATACTGTTTTTATCGGTACTGTTTTCAAAACAGCACCATGAATTATAAGCAGATGACAAGTTTTGGGCAAAAGAAATCCATTGGATTGATTAGCATTTTGAGTTATTTTCAAAACAGTACCGGTATTTTTTCAAAATCAGAAAAAATAATATACTTAGGAATGATGATTGATTTAGGTTTTTCCAAACAGTTTTGATTTTGTTTCAAAAATCGATTTTACTTGCTTTGTAAAGAAGATGGAATCGCGGAAGTTATGAGTGAAGTGTGCACTATTTTCGTATAAAACTGGCAGTTTTGAAATGTGGTGAAAAACGCATGATTCTGTTTTTATCTTTTTGTTACAAGTGTAACTTATTTACAAATAAATTTTTTGGGTATGATTTAAATCCTTATAAGTTCATAAATAGCAACCGACCTTCAAAAACTCCTAAAATTTACTAATTTTGGTTAAAAAAAATTTCAAGTCCATTAGGTTGGGCCCAAACTTACAATCCCAATCTCATGCACAACTTGAAATTGATATTGGCAATTTTTTTCCAAATTCACCCCACAGGCTAATATACTAGTGCAAGCATGTCTAAAATGCAGGTCAGGCCTACTGGGTCCATTGGCTACGATTAACTTTAGTTTTGGGAGGTATTATCCCAAAGGTGGTGTGACACGCAAATTTTGTTATACTTGATATTTTATTTTAGCCATTTATGAAGGTTTTGGGCCATTCTGAATTATGGATCTTGAAATTTGATCTTAAGTTGAGGACCCACTTTGTTTTATTTTATATTATTTTATTTTTTTGAACTAAGTAGGCCAAGAATATTATTAGGCATTCTATATAGTAAATTTGTTTCTTTCAAATTTAGGATATGCACGAATATAACTTCCCTAAATGTATATTTGTTGCTTCTAGCACGATTTGTGTAGATTTTGTTTCTAATATTTGTGGATTTGTGATGGTTATATACACATATATTTTGTGAGAATATTGTGATTTATTGAGGTATATTTTGGATTTGATGTTGTATGAGTATACACATGAGGACTTTACATATTTACATGTTAATATATTGTTGATTTGAGGCTTAAGATGGTGATTGGAATTATTGGATTTAATTTCATGCAAAAACAAATCTAAAAATGGTTTTTTTTGGTCATTGGAATTCTAACAGCCTTGTAATTGTTCGTATAATTTGACTAATGGCTAAGAGAGCGCTATTTTATGTCATGTGGTTCGAATAATCCAGGCAGTAGGCAAATTTGATTTTTTTTTTTTTTTAATGTTCCAACTCTTGTGAAATTTAGATATAGTTTATATTATAATATATTCCAAATTACCGCAACTTATTATGAATTATTATAGCTCATTCGAATTATGTTATAGGGTTAGTGGACATACTTATATTGATATTATATTGCTTCGTAAAATGAGAACATATCCTGTACATTGGGACTTGGGGTTATTCATCCAATTGGATATGATGGCCAATGAGCAAATGTTGTTATCTTATGAGCTATTGAGGTGTCATAAGCGTACTTATTTCTATGGATTGATCACTATTTCCAAAATGGAAAGAAAAATAATTTTTTTAAATTATTGAATAATTCCCAAACAATATAAATGATTAATGTCCCTTATATGGATATTGGCATGTCAATTTAAATATTATGATTTATTATTTTAGGCTACAAACTAATGGTAGTCAAGAGAAATGACAAAAAAATTGGACAAGCAGCTTGATATATTATATTATTATTATTATTATATGATTTGTTGTTGTCGAGAAAAATAGTGTGAAAGGTAACGCTACGTATTTTACTAATTATTCTAATTCAACGTAAGTTGAGAAACTGTATGATATATACTTGCATGCTGTGTTAGCAGTTACTATTTTCATAAATCAATAAATATTGTGCTAAAGTCAACTATGCCAAAATAGTTTGGGTTAGGGCTAAAAATTATATTGCATGATTTTTGTTGCATATTTATTTATATAAATATTCGATCACACCTTAAATTTTTCACAATCCGAAAGCATGAATAAAAATACTAAACATGAAACTCAAGCAATTTCACTTGCCAGATTCCACGATAATCAATTAAAAACCTTTAAATTAATGATAAATTAAACATCCAATCGTAGTCTTGCAAATTGAGACTATATATTAATCCCAATTAACTAGAAAATAAATAAATAAATCAAATGTTCAATTCTCTTAAAAAAAAAAACTATAAAAAAAATTCACATAAGTCACGGCTTTAACATGGAAATATCATATACTTGTGTCTCATGGTGTTGTAATTTTAGGTATCAATCATGGGTATTTGGAGGCCTAAGCACACCATGGAGTGCAAGCGGACGGCCTAGGTGAATTAGAGGCAAAATAGGCAAAAAAAATGAACAAAGAAAACTATTGAGGCTTTTAATCGAACATATGGTGTGCATAGCAAAAATCATTCCCGACGGGCTAATTCACAAAGCTACAGCTATGCATGCCAATTAAGGTTACCTAAGGCATGTCAAGCGGACCAACAAGCCTAAGTCAAGCGTTGGGCAAAGCCATAGAAACTTCAAAATCCAAGTTGCTAGATAATATATGAACATTCAAGGGTTCGAGATCGACATTCTGAAATAAAATTACATACATTATCAAGGAGATGGGTCATTCACTTAATGATATATAATCATTACTCCCAAAATATAATATTTTTGTGGAACGAATTTATTTCATACACACGCAATATTAGCCCCAAAACAAATTAAAAAAAAAAAGAAAGAAAACCTTTAATACAAGAATTTGGTAGAGTACAAGGCAACAGGGATCTGGCCATTTGGGCATGATGCTAACAAATTACAACACACGAAGAATGATAATCTTTGTTTGTTTTATTTTAGTGGAGGACAACTATCATTGAAAGTCTCAAAGTGCAAATCATGAATCCCCTCACTTGATTCCATTGATATTTTTGGAGAAGCATATTGATAAGTGCTCTGTATCCTTGTTCTGTGGGATGATAGCTATCCCAAAATAGGTATGCAGAGTCATCTTCACATGTCTTACTAAATTTGTTACACAATACGGCTACCTCTACTGCACCTGTGCCACAACACCCTTTATCCACAACAGCAAAGCCTGAAATAATTGAAATAATTGTTAGAATTTGGAAAGATCACCAATGTTATACATCCATTAGAAAAATGAGTAATGGTAACAATCAAAAAATTATTTCAGAATCATGTGGTTTTGTTATGGGCTTTATCACTTTGTATAAAATTGTTCGTTAAAAATATTTTTATTGTAAAAGTACCATTTTCACATCACTTAGTACCACTTTTTTATTAAAAAAAAATTGATACAGAATAACTTTCATAGAAAAATTTATCAAGATGATGCGATAGTTGTATCTTTTATAAATAAAAAGTAATTTAATAGATCTTTTACCTGAAATAATAAGTTTTTATCATTCTGATAATATTTTCTAGTAATTCTTTATGATAGAATAGTATTTTTTTTAAATTTGAAAAAGTAATATATCATTTTAGGCAAAAAGAACTGTTAAATTATGCTTTATTAAGAAAACTACCACTGTCACTTCATTTTGATTAGAATGATTTATGTTAAGAGTATGAGGTTACCATATTTTTCGTTATTTTGGATGAGATGAAGTAGAGGATTGTAAATGTCAATATAGAACACGCTGGCTTTAGTATCGTTGAGGCTGCTTTTGAGGGAGTTGAGTGCATTAGATAGCTTGGTGTTGTATAGTTTAGCTGCCTGGTTGTATTTCTCAGAACACATTCTTCCAATTCCCCCAGCAAGTGTTCTTTGTGCTGGTAGACATCCTATTGGGGGAACCCCAAAAACACCAATCCTTCTTGCCCCGAGTTCGTATAATTCCTTGAAAAAAGAATTGCATCACAACGTTACACAATTATGCTGTTATCACGTACGTTATTTTAATATAAAATTTTAACTAATAATAATGATAGAGTAAGAATTTTCTTATTTTTATTAATGATAAGCAATGAAGAGAGAGAAAATACCTTAACAAAATTGGCTGCTAACTGGACCAAAAAACTAGTGTAGGAATCAACATCGTACTCTAATTTCCTGATACCTATCGTAAAATAGGTATTGGCAAGGTCATCGGTGCCTGCTACTACCAAAAATAGGCTGTTGGTCAAGATGTAATTTGTTTCCTCCTCCCCAACAAGCCCTTTTAGCTTCCCAGCGTACTCTTTGAACATTTTCACTTGATCCGGGAATGATAGAACTGACTAAATTTTTTATTTATAAATAAAATGAATCAACAATTAAATTGATGCTCGAAAAATAAAATTATAGTTAATGCAAGGAACTGAAGGAAAAAAAAAAAAAGATATCAAACGATATATATATATATATAAACTGTACCACTAGCTTAGGTGTTTGAGGGTCATATCCAGAGGCTCCTGAAGCAAAGCTTACGCCTGTCGGGAGGTCCTTGTCCTGTAAATTTGGATCCAAATACGCTGGCACAATCTCTTTGATTCCTAGTTCTTCAGCTGAAAAGTGAATCATATCATATATATATATATATATATATATTCACACGCACACAAAGAAAAGTTTGCAGTAATGCATTAAAAGTTCATTTGTTTGATGTGAAAATTCAAATTATATTATCTTCCCATTTTGTGCATAAGTTTGAGTTAATGATTAATCGAAGGATGGGAATTCAAAAAAAAAAAAAAAGCAGTTACTTATTTTTTCTTTTTAAGCCGTAAGACAACATGGGTCAGCTCAAATGGTCTTGGGCTACGGCGCCCAGACCGCTTGTTTAATCATTAATGCGCCGCCAAGTGCAGTTTTCCCTTACTCTTATTTAAAGGGTCCACGCACACTTAAGGTTTGTTTGGAGTAAGAAAAAATGAAATAAATTGAGATAAATTGTGGTTTGGAGAGATTTCGTAATGCGTGCAGTGAGAGAAAAAATTGATGTGATATAAAGTTAACAGAGATTTATAGAGATTTTTAGAGATTTTCAACAAAAAATGACAAACGCCTTAATGTTTCTTTGCTGCATCAATTATTTGGACTCAGAGTAAATGCTAAGATGGGAAAGGGAAGTGTTATGTTCGGTGATAAAAAATTGTTGCCGGAATTGTTTACTACGTTAACTAAAAATTTGAGTGCAAGTCTGTCGAACACAAAAGAAAAAGAGATTTTGGTCGGAGAAAGAATTAGAAAACTCTTTGATAATAAAGTTAGTATAAGTTTGAAAGAATTAAAGAATAGAAAGTAACAAGTAAAATACTAGGTTGACAATAGTAATCGTACCTAAATTTTAGAGTTAAGTGTGGTATTTATAGTAAGGAAGCATAATAAATTAATATGTAAAAAATCATATTACAATGATATTTTATGATATACAACTTCTACTTTTTTTTAAATACTTTCCACTTCTCATTTAATATCCCACTTTACATTAAATGCGCATAGGTGATAAGAGTGTCTGAATAGATAGAATGAAAGACTGTCTATATGTCACATTTGTCTGCTACTTGTAACGAAACAAACTAACTAAATTAATTTTTAGATAATAAATTTGGTTTATTTATTATCATTTAGCATTTATGATTAGTGTTACATTATCAAATAGTGGGGCCTAATTACAGTAATTTCGTCCATTAAACCAAAGCCGAGCACATTCACGTGTGCTTGGCAAAATGCCAAGCGTCTTGTTCCATTGTACTCGAAAAAACGTCATATGTTTGTAATTTATTTTGTACCAACATACATATATATATATATATATATATATGGATGCATGTTCGAGAGAATTGTGAGGAGTCTATGTGTGTGTACATGTATATATAGATAGATAGATACCTATTATGTCTGCAGGGGTCTTTCCATTGCAAAACCTTCCGGTTGGCATTCCACCCTTAAAGTCCTTCCCATAAGGAGGAAAGTCGCACTTAATTAAGGTTTTGAGATTGTTGTTGTTTCCTTGATCCACAATTGAATCTCCGAACGCAATTATTGCCGGAATACTTACGTTTTCTGGTAGCTTTACGGCTGCTTCACTTGTGCTGATGATGATGATCAAAAGAATCAAAACATGAAGATAGAATAACAAAATTGGACAAGAAGAAAAAGAAGAGAAGACAAAGAGAACTTCATATTGGAAAACAGCACTGTGCTGGCTTTTTAGGTGAAGGAACAGACCTAAAAAAAAGAAAAAGTAAGATTTGTTTGTATGCTACGGCTTTCTTTGCATTGATATACATACACATCTGTATATATATAGGAGTAACGCATCGGCCATGGCGCAGGTGTACGTGTTGTGTAGCAGATAATGCTTAGAAAAAAGGTAGCTGTGAGGCAACGCAATTAATTTCAAGTTTTTAATATACATTAAAAATGATTTTTCAAAAAAAAAAATTATATTTAACATTTCGTATTATATCAAGTATCTTTGAAAATATTTGCAATTTTGCTTGACAGTTTCCTTCATTTTTTTTGGTTAAGTTTAGTTTAATTTAATTTTGTCTACATTAATTTCTAGGTTAAATAATAAAATCATTTTATTAAATAGTGATTACAAATTTCAATCATTAATTAGCATATTAATTATTCAAAAATTTCAATCCAAAAAACTAATATTTAAGTATCAATTGTAAATGTTTAAAAATAAAAATTTTAATGAAAAATTTAATTATATAGCATGCTCATTCTATTTAATTTTTTGTTTGGCGTACTTCAAACAATCTATAAAATAAAATACAATAATTAAAAATAGCATATATTTAACTCTTTTGTTATTATTTCATATATATAAGTTCGAAAAAAAACTTTTAAATTATAGTGTATTTTTAACCATTAAACATGTAGCACTTTGTCCTTATTTTTAATTTTGTATGGCTTACTACTGATATAGCAGAAAATGGAAAAAAATAGAAATAAATTAGTTTTGTAATATTCATATTGTTTGATTGCAAAAGTTTCCAACTTGATTTGATTTGATTTTATCTGCGCGTGTGTATGTGTTGAATAATCATGATGTTGACAATTAATGTTGTGAAACTAAAATGGAATGGGCATGACTTAGTTTCCATATAACTTAATTTTTTTAAAGGTGTGGTTATTTAACATACAAAATTTTAATAAGATATTTTCTCATCTCGCCCCGCTTTGCTAGGGGCCAAATTAACCAGTTAGTTTCAGAAAGAAACATCTATACATACATACATACATGTATGTATGTATATAGATTGTTCGGTATCTCATATCGATTTTCGAGACTTGATTAGTACATAAATGTGAAAAAAAAGTCTCACCTTATAAGTTAACTTTTTGAAATAAAAGAGAGTAAGATCACTCAACAATTGATATCAGAACTCAGATTTGCTGTCAGTCTCATTTTATCGTAAGAACAGGTGAATGGGTGTCGCTGTTGATTTGTGAAAGGAGAGATTATTGAAGTGTCTCACATCGATTGTAAAAGTGAGTGGTGGTCTTACTTTACGAGTTAATTTTTAGAAATGAAAGAGATTCAAACCACTTAACATGTATATGTATATATATATATATATATGATATTTTAAGTTAATGAAGAGGCCAATGATTCCATATGTGCCTTATATATGGATTTGGAGATACACTAGTGAGACCAACATTTGTCATGACCTTGTGGATCTGGAAAACCAATTTCTCCTTGCACTTGTATATATTTACATATGTATGCCAGTATGTGTGTTATCAGCAAATGAATGTATATGAGACCTAGCTGCATGGCGAGAGTGCCACATCCTTAATGAAGTTGGTAGAGAGTTGGTTCAAATATATAGTTTTTGGGAAAAAAGAAAAACAAAAAAAAATTAATATTTACATGCAGGTTGGCGGGCTACCTCAAGATTAAGGAAATTGATTACATATATATATATATATATACATACATACACGTGGAGAATTTTATTGAAGATGTTGTTCAATTAATATATAACACAGAAAATGGAGGGTGAGTGGCCTTGGTTGATTCAGAACACTGTTTGGTAAACTACCCTAAGTCAGTAACTAATTATGGTCCCAATTTCTCACAACATTTTGTACTAATTTACGCTGATCCATTGAATGCCGCGTAGGATGAAGTTTGTACATTTGGGTCTCTCTCTCTCTCTCTCTCTCTCTCTCTCTCTCTCTATTTATTTTCCCGCAGAAAGTTAGGTGAATAATATAATCATAATTCATGAAGTTGGTTGTGCCAGTGTGAGGGTGACAACTGTGATCAAACTAAAGTACTTTATAAGCAGTCAGCACCATAATATCACTTAAGTGACAAAAAGTGTAACACAGAAACTGATGTCTATATTTGGAATCAGAAAAGAACCGTAGGGTACCCATGCTACCATACCAGAGCAATCAATGATCAATTGTGGAGAAACTTATCAATCAGTGCCCTGAGACAGCGGAAACGCTCATCTACGATAGTCTTTAGAGTGTCAAAAAAAAAATTATAAAAAAAAAATTAGTATTGATTTGATATAAATAATACATGATAAATTTTAATTAGAGAAATTAAAAAATTTTTAAATTTTTTTGAAATTTTTTGACGCCCAAACGACTTCTATATATGGCATGATATTAAGAGAGTGTTTGGAGTAATAAAATTTAATAAAATTATAATTTATAACTCGTGTAGTGAAATAAAAAGTAATAATTTTTAAAATTTTTAATATTTCTCAAAATTTTAGAACTCTAAACGGAGCCTATAATATTTTATATGACAATAAAACACTTCTAACAACTCTTCTAAACACTCCCACCCCTCACCAAAAAAAAAAAAAAAAAAAAATTTGGAAAAATGTTATTTGTATATGCATGTTATAACTCTATGCCTTTTAAAATTTTAGAAATTACAGCAGATCTCAATTTAGAAAAGTATTATTAGTATATATAAATTTTTGAGTAAGAATTTTTATGTTTGATTTAAAAAATATTGGTCATATAAAAAATTTTGGGTCAAAAAAACTTTAAACTACAAATTAATTAACTTTCCTAAAATTTGAATATTTTTCTTAATTGTTATATATTTCAAAATTTGAGAGCTAACTAATTTTATTATTTATTCTTAACTAATTCATCACTTATTATTAATGACACAAAACTAAAAAAAAAATTATCTAAAATTTAAATGCCCCAAAATTAACCATATAAAAATATTCAATCTAAATATTTTAAAATTTTAAGTTCATTGTGAACAGCCCAAGTGAAGTTCAAGTAAATTTCCCTATTAAATATTATTAATTTAAGAAAAAATTAAAATAAAGTAGAAAAAGCACGAGGTTGATTCATGTAAAATAAAAAAAAATCTCAATTTCTAATACAACTACAGAGAATACATTTTTAATTATAAACATCCTTAAAAATTTCTGAGGCATTTGTTAACTACAGAACATGCATTGTTGGCCCAGAGTGAACAAAATTTTCTAGCTTCGTTCTAGCTTGTAGATAAAAGTACATTTTAATAAATTTCGTATTTTAATAATGATTTTTATGTTTTAATATGATAGACTTGGAGGTATATCATTTTTTTTATTATTTTCTGTTTATTTTTCTAATTGTATAACTTTGCACTCAAGTGATGAGAGAGAGAGAGGGGGGGGCGTCAGACCTGGTTAACTCCCAATTAATTTTGCTTCATTATCTCAGTAACAAATTAAAAATTAAGATAAAAAAAAATTTGCCCCTATGTCAGCTTCTGTGACAATGTCGGGAGTCAAACGTAATTAACCTGAATTCAACCATTGTTTTGTCGATGCTTAGGTTATCAACTGGATCATGAGTCAATCCTTCTTACGTATTATATCAGCTGCCTATACACGCACACACATACACACGCCAAACGGCAAGTTTAATTCATATTCATGAATTCGCAGATGGAAAGGTTGGAGAAGAAAGGGAAGTGACATATATTCATCTACTTATCTGCCCCAACTACATGTAATTATCTAGTTTCCTATTCTAGAAACTAGTACACAATTTACTTTTATATATTATACGGATTAGAACATCATGTTGGAACAAACACACAAGAAATGATGGGAAGAGTAAATAAGGAGCAAGAAAACAAAATAAGGAAGGAAACCAATTATTTTATCAAAATACAAATAGTAGATAGTAGAGGTTCTCATAAAATATAAATAGAAAATTGTGTTTAAGTCATACTTTACAATCTTTTAAATTTATTAGTTACTTTAAAAAAAATGTTACTTTTAAATTATATTTGTGTAGAAAGTTTTGTGATTAGGTCACATTTTTTAGTGAGTCCCACAAGTTTATTTTAAATATAGTTTTTAATATATCAATAATACCCTTTATTTCTATAATTAACTTACACAAGTTATTTCTGGGAAACACGTGAAAATATGGTTCATCGAGAATTACGTTTTTTCTTTTTTTTTTTTTCCTTCCTTGTTTTCAGTTTCATTATTTACAGTTTTAGTCGTGAAAATATTGAAGAAATATGACTTATTTGGTTTATCTTTTTCATGGATTGATTTTGCCGATTGGCGTTTTGAGCTATATTCAAAACAGTACCGGTACTATTTTGAAAATATGATGATATAGCTAGCTCGTATGGTTGGTTTGTGTTATGTATCGATTGATGTTTTTTATGCCAATATGAAAATAGTACCGATACAAAATAGTACCATGAATTATAAGCAGATGACGAGTATTAAGGACAAGAGAAATTCATGAGGCCGATCGACGTTTTGAGCTATTTTTAAAACAGTACCGGTACTGTTTCAAAAATATGATGATGTTGGCTCGTATGGTTAGTTTGTGTTATTATTGATTGATGTTTTTTATGGCAGTGTGAAAATAGTATCGGTACTGTTTCAAAACAGTACCATGAATTATAAGCAGATGATGAGCTTTCATGGTAAAAGAAATCTATGGGACCGATCGGCATTTTGAGCTATTTCAAAACAGTATTACTGTTTCAAAAAATGATAATGTTGACTCGTATGGTTGGTTTGTGTTATGTATCGATTGATATTTTTTATGGCAATATGAAAACAGTACCATGAATTATAAGCAGATGACAAGTTTTCAGGGTAGGAGAAATCCATGGGGTCGATCAGCATTTTGAGCCATTTTCAAAAAATCAGAAAAAATAATATACTTAGAAATGATGATCGATTTAAGTTTTTTCCAAACAGTTTTGATTTTGTTTCAAAAATCGATTTTGCTTGCTTTGTAAAAAATCTGAAAAGTCGCGGAAGTTATGAGAAGGTGTACACTATTTTTGGATAAAACTGGCAATTTTGAAATGTAGTGAAAAACGCGTAATGTCCTTTTTTATCTTTTTGTTGCAAGTGTGACTTATTCACAAATAAATTTTTTTGTGTGATTAAAATTCTTATAAGTCGATAAACAGTGATCGGCATCCAAAAACTCTAAATATAAACCTAATTAATAATGGAAAATGGGCTGTGTCGGGTGCGGGTTGGCACACCTTGATTGGTTTACCTCCTCTTCGGGTCAATTCAATTCAGACCCGACTAAAAAACTTGGGTCTTTACCTGGCTTAATTTATTTTTTTATATATTTTTTAATATTTTAACGAAGGAGGGCAATGGATCGCTGGTGGGGTAAGGGTTGGTTGGACGATAGGTTAGGTCGCAAATCGGGTCTTCAACGAAAGGCAGAGTGATCTAAGCCCTGACCTAGGTCACTCGGGTTGGACCAAGCCAATATTGTACGAACGCTATATCTACCCGTCCCATTTACATTACTAAACTTAATAATTAGAACTCAGTGTAACATAAACTTATTAACTAGCAATTTCAAACTTAATTATCAACCTTTCTAGATATATATCACAATTAAGAGATAAAATATAACAATTTCGATACTTTTTAAGTCATTTTTTATAGGATAAACTTGGGTCACTCGATTAATTAAGAGGTTGGAATGAGCTGTAAAAATCTTTCAAAGGAATGAATGAACTGAACCCTCTGTGTAGCTTGCAACGTAGTTTCTCATTTAAGTTGATTAATTAATTGCATTTCGAATCTAAACAGAAGTAAAGAAAATCCTAAATTCTAGTTATGTCAACCCATGAGACTATGAGAGCCAAGCCACAGACAAATATACCAATTAATAATTGCCATTTATTCTAAAAAGTTCCGTTACTCATATCGGAAATCTTAAGATTAGATTATTGGAAGTTAGTGTTAGTAGCAAATATATACCAATTAATAATTGCCATTTATTCCAAGCTAAAAAGTTCCGTTACTCATGTCGGAAATCTTGAGATTAGATTATTGGAAGTTAGTTTTAGTAGCAAACAACTAATTGGCTTGGTGCAAATTAATTGGCCCTGTTAGCCAAATTCTCCAACTACTCAAGTGTTAAACCATTCAATTTAAAATGAATTTGCTAGGTGTAAGAAAATTCTATTAGTGTCTTATATCAATTTTGAGAGGTTTAGTTAATTTATCAATGTAGGATAAATTTTAACACGTCCCCTCACTTGTAACCCCTACTCGACACAGACAAGCGTACAATTAAAATCGCACGAGAACAAACATACATATGCACTATTGCGAGATCAAGATAAAAGATCAAAAAGCTTACTTTGATATCATATATATTAAGACATCTAATTCAAAAGAAATTAGTTCCCCGTTAAAATCTCAACCAATTTAAGAGGTTACAGTAAAAAATAAACCCCAAGCACTCAAAAGTTTCTGTCCTATTGTCGAAAACAAAGATCCTACATGCAGAAACTCCCATAGCTCGGAAAAGAGAACTTATAAATATTACATATAGACAACTCTTCATGCAGATTATCTAAGTGACTGTATTTTTTCCTCATGTAAAGGACAATTCCATTCACATAGGAATACATGCTCAGAACAAATAAGAAAAGAAATGAAAAATAGATGACCGTTTGTCAAAACTGTAGGCAATAATATCTGCCAGTTAGAATTCCAGCCACAAGAACCCAGAAAGATAAGTTTATCGTACCTCGTTATAAGTTTATCGTATGCTCGTGGAGCGTCCGTATGATCAATTGTGTGACACAAGCATCTGTCACTATATAAAAATAGTCTGTGTGAAAAATGTATGTGTATTATATGTACAGACACATATATGTATAAGATGTGTTTGGTTTATCAAAATTAACTAAAACTCACCAATTTTTATCAATTTTTTATACTTTCTTTCAATTAAATTTTATTATATCTTTGGACCAAATTTTTACTAACCAAACTAGCTAGCTAGTTTGATTTCCTGTTCATCGTGTGTACGTGGCATACTATTTTCCTACAACAAAAATAAATGTGTATATCGAACTAGCTAGCTAGCTAGTTGCCGGGATACTGGTTCCTGTACATATATATCTATATATATAGTTAAGGAGGCATTAACTGACTACTAGATAATCAAATCGCACTTAAGATGCTAGCTAGTGTCCTGACAAAAGTGGTTGTTAGTTCAAAACCATAATATGTAAGAAACTGACAACCACCTGCATGTAGATGGATATCCACCACCTTAAATAACGTCACTTAGTTGAATAATATGCCAACAAGAAATCAATAAACAATATCACTCCTCAATGAAAACTATCATCACATATTAATCAATTAACAAATATTAATAGTCCTGGCAATGAGCGGTGGCTTGCCCTCCATTATATATATATATATAATATATATATATATGTATAATACCATGTATAACTATAAAAGTAGCAGCCAGAAAACGTGCCTGTTAGATGTCAGGGAATCAGAGAGAGAACCAGTGCACAGTTAGTTACACTCGTGTATATCCGGTACATTTTTTAACTGCTTTTTATACGTAGAAATTAGTGTAAATTATTTAAATCATCAAAATCTTTAAATAATTATTTTTTTATATTTGAAACATCAACGGTTAAAAATATACTGACCGTGCATCGGTACTCCCGGATCCCTTGTTGGGTGACAGTGAAATTAATTAGAAAGTGAGGTTTAAGGTTAATATGAAAATACCACCTAATGAAATTTCAACCTCCGATATTTTAAAAAATAATTAAAATAGAAATTTTTTAATAGTATTTGGTATGTATGAATATATTAAAAGATATAATGAGGATAGAATTAGAAGACTAAATTAATTTTTTAATAATTAATTTTATTATTATTATTATATTCAATCAATTATTTAGGGGGAAGGGTGCCCTTAAACTGTACAGATGAAGACAAATAGTGCAATTAAATGACAACTTCCAACCGTCCAGTGAAGACAATAATATCTAACTTTAATTGATAAATGAAATCTTCTTTTCAACTTCTATTTGATTAATGTACGCAGCCAGCTTCAGCACATTTACTCTCCGACTCAATAACGTTCAGTGAGACTGGTGAAAAGGATGAACACTGGGCAATAAAAGAGCAGGAAACCCGTGGCCGTAGCGTCAGCATTATATGAATACATAGCTTGGTTTGATATATGTCCACCACACATGCGGGTGTTGGTTTACCGAATTCAATTAAAATTTATTAATTTTTTGTATTTTTTTTTCAATCAAATTTTATCACATATCACTTTTAAATTAAATTTTTGTACTTTTATTATATTATTTTGTCAACCAAACACTATCATAAGGTGATCTAATTTCTGACCTCCATAGCTCTGAGAAGAGGGAGAGTTAGAAATTTTTCATCCCAACCTTTAAATTACAAATAATTTTGAAAATTAAGTAAGGAATAAATACGCTCACGTTTATTGCAATTTTGAGAAAGACACCCCTCCTCCCAAAAAATAAATAAATAAATATAAAGACTATAGGCATACCACATATTTTAAATTAAATAATAACTATATCTTTGAGAATTCATTCTTTGTCTATTTGGTGAATTCAAAAACCCCTTTAGATTCAAGTTTAGTGATCTATTAGTACCATAATTAATTAGCATCTTTTTAGTTTAATTTGAATCATATTGAGCCACTTTCGTCATTAATTGTACTTAAACAACCTTTTTTGATTTCTCGGAAATTTCATAAAAGGGCTTTCTAGAAAGCCCCAATGACCAAATCCTCGCATGAATTGATAAGGATCCAATAAGTCCAACATTGATTCCTTCAGATGTGTCAATTGGGCAAATACGTCCATAATGACTAGGATGGATATCTCGTATACGAAAACTGGCAGTTCGCCCTGTCAATCCTCCAGGGCCCAAATAACTCAATTTTCTCCCATGAACTATTTGTGTCAATGGATTAGTTCGATCCAAAACTTGAGATAATGGGTGTAAGCCGAAAAAAGACTCATAAGTAGTTTTTAATGGAGTTGAAGTTACCAAATTCTGAGGAGTCGGTATCAATTTATGCCTAATTGCTCCACATATAGTTCCTCGAACCACATTTTCTAAACGAACTAAAGCCAATCCGAGTTGATCTTGTAAAAGATCCGCAAGGAAAGGAAGAAGAAGAAGAAGAAGAAGAGGAAGAATCGAGAGAGTAATATACAAAAAGTTTCACACCTGCAATTGAACTCCACGTGCAAGTGCCATGTGTGAGACTAATTTCATCCAGGACTGTAAAATTTGCCATCGCGGTAGTTTTCGGTCGAAGATGTTCAACTCTCTGTCAGCCTATCTTTTTAAACTTCAGATGAACTTGGATCGGGCCCCTGAAGAGGCCCTTGACTCGGCAATAGCAGAAACGTATGGTTTAGGAGTAGTCTATATATATAGTCTTGTTCCAAATAGCCCCATGGCCCAAAAGCTTTGGACTAATATTCGTGGTTATAATTGCCCAAAAAGCTTTGGACCTTATTAATCAATACAATACAGAACATAAGTTGAGTTTGCTACATATATATATATATATATGTGTGTGTGTGTCATGCATACAACTACAATATGCATACCCTGCGGAGGGAGATGAATTCATCATCTAAAGTAAGGGAAATTGACTCAATTAAGGAATTTGTTCAGGTATGTGCTGAGGATTCTACTGGTGAGGACTCTATATCCTCTCTCTGTGGGATGGTAACTATCCCAAAATAGGTATAAAGAATCATCTGGACATGTCTCCGCGAATTTATTACATAGTATCACCACCTCTATATCTCCTGTGCCACAACACCCTCTATCCACAACAGAAAAACCTGAAATTATACAAAATAAGACCAAAATAACGTTAATTCATCACTAGCTAAATTGTAAAAATTTTATCACTAATTAAAGATGCTTTTAGTTAAATAATAATAATAATAATAATAATAATGCTCTAATGCATTACATAGACTAGTCAGGAGCTTGAGTTTTTATTGAATCGCTCGAACTCAGTTCGTGACTTTAATTAACTTGAATCAAACACAGTTTGTGAATCATTTAAAATCGAGTTTGCGAGCTTGCTTGATAAAATAATAAATATTTTTTATAATATATTTTTTCTACAATATTTTTTATAATATTAATTTATTATTTTTAGACAAAAATAATGTCATTTTAGTTTAATCAACTTATTCATGAGTTAATTTTGAATTCAAATTATTTTTTATTGAGCCGAACTCGTTTTTATTAAAAACTTTCAAGTCAAGCTTGAGCTCAATAATAAAAACTCGTGTCGAGTTTGAACAAGAACTCGACTCGAATTGACTAAAGTAATACATTCAACGCTAAAAATTTTATATGATAATAAATTATTTTACTTAATGATAGCTCATCATTTACATTGGCACTTTTTGGTGTAGTGATCATCCAAAAAAAATATTAGAAACATTGAAATGTTATATCAAACTTATAAAAATGAAACTATATGGAAGATCGAGAGCAATTAAATTTTGAGAAAAACCCAAGAGTACCCGAAATTTATCATTATCCACACCACAAAGAGCGAAATTGATTTGAGCCGAATCAAACCAGTGAATATCGGATTGGGTCCATTTGTGCTGGATTCGGTTTTAGGTCCAACATTTTGAAGCCGATAAACATCTGTGCACATCCTCGTGTATATCAAGCTGATCAGGTGCCAAACGAACAAACACACACACTAAAAAAATAACAGTACGTTTGGAATGGTAAATTTGATGGAATTTGATAAGAATTCTAATTAATTTTTATGTTTGGAACTAAAATAAAATTTTATGAATTAAATTTTATTTTATTTTATAATTTAAAATTTGAGATTTCTATAAAATTTAAAATTCAATTCAAAATAATAAAATTTCATTATTTTCTTAAACAATTTAAGTGGACAAATTTATCTTTTTATATCATATTTATTATATTTTTTACATTCTATTTACATGATTAAATTTAGTATTTCGTTTAAACCAAATTAATTTAATTTTTAAATTCAGAATGTATTCTAAACATAGAAATTTATTTTTTAAATCAAATCAAATCAATTCTTTATTTTAAAATGAAATTGATTCTAATAGTGAAATGTTTCAAATGGAGTGTAAGGGTAGCAGACGATCGAATTACCATATTTTTCAGGATTTTGAATGATATCAAGCACGGGGTTGTAAATATCAACGTAGACTAGCCTAGCTTCGGCGTCGTTGAGGCTGTTGTCCAGGGAAGTAAGCGCATTTGATAGTTTGGTGTTGAACATCTTTGCCGCCTCATTGTATCTCTCCACACACTCTCTCTTCAATCCACCCGCGATTGTTCTCTGTGATGGAACACATCCAACTGGAGGGTCACCAAAAATAGCAACCCTTCGTGCCCCTAGTGCATACAGTTCCTTCAAAGAAATTCATCGTAAACAAAATACGTTTAGAATCAACACATTCTTTTTTTTTTTTTTTAAAGATGATAAACATCTTTCATAGTTTAAAATTCATCGTAAAAATAATAACCAAGACAATTTTTTCTTTTTTTTTTCAACCATCAGGGTTGTCTTTGACCCGACCAGAAATAAGACTAAGGCTGTGTTTGGGGAAGAAGAGCTAAATGGCTTATTCGTTACTTGGCTTATTTGCTTATTTGTGAAATGACCAAATTTATCCTCTTACATTTTAATTTTCTTTTAAACATTCAAGACAAAAATGCCAATTTAACTAAAATTAAAAAATCACCTAAAAAAAGTCGGGTTCAAGGGGACTACAGTGAAAAAAATACTGTAGAGACTGCAGTGAAAATTTGAGCCATTAGATTTCCTCTAAAAAAATCTAACGGTCTTTATTTAATTTTAATTAAATTAATTTTTTAATTAAAAAATTAAAAAAAAGTCACATTTTTCTCCATCCTAAACACAAAAACAGCTTGTAAATAGTTAAAAATAAGCCAATAATTTTTCTTCCCAAACTAAGTCTAATTAAAATGCGCGTAAACTGATTCAGTTACTCATAGTCGTTGAATCAAAAATAAATAATTAGTACAAGCATTACATTGAAGAGTAACCATAGAGATTGAAGAGAAGAAACCGTGCCTTTGCAAAATCAGAAGCTGACTGCGCAAGAAAATCAGTGTAAGCGTTAATATCATACTGCAATCTCCTGAGGCCTATTGTATAGTAGGTGGTGGCAATGTCATTGGTGCCGGTTACCACTAAATATAAGCTGTTCGTCAAGATGAAGTTTGTTCTCTCTTCTCCAACCATCCCTTTCAGCCTCCCAATGTATTCTTTGAACATCTTTAGTTGATCCGCTAATGGGAAAGCCTAATTTTAATAACCAAAATTAGTAAATAATTGAATAATATTAACTCAAAAATAGGGATATGTATAAGGATATGTATTACTGGATACTTTTCTAAAGATCAATGTATATATATATATAGATAGTTGTTTCAATACATAATATATACCAAGAGCCGAGATGTCTGAGGATCAAATCCACTGGCTCCCGAAGCAAAGCTTACTCCCGTGGGAAGATCCTTTGGCTGCAAGCTTGGATCAAAATATGCTGGCACAAGCTCTTTAATTCCTAGTTCTTCAGCTGGACAGCATATCAGCGAAAGAATTAAGGGAAAATTATGAAATCCCAAGACCCTATCGAAATGGTTTTTCAATAACTCAACTGTTATATATATATGGTAAGAAAGTCCCAGTAATACCAAAAATACTAGCCTCGCTACTTATTTATTCCGCACCAATCACCACTTATTCTATTTTATACTAGTAATTACAAGTTACAGGTGTATCTTTTTTAAAATTATTATAACTACAAAATGTTATTCTTTTTTTAAAAATCAACGGTGAAATGTGAGTGGTAGAAATGTGGGATAAAATAAAGTGTTGGAGATAGCATTATTACAGTAATAAATTGATCAGAAAAAATTTGGATTTCATTGCACGTATACATGAAACGAAATGAAACCTTGACTTTTTTAATTAATAGGAGAATGATATATGTACATAATAGTATTAATTTCTTATTATATATATTTATATAGGATTAATTATACTGGTACTTCTTAAATTATACATGTTTTTTAATTTACTCATTCATCTATTTCTCCTGACATTTTGACCTCTTTATCTATTTAAAAGAGGTTCTATTTAGTAATCGTTAAAAAATTCACTAATTATTTATTTTTTATTATTACTTAATTATGTCAATATGTTTGATGTAATTATTATTTATATATATTTAAATTTGAAACTTACGGTCAAAGATTTGCATGGATTCATTTGATTTTTTTTTGTTATAAATTAAATAAATCGATTTTTTTCTTATTCCATCCAAAAAAAACCAACCCCTACCTAATTTTGATTAAAAATATAACGAAATCAATTCTCGGATCTTAATAATAAATATTTTTATTTTTTATTCTATTTTATTATATATATTTAATTTAAATTATAAATAATATAAATTGTACCCTCAAAATTTGTTTAAAAATTTAAGCTAAATATAAATTAAAAAATTAAATTAAATGAAAATGTTGTTATCAAGTTTAATTTGATTTTTTTTTATTTTCATTATGCTTTGCTTACCCAATTTCTTTACACCAAAAACAAATAATATATATAATTAATTTTTATTTTTGGGTAGAGTTTTTTTGGATGGGATAAGAAAAGAATTTGATTTATTTAATTTATAATAAAAATTTAAATGATTTATTTTATTTAACCAATGCAAACCTCTAGCGATGAGTTATAAATTTAAATATGTGAGTAATAATCACATTAAAAACTTGTTAAGATAATTAAGTAATAATAAATAAATAAATAAGTTAACGAAGTTTTTTAACGATTTTTAACGAAACTCCTTTAAAATAGATGAAGAAATCAAAATGTTAGGATAAATAGATAGAGGGGATAAATTGATTAACATGTATAGTTTAAGAGATGTTAGTGTAATTAATATATATATATATATATATATATGCATATATTCATTGTATACACAAGTAGAGGAGTATATACAAGCAGACGAGTATGGTGAAAGCATGCACGGGTTATAGGGTAATACAAATAATGTAAACATCAAACAAATGGTGAAGTTCATGCATGTACCCAGTCAAAATGAGAACTTAGACCAACCTCAGAGTTGGGTTCGACTTTTTAAAAAGCGTCAAACTCCATTTTTTCAATTCTGAGTTAGTCTATGTCAATATTCAAGTCAAATCAACCCGGTTTTTACTTTCTTATCTATACAAAATTTGTCAAATCATTCTATTATAATAATGGACCCGAACCGGTAAAGATTAGCTTGACTTGGTTAGATTACATAGAGAGTGTGTGTGTATGTGTGAGATATTCACTTGTTAATTCCAAAAGAATGAGCTCTACCTATTAAGTCTGGGGGTGTCTTTCCATTGCTGAATCTTCCAGTAGGTATTCCACCCTTAAAGTCCTTCCCATAGGGAGGAAAATTGGCCTTAGCTATAGTGGCAAGATGGTTGTTGTTGCCTTGATCCACTATTGAATCACCAAACACGATTAGTGCTGGAACTGTTGCATTTGCTGGTAGCCTTACCAGTGCTTCACTGATGCTGATGAAAAGATGCAAAACAGCAAAGAACAAGGCAATTGAAGAAGAAGAAGAAGAAGAAGAAGAAATTTTCATAATGGAAAAGCAGCAATGTGATTGACAAAAAATTAATTAATCTCCTTGAGCTTTGCTTTGCCTTTATATAGAACTGAGCTAGCTAGCTAGGTAGCTAATAGTTATTTAGTTAAAACAACAGCATGTTAATGGAAAATAGGGACGGCAATGAGGCAGATAGGAGACGGATATGACAATATCTAAATTTAAATTTTAAATCTTCTCTCTGCCTCTAAATCTGTCCCGAATTTTGAATAGATATTTTTTTGAATTTTCATCCCTACTCCAAACGAAGAACAGATATCTGCAGATATCCAAAAATTCAAACTCTCTATGCACCTGCGAATTTACCTCCAACTTGATATATAACTTGATTGCATATATAACCTATTACTACCACATAATTCATCTATAAAACCAAAATAATGTATAAACATCACCACAATAATAATTCATCAAAGTCATACATAAAAATCTCCAAAAGTAATACATAAATATCTCTAAAACTAACATTTTACCAAAGTGCTATTTCACTAATTGATACATAATTCTAAAATATCAATATTGTCCCAACTCAAAGTAGTAAATACAAAATACAATGGTTCATAACATAATTATTAATTCCAATTTCTGGAACCTCCAAAATGCATTCACATCCAAATGGAGCAGTTTGGGTCTGTTCAAATATTTTTTAGGGCAAATCAGTACAGATTCGAATTGAATATCGGATTCGGGACAGATCGAGATAGAAGCAGTCCCATTACCATATCTAATCTGATATCCGACTTTTTTTTTTTTAAATAAAATCTAAATCCGATCTAATTTCTGAAAAAATAAAAAACTCAAATCTAATTAACTCGGATAACGAATTGAATTCAGACGGGCGACTAAAATGGCCATCCCTACTGAAAAAGCACAAGGTACATACCAACCTTGCAAACAGACGAAAGTTAGAATGACTCTTACTAGCCATTTGAGAGGAGGCAATCGAGTGGGACAAAATTAAATGAGCTTCTTGGAAATCAAATATCTTAATTTGTATTTGTTGGGGCATGCTATAATAAAAGTTTCTTAATTTGTTTACAGCAACAAGATGGAACCATATATATTATCAAAATGTCATTGAATTTTTCCGCGTGGAGGATGCTAAATGTACAAGGAGATCATTGAATTAAACTTAGTTATTTAGTTTTACGGTCTTAAAGTTTTCCAAAACCAGTTTATAAAGTGTTATTAAGCTATTACGTATGTATATATAAACAAGAAGTTGCTAACAATTGTTTCCCATGCCACCCAAGCAGAGAGATTGGTACCAAGTAATGTTCCCATTAGTTGTTATGTATATATTGCATATGGATATAATAGCAGTAGACGAGCAAGCAACTTGCATTTCAGGTCTCATTCACGTTAACCTAAACAGAAGGACATGAATTCCTAGTTAGTTATGTCAATGTCAATCCTTGAGAGCCACAAGCAAATAGTCCAAGCATTAGTTCTAAGTTAACAAGAAATCGTGTCAAAATGTTGAGAGGATTACGCGCGGCACCGAAAGTTGGACCAAAATTATTGTGAGCTAACGACTCACAGGGAGCGTATCACCTTGTGGTTAAGGGCAAATTAATAGGCCCACTGTAACATTCAGAGATTTTCATTTATTTTTTTTATTTATTATTTTTTTTTTTGGCCCTTTTTATGGTATTACTGCAAAATCAGCTTTGGAAAATTGGTTGAAGTTAAAAATATATCAAAATATTAATTTTAGATTAACTAAGTCGTCTCATATTGTATTTATATTTTTCTTTCAATAATTACGTGTTTATATGTGAGTTGTATATAATGTCGTTTTAACTGAAACAAAATCCAAAATTTAAGTAAACTTACACCACTGAATCAAGAAATATAACATATATACTAATATAGACAGATTTTAAATGCTTGAAAGGGTGAACTTAAATAAAAAAAATTAAACCAAATAAATATTAGTCTATTTTCGCATTACATAAATACTAATGTGTCTTGATGAAAGTGGTTGTTATTTCAGGCCAGGCTCATTATATCTTAGAAATTGACAACTACATATTCATGCATGTAGATAAATATATATATATATATATATATATATCCACCAAATAGGTACATAGGTGAAGAATATGTATACACATATATGTACTTATCAGAATCAATAGACAGCGGTGAAAAAACATTATCACCACACATTAACCAATTTCAAGGAATACATATAGTTCTCCATCGCAATGGAGGAAAAGCAGATGAAGTGTCATCTATTTCACGGTTAATGCACAGTACCTTAAACACATTCTAAAAATAAGTTGTCATTTTTTTTTTTTTTTATTTGACTATTCTTTTAATAAAAATGTTATTTTGTTTTTTCTTTCCTTTTAGTTTTTTGATATGCTATTCACATTTCTTAAAAAAAAAAAATCATATGATCACAAAAAAATTCAATAGAAAATCAACCAAACAAATATATTTGTATAATATTTTTAATAAAAAAAAGTAATATAAGACAAAAAAAAATATCTCAACATGACCAACTTAATTAAAATTAGTTGAGGGATGCCAAATGGGTCCATTTGGCAGTCCGACCTTTGGCATAGAATTCACTTTTTTTATTTAACTTTTTTTTTTTATTTTTTTGGGGGGATGATTCTTTAGGCACATTATTCACAATTTTATAAAAAGAAAATCTTCTCACGTATTAATTAAAAAAAAAAATCTTTCTTTGTTTGAACTTGAGTTAGTATTCCAAACAATGTCGAGCTTCGCCATTTGAAACACAGGCCGTGGCTGTTGCCTAAAGCAACACCTGCTTTGATTAGTCCAGCAAGTTAGCTCATCAAAATTAGAGTTTTTTTTTTTTTTTAAATGAAAATATCTCTCAAATTATTTTCCTTTTTTCTATTTCGTTTCCAAACTATCAAACACACATATTACATATTTGAACTATCTAATTCTATTTTATTTAATCCGAACACTAGTTCCATATATTGAAGTTAATAGATGGAGTTAGTGTCCGGATCAAATAAAACAAAATTAAATAGTTCCCAAATATAATAGAAGCTTTAATTGTTTGAGAACAACATAGAAAAAGAGAGAAATAGTCTGAGAGATATTTTCATAAAAAACTCTTGTTAAATTTAAGTCTCATTTGTAACATTTATGAACTTTTTCATTTATCTTCAACAATTTTTATTTTTAATTTTTTGTTTTCAGTTATTACTTTTATTTTATCTGAAATAAAAATAGAAACATATTTGGTATAGTTTTGTTTACGGTATTTAATTTTATTAATCTTTATAAAATTAACTAAATTTAATAAAATATATTTAAACTAATTAATTTAACATTATACATATTATTTTTTGATAATAATTAATTTTAGTAAAGTATATTATAAATAACATAATTTAATAATGAATTAATATTTTATTTACTAAAATTAATTTTATGTAATAAAATATTTTAATAAATTAATAATTTTAAGAGGTTATTATTACTTATTAAAAATAATAATTTAATAAAATATGTTATTTTCATAGTAATATTAATTTAATAAATAAATTGTTTTAATATGTAATTATCATTAATTTTAATTATACTAAAATAAGTTATTTCAATATGTAATTATTATTTATTTAAACATAATTATAATCAAATAAAATAAATTATTTTAATAATAAATTGTTATTTTATTTATAATTAATTTAATTTCAATAAAAATAAATATTTAATATGTAATTATTAATTTTTAAAAATAATTTATTTTAATAAAACAAATCGTTTTAATCATAAATTGCTATTTTAATTTTAATAAAATAAATCATTATACTAATATGTTATTTATTAAAAATAATTTTAGCTTAAAAATATTTAAATAAAATATTCATTTTAATATGATGCAAAATAAATAAATAAAGTGTTAAAATTAAAAAAAATATTTATAAAAGAAAGATTTTTTTTTATAAAAATATCTCTCAAACTATCCCTCTTTTTTTTTTTTATTTCACCCTCAATCTATCAAATACATTTATTACATTCTTAAACTATCAAATTCCAATTTATTTGGATCAAATACTAATTCTATCTGTTAAGTTCAATAGATGGAGTTAGTGTTCAGACCAAATAAAATAGAATTAGATAGTTCAAGAATATAATACGTGCTTTTGATAATTTGAAAACTAAATAAAAAAATAATTTAAGAAATATTTTCATAAAGAAAAAAACTCTCAAAATTATTAACACTAATAATTCCTAAAGAAATGATTGCTCATGCCCACGCAACGACTTGTTCTTCAATTATCCTATAACAACAAGGGCCAGGGGTGAGAGACCATAAAGTAATACTGCACTTATATGAAGAAAATGCAAGTAACAGAGTACGTATAAGCCAAGACTTGCACTTCAGGTCTCATTCACGTTAATTAATCTTTGCTTCGAACCTAAACAGAAGACCATAAATTCCTAATTAGTTATGTCAATGTCAACCCTTGAGAGCCACAAGCAAATAGTCCAAGCATTAGTTCTAAACTAACGAGAAGTCGTGTCAAAATCTTGAGAGGATTACGCGCAGCACTGAAAGTTGGACCAAAATTAATGTGAGTTAACGACTCAGCGGGAGCGTATCACCATGTGGTTAAGGGCAAATTAATAGACCCACTGTGACATTCAGAGATTTTTATTTATTTTTATTTTTCTTTTTTTTCTTTTCTGGCCCTTTTCTTGGTATTACTGGAAAATCAGCTTTGAAAAATTTGTTGAAGTTAGAAGTACATCAAAATATTAATTTTAAATCAACTAACTCGCGTCATATTCTATTTATATTTTTCTTTCTATAATTTCGTGTTTATATGCAAGTTAAATATAATGTCGTGTCTAATATAGTTACTTTTAACTAAAATAAAATCTAAAATTTAAGTAAACTTACACTAATGGATCAAGAAATATAACATATATACTAATATAGACAGATTTTTGTACAGAATGTTTTTGAGACTTCTCATTTAAGGACAACTCTATTCACATTTGTTAAAAAAAAAAAAAAAAATCATATGCCCACAAAAAAATTTTAACAAAAAATCAACAAAACAAATATATTTATATAATATTTTTAATAAAAATAATACAAGACCAAAAAAATTTTATCTCGACAAGCCCAACTTAATTAAAGTTAGTTGAGAGATGCCAAATGGGTTCATTTGGTAGTCCGACCTTTGGCACAGAATTCACTTTTTTTATATAATTTTTTATTGATTTTTTTTTTAGGGGGGTGATTTTTTAGGTTCATTACTCACAATTTTTTAAAAAAATAATTATAAAAGGAAAATCTTCTCACGTATGAATTAAAAAAAAAAAATCTTTTTTTGTTTGAACTTGAGATAGTATTCCAAACAATGTCGAGCTTCGCGATTTGAAACACAAGCCATGGCTGTTGCCTAAAGGAACACCTGCTTTGATTAGTCCAACAAGTTAGCCCATCAAAATTAGATTTTTTTTTTTTAATGAAAATATCCTTCAAACTATTTCTCCTTTTTTAATTTTGTTTCTAAACTATCAAACACGCATATTACATTTTTTAACTATCTAATTCTGTTCTATTTAAATCGAATACTAATTCTATATATTGAACTTAATAAATGGAGTTAGTGTTCAAATAAAATAAAACAGAATTAGATAGTTCATGGTAATGCTCGGACCAATAAAACAGAATTAGATAATTCGAGTGTATAATAGGTATTTTTGATAATTTAAGGACGACATAAAAAAAGAGAGATAGTTTGAGAGATATTTTTATAAAAAACTCTTATTAAATTTAAAATGTATTTGTAACTTTTATAATTTTTTTTCATTTATCTTCTACAGTTTTTATTTTTAATTTTTAGTTATTATTTTTTATCTAAAATAAAAATAGAAACATATTTAGTATAATTTTATTTACGGTAATTAATTTTATTAATTTTTTAAAATTAACTAAATTTAATAAAATATATTTAAACTAATTAATTTAACATTATATATATATTATTTTTAATAATAATTAATTTAACGTATAACTAATTTGATGCAATAAAATATTTTAATAAAATAAATAATTTCAAGAGGTAATTATTAGTTATTAAAAATAATGATTTAATAAAATATATTATTTTAATAGTAATATTTATTTAATAAATAAATTATTTTAATATGTAATTATCATTAATTTTAATTTTGCTAAAATAAGTTATTTCAATATGTAGTTATTATTTATTAAAACATAATTATTATCAAATAAAACAGAATTCACTTTTTTATATAATGTTTTTATTGATTTTTTTTTTTTTTGAGGGATGATTTTTTAGGCACATTATTCACAATTTTATAAAAAGAAAACCTTCTCACGTATGAATTAAAAAAAAAAAAAATCTTTCTTTCTTTGAACTTGAGTTAGTATTCCAAACAATGTCGAGCTTTGCGATTTGAAACACATGCCGTGCCTGTTGCCTAAAGCAACACCTGCTTTACCTAGTCCAGCAAGTTAGCTCATCAAAATTAGAGTTTTTTTTGTTTTTTAATGACAATATCCCTCAAACTATTCCACTTTTTTCTATTTCGTTCTCAAATTATTAAACACACATATTACATCTTTGAACTATCCAATTCTGTTTTATTTAATCCGAACACTAACTCCATATATTAAAGTTAATAGATAGAGTTAGTGTTCAGACCACATAAAACAGAATTAAATAGTTCGCAATAGTGTTCAGACCAAATAATAGATAGTTCGTGGATATAATAAGTGTTTTTGATAATCTGAGGACGATATAAAAAAAGAGAGATAGTTTGAGAGATATTTTCATACAAAAACTCTTGTTAAATTTAAGGCTCATTTGTTACATTTATGATTTTTTTCATTTATCTTCAACAGTTTTTATTTTTTATTTTTTATTTTTAGTTATTTTTTTATCTGAAATAAAAATAGAAACATATCTGGTATAATTTTGTTTACGGTAATTAATTTTATTAATTTTTTTTAAATTAACTAAATTTAATAAATATATTTAAACTGATTAATTTAACATTATATATATTATTTCTTAATAATAATTAATTTAACATTATATATTATTTTTAATAAAATAAATAACTTTAATAGGTAATTATTACTTATA
Source organism: Vitellaria paradoxa (assembly GCA_019916065.1). Classification (NCBI taxonomy): domain Eukaryota; kingdom Viridiplantae; phylum Streptophyta; class Magnoliopsida; order Ericales; family Sapotaceae; genus Vitellaria; species Vitellaria paradoxa. Next base: position 2,189,392 of record CM034239.1, read on the forward strand.
TTAAAAATATATTAATTTAATAAATATTAATTTAATAAAATATATTATTTTAATAGTAATATTAATTTAATAAATAAATTATTTTAATATGTAATTGTCATTAATTTTAATTTTACTAAAATAAGTTATTTCAATATGTAAATATTATTTATTAAAACATAATTATAATCAAATCAAATAAATTATTTTAATAATAAATTGTTATTTTATTTATAATTAATTTAATTTCAATAAAAATAAATATTTAATATGTAATTATTAGTTTTTAAAAATAATTTAATTTAATAAAATAAATCATTTTAATCATAAATTGTTATTTTAATTTTAATAAAATAAATCATTATAATAATATGTTATTTATTAAAAATAATTTTAGTTTAATAAAATATTTAAATAAAATAATCCATTTTAATATGATGCAAAATAAATAACTAAAGTGTTAAAATTAAAAATATATATATTTATAAAAGAAATGATTTTTTGGTGAAAATATTTCTCAAACTATCCCTCTTTTTTCTATTTCGTCCTCAATCTATCAAATACATCTATTATATTCTCAAACTATCAAATTTCAATTTATTTTGTCCAAACACCAATTTTATCTATTAAGTTCAATAGATAGAGTTAGTGTTCAGATCAAATAGAACAAAATTGAATAATTCGAGAATGTAATATGTGCTTTTGATAGTTAGAAGACCTAATTTAAAAAAAAAAAAAAAGGAGAGATAGTTTGAGAAATATTTTCATTAAAAAAGAAACTCAAAATTAATAACACTAATAATTACGGAGGAAATGATTGCTGCATGCCTACACAACAATTTGTTCTTCAATTATTCTATAACAACAAGGGCCAGGGGTGAGAGACCTTAAAGTTGTACTGCACTTATATGAAGAAAATGCAATAGAGTATAAGCTAATAGGGGTACTAAAATCATCAGTTCTATCATCATCATCATCACGATGTAACTTTAATTAAATGATTTAAATTCTTTTAAACTTTTATTTGATTAATGTAGCTTCAAAAACATGCACGCTTATTTTACAGTTTTTTTTTTTTGTCTTATGTGATTTTTTAATTGAATTTTTATTATTATTATTATTATTATTTAACTTTTGGTAGTTTATAACTATATTGTTTACAATGATTAAAAAATTACAATTAAGAAAATATTAAAAAGATGAGAAACTACAAATGGGTATCGACAAAATAACAGGAAACCCCCTAGCAGTAGCATTCCATGAATATATAGCTTGGTTCAGATATGTCTGTCCAATGTTTGTCCTTCTTTACTCATAGCGCCAGACAGAGGGAGAGCTAGCCCAGAAAATTTTCCAACTACAGGATCAAGAAGTTACTGCTGGGTCTTGTATATCTTATCCTTTGCTATACAAATTAATTTCTTTTTACAATTGTTAGTGCCATTTTGTATTAACAAAAAAAAAAAAAAATGAACATAAGAGGAAAAAGAAGACTCTAAGTACCATATTGGTAAATAATAGCAGATATTTGTGAGAAAATGTCATATTTTAAACGCAAGAAGATACACTTGTATGGTGAAATCGTTAATTAATTTTTGTGGTTGGTGGCGGACCCATTTATTGTGACCTAATTAATTACCTAGATGCATGCATTAATCATGTTTGTTGAAACCATGACCCATTTCCAACTGGTTCAGATATTATTATCCAAAACTAACTTCTGGTACGTGGAAGTCCGCAGCCGCTACCCCGTACTGGGGTGCGCACAGGGCGAAGCACGCTCCAGGACCCAAGCCGGCAACGGCCCCTGGAGAGTTAACCAGCCTAGGCAAGCCCTGGCTGACCGGCACGACCGAGAGGAGGCCTTTAAGCTCCCGCCATTACAGCGGTAACCCACCCCCCGTGGGGGAGTCGAACTCAGAATCTCGAGAGGCCCAAGCTCTTAAGGCAAGCCCGACTTCCACTCGGCCACCCCGAAGGGGCAAAAAAAAAACCAACTTGTGCGAGGGTTACGAGGCTGTAGGGAGAGGATCCACTGCGAGAGGGTCAATTAACGATCAAATGTAATTGTATCAAATTTAATGGTCTTAATTCAATATAATAAAATTAAATTTAAAATAAAAATAAAAGTTAAATAAAATCTGATTGGAAGATTATTAATGAAGAATATGAAAAGACATATCATATTAAAATGTAATTACATTTTAACCGTTAATTGACTCACTATAGCCCCTGAAACTCCTTGTGCGATGAGCAATAATTTATTGTCAATTACAAAATCTAAACTACTAAATTTTCTTAAAAGAAATCTAATGGTAACCATTTAAACTTACTTTTATTTTATTTATTTATTATTACTTTTTTTCTTCTTTCTTCCACTCTTTCTCATTGATTCCCTCTCTCACACTAGATTTTGCTAACATTTAAAATTATTTTTACAAATTATGATTTTTTATTAATATAAATTTAAATATTTTTGAAAAAAAAATCAAAATAACAAAAAGATAATATACTAGTAACTAAAAATAATGAAAGATATAATAAATTTCCCTCTCATCTAACAAATCACGTACATGTGAATTTTAACTTTATTTTTTGTAAAAATACAACATTTTTTTTTTATCTGGACTTTCATATTTAGAAATTTTTTTGTATTTTTTTATGTGTTTAAATAATATACCTAAAAATATCGAAATGAAAAGATCTTATCCTTTCTAACCAATCTACCCATTAAAGGGGGAGATAATGACGAATCATGCACAAATGAATTTTATTTTAATTTTTTTAGTAAAATATACCACATTTTTTTAACGAGGTATATTGGTAAAAGATACCATACTTTCGTTTTATTTATTTTAATTTTTTTGTAAAAAATACCATATTTTTTAGGTGGACTCTCGTATTTAGAAATAATTTTTTTAATTTTTTATTTAAATATACCTACAAATAACCAAAATAAAAAGATTTCTAATCTGTCCCACGTACTTTTACAAATCTACCCCACTAAAAGAATGTGATATCTTTTATAAAAATAAAATAAAATAAATTTTACTCGTATGCAATTCGTTCGATGAGAGAAAAAATTATTATATCTTTTTTTAATGGGTGGACTGGTAAAAGTATGCAAAACAAATAAAATTTTTTTTATTTTTGATAAATTTTATGTATAATATTTAAACACATAAAAAATTACTAAAAATATTTTTAAATATGAGATTTCATATAAAATGTGGTATTTTTCCTACAAAAAATAAAATAAAATAAAATACACTTATACGCGATTCGTTTGATGAGAAGTAATTAATTATATCTTTCATTATTTTTAATAATTTAGTCTATTATTTTTATTTTTTCAAAATTCAAATTTATATTAATAAAAAATCATAATTTAAAAAAATAATTCTAAGTATGAATAAAATAAAAATCTAGTTTAAAAGAAAGAGTGTGTGGGGAAAAAAAAAAACTGAATTTATATGAAAGTCTTTAAATTTCTTCTAAAAATTTTAATAACCCCAATTTTACAATTGACAATAAGTGCACACTATACGAGTCCTACTCTCAATCCCACTATAGTACTTATAGTACCATTCCCTTATGCCATGTTTGTTTGAAGGGATTGAATGATGAGAGATAAATAATATTATGGATAATATATGAGATTAAATAAAAAATAGGACTATTTTTTTTTGTGTTTGGTTAGTGGGATATAAAGTGGGATAAAATATATAATTTAATATGTGATGGGATGGGATGGAAAATAATTTTGAACTTTTGGATTTTAGCGGAAAACAAATCCGAATGTGGGGTATTAATGATACTACACCCCCGGTGAGATAAGTCATTCGACCATTTGACGAGAATTCATCCAATCCGTGGGACCCACGGATTAAACAAAAACCAAAACAAACACTTCACATAGTGGGTCCCATGGATAATCAAGCCAATCCACCTCCCTCATCCAGCAAATAAACATAGCCTAAGGGCTCACTTAGATGAGGTAAAACACCCCCTCAAAACTTTTACCCGTGGGCCCCACCTCATTTCCATTACTTGGCAGCCACTTCTTCCCCCTCTTCTCTGGTCTTCGTTTTCTCGATATTTTCTTTTTAAATCCTGCGGGGGGATAATTTTTGGACTGGGTTGGGACTAGTCAAAAATTATCCCCCTTCAAGTGAGTAGATTTTTGACTTTTTTAACCCTCGTTAATTGTATTATTAACTTAATTAAAATAAATATAATGCTAATAAAAAAAATAATAGATAGGCCAACAAGTCAAAATAAATATAATTAAAAAATTAGATAATAACCAACCATTCAAAAGTACATATTTAAAAAAATTTTAAATAAATTTATAAAAAATTAAATTTTCAATGAAATAAATAATATAACTTCAAATTGTCCAAAAATAATTAAATAGATTGGGTTTTACAGTTTAATATTTAATTTAATAGGTAACCAAGTTTGGGACACCACAAGGACAAAAGAGTTATTTGATTGATTTTTCCATCCTTCACCCCCTCTTATTTATAAAACATCCAAACCAAGTCAAAAGTTATCCCCCTCCATAAACATCACATCAATGTGGGCCAACTCTTTAAAAATAATATCCCCTCTTATCTTATACTTCCTCTAAAATTTATCTCTTAAAATTTATCTCTTAAAATTTTAGCACCATCCAATCGGGCACTAAAGGAAAGTACTTAGCTTTGCAACTGAAAAATAAAAAATTAAATATATAATAACCAAGATAGTGATAAACGTGACGTGTGCAAATTAGCAAATTAAAAACTTGACATGCAAGAAACGCAAGGAAAAGAAAAGCAGAACAAAAGGGACCACAGGGATTCACATGACTCCAAATGCAGCAGTTGCATGCCTAGCTCAGTGGCTTTCGCACAATCACACTAGTTGACCAGCTTACATCGAACTTTATTTATCAATTAATACTGAAAACAAATTTGAGCAACGCTTAAAAGTTACAAGCAATGCCCATAATACTGATGGTGTAAAGAGAAGAATTCATCCGAGCAAAAGGTGGAATAATGGCTCAAAAGAATTTGCTGATGGTTGTCCTGAGAATCCGATTTATGAGGACCCTGTATCCTCTTTCTGTCGGATGGAAACTATCCCAAAATATGTACTTGGAATCATCTGCACATGTCTCAGTCGTCAACCTGTTACATAGTAGGATAACCTCAATAATTCCTGTGCCACAACACCCTCTGTCCGCAACAGTAAAGCCTGAAATAATTTTTTAAAAGTAATAAAAATAAATTGTCAAAAAAAAAAAGAATATTAGATCAAACCCAAGTATGAAACTTCCGCGCAAGCTCATGTCAAAAATGAACCAAAAAAAGAAAATTAATCAAAATAATCATGGTTGATGAGATTACCATATTTGTCGTGATGTTGAATAATATCCAGTAAAGGGTTGTAAATATCAACATAGACCAGCCTGGCTTTAGTATCATGGACGCTGTTGTTAAGGGAAGTAAGTGCATTTGATAGCTTGGTGTTGAACATCTGTGATGCCTCATTGTATGTCTCTACGCACACTCTCTCCAACCCACCGGCAAATGTTCTCTGCGATGGCACGCATCCGATTGGAGGAACACCGAAAACAGCAACCCTTCTTGCCCGCAAGTCATATAGTTCCTTAAAGGAAATTCATCACAAACATAAAAAACATTATAAATTAATACATACATGGTCTTTCACTTTCCATGTTGTTGGTCATGAGCAATATATATATATATATATAAGCTTGTAACTAAGAGAAAAAAACCTTTATAAAATCAGAAGCCGATTGTACAAGAAAATCAGTGTAAGCGTTGATATCATACTGCAATCTCCTGAGGCCTATTGTATAGTAGGTGGTGGCAATATCATTAGTGCCCGTTACCACTAAATATAAGCTGTTATCTAAGATGAAGTTAGTTCTCTCTTCTCCAACCATCTCTTTCAGCTTCCCGGTGTATTCCTTGAACATCTTTAGTTGATCCGTCAAGGAGTAAGCCTAAGTTTATTACAACCAAAATTAGTCATTAATTGAAGAATATAAACTCAAAAATAGGAATATAAGGATATGTGTTGGATACTTTCCTAGGGAACCGAAAAAAAAAAAAAAGGAAAAGAAAAAGAGTTTCAACTGATACCAATATCTGAGCTGTTTGAGGATCAAATCCACTAGCACCGGAAGCAAAGCTTACACCCGTGAGAAGATCCACAGGCCGCAAATTTGGATCCAAATATGCCGGCACAAGCTCTGTAATTCCTAGTTCTTCAGCTGCACAACATATAACAAGTGAAAAAAAAAAGGTAAAATTATAAGATCCCAATATGTCAACAAAATAAATTAGTACAGTAGATATGGATAATGAGAAAATCCCATAACAAAAGACCAAGGAGAAAATAAATGAATTACAAAAAAAAAAAAAGGAGAAAATAAATGAAATTAAATAAAGTTAATTTTTTTCTTAACTAATAGGAAAATGCCATAAATAATAATATTTTTTACTGTATATTTTCACTGGATATGCAAGAGTAAAAGGTGTCCAATATAAGTGTGGTTCTATTGTAACATCACTTTAACAAAAAGTTTTAAATGATTTGTCCATGCATGAACCCAATCAGAATGAGAACTTAGACAAACAAGATATATATATATATATATATATTTATACCATTCTTGTCAATTCCAAGAGAATGAGCAGCAGTACCTATTAAGTCTGGGGGTGTCTTTCCATTGCTGTATCTTCCAGTGGCTATTCCACCCTTAAAGTCCTTCCCATATGGAAGGAAATTGGCCTTAGCTATGGTCGGGTAATTGTTGTTGTTGCCTTGATCCACAATTGAATCTCCAAACACGATTACTGCTGGAATTGTCACGTTTTTTGGTAGCCTTACTCGTGCTTCACTGACACCGATGAAAAGAAGAAAAACATCAAAGAACAAGACAATTGAAGAATATGAAGAAGAAGAGGGTTTCATACTGGAAAACAGCAATTAATTATGTGATTGAGAAATCTCCTTGGATTTGCATGCACATGCACGTTGACGGATGCCTTCTCGTTGCCTTTATATAGAAATGAGCTAATTGTTATTTAATTAACACAACAGCGATGAAAAGGACAAGGTACCCTATTGTTTAGAAAAGGGAAGGCATTGTTAAACCAAATGCATATTAAATAAATTAACAAAGCTTTCAGGTATGAAGTTTACACAAAATTGGTTTCATTCTTTCTAGTTTCTTGCTTATCTGAATATCACGCATGACTTGCCTCCCTCCCTCCCTCGTCTCCCTAGTCTCACCCACTTGAACTGCCCTTCAAAATAAAATGATTAATTAGTTCCAGATAGATACAGATCATTCATGGCGTATTAATTTTAATAAATATACCGACAAGGCCAGTTCAATGCTGCCTTGACTTGTGGGTTTCAGGATGAGGATTTTCTGTAACAAGGACTTCTTCAAAATGATAACGATCGTATAATTAAATGACATCTGCAAAATAGAAGATGAAAATGAGTTTGTCGCACCTCGTATCCCAATAGGCAAATAGCGTTAGATGATCGTGTCTATTCCATTTTTCTTTCACAGTGTTAATATAATGGACTGAGATATTCCTTAAAACAGCAATATGAATTTTGAGCTGCCATGTCCATCCAGGTCCCACATCCAGTTCATATATATATATATATATATAGCACATATATTTATGTATCTAGAAGAAGAGCCATTTGGTAGGTATGCATGCATGATGACTCAAGATAACCGAATGGAACCAATTAAAAAGAATATGGTGCAATCATTAAACCAGCATATATTAATTCTTATGCGGAATGTCGGGTTGTCTATTTTCACCATATGACAAATATGATATAGTGCTGTCGTGTATATATTTTATATTTCTATGGTTTTGGGGAAAAAATAGGACAACTATATCAGGCCAAATGAAGTTGGTAGGGTTGTTGAGAAATGTTAAGATGGGGCAAGAGATGGGCACTTCAACCAGGTCAGTGGGTTACCTCAAATGATACCGAAATTTACAGTATTAATTGATGGAAACTTCATCAGGGACGTTGTTTATGAACTCAGAAAATGTAAAGGATCAGTTTCGCCAGTTGTTTTTTTTTTTTTTTTGGGTTATCCTTTCCTTGAATAACTTCCATTGATTGAGTGCATAAAGTGTCTTATACACAGTTGCAGCAGCACCAAACCAAAAACTTGACCGGGGAAGTGGCAATACATTAATCTCAACTTTACAAGTGATATGAGTCGCAATTATCATGGTATAAAATACCTTCCCCATTCGATTGGTAAAATACAATTATTCCCAGCTGAAAATCTAATCAAATTGAAAGGTAGCGCTAAAAGCAGAGCCTCCTCCGTGATGATTTCATCTGTTTGTCAAACAAGCTAGTCAGGTTTCATGGCTCAAATTAATTTGAGTTAATTAATTAATTGGAGGCAATGAAAGATATGGTCAAGTTTTATTTTGTTAATTGTTAAATTATCTTACTTGCAACATTCAAATTTATTTATTTATTTTTTTTTTTTTTTTTGACAAATACAAATTTCATTCAGGAATCTAACAACTTAAAAAAAAAAAAAAATCAATGGCCCACGGCATCTATCATAGATGCTAGAGACAGCCACAAGGGCACATCATTGAAGGCAGGCATGGTTAATGAAAGCAAAGTTTGGAAACAAACACCAGAAAACGGGCTTTCTTCTGGATCAGGGTCCGGTGCACCACGAACCGTTGGATCAAATTCAAGTCACTCAATATTTTGATCCAACGATCCGTGATGCACCGAGCTGTCCGGTGCCGAACCTACCCCTTCCCCATTCTTCCAGACATTGCAGGTGCCACTACGTACACCGCCATTTACAAGAAAAAGAATTTTTTTTTCTTTAAATTACAAGTTAATGCATGCTGGACAATAGACAAATTGGACCATGATCAATAGTTGGGGCTTCAAAATAAATTGGGCCTCGAAGACAGTTGTGTGTCTATTAAACTGGTCCAACGTTTGATTCAGACTTGACCCAATAGCTAACCAGTTACATATCATGATAAATCAAAAGCTACTCATTTATGTCCATGAAAGAAGCTTCGGTCCAACAACAGTACTAGACCACCCATGAAAAGTAGACGTTCAGTGTACTTAGAATCCAAAACAAGAAACAGGATATTGTGAAATGTAAGTTGACATCGTTGCTAGTACAGTAGATCGATCCATTGTCAAGCATTGACACACCAAAGTATTACGCTATGTGATACCTGGGACTCCATGGTGCCAAAAAATGAAGCCAGCCACCCACCTCCCAAAATCTTACAACGATAATAGATATGAAAAATTGTTAATCTTGGCACTGCAAAAAATGACATGGTTTGTGCGTCTAGGGTAATTTTCATTTTGGATGCATGTTTTGTTCAAAGTTCAACATTCTAGTGCCTTGCTATTTAGGCTCCGTTTGATTCGCTGTAAATCTTTAAGAATCTTTAAAAATCTCTTAAAATTTTTAAAAAATATTCATTTTTAATCTCATTGTACAAAATATGAACTCATAATTTATCTAACTTTATCTCTTATGAACTCATAATTTATCTAATTTTATCTCATTTTTTATTACTTCAAACACAACCTTACTTGCGTCTCAATTTCCGCTCTACTTTGACAATGAGACGCTATATATATATATATATATATAAGATGTGTTTGGCGTGATCATGTTTTGTTCAAAGTTCAACATTCTAGTGGCTTGCTATTTAGGCTCCGTTTGATTCACTGTAAATCTCTAAAGATCTCTATAAATCTTTAAGAATCTTTATAAATCTCTTAAAATTTATAAAAGTTATTCACTTTTAATCTCACTGTACAAAGTATGAACTCATAATTTATCTAACTTTATCTCACTTTTTATCACTCTAAACACAACCTTACTTGCATCTTAATTTCCACTCCACTTTGACAATGAGACGCTATATATATATATATAAGGTCTGTTTGGCGTGATCATGTTTTGTTCAAAGTTCAACATTCTAGTACCTTGCTATTTAGGCTCCGTTCGATTCACTGTAAATCTCTAAAGATCTTTAAAAACTTTCTAAAATTTTTAAAAATTATTTACTTTTAATCTCACTACAGAAAGTATGAACTCATAATTTATCTGACTTTATATCACTTTTTATCACTCCAAACACAACCTTACTTGCATCTCAATTTCCGCTCCACTTTGACAATGAGACGCTATATATATATATATATGGTTTGTTTGGCGTGATGAAATTTATTAAAAAAACTCTAAAATTTTTTAAAAATCTCTAAAAATTATTTACTTTTTATCTCACTGCACGAATTACAAACTCACAAATTATCTCAAATTATCTCACTTTGGGTGTGTTTGGAGTGACAAAAAGTAAATAAAATGAAATAAAGTGAGATAACTTGTTGATTTGTAATTCGTGCAGTGAAATAAAAATAAATAATTTTTAAAATTTTTTAATATTTTTTAGAATTTTTAGTCATCCTAAATAAAGACTTTATCTCACTTTTATCTCTCCAAACCGTCCCATGATATTGTAACAATATCGGCCGATAAAACACAGTAAGTCATGGTCGTTGCCAAAGCAACCATTGGTTTTTTACACTTATTCTTGGACAATATGTCGTTAAAAAAAAAAACAAAAGAGTAAAGAAAATTGTTTGTTAAACATTCAAGCCCTGCAGCGGTACCTAGGTCCTAGACTTTACTGAAAACATTGCGGGATTGATAATGAAACTCATCAACAAATAATCATATATTAAAATTTAACTGTTCAAATACTTTCATCTATTTTTATAATTAAAATGTTTAAAAATTTTTTAGTAATATAAAATAACTAGCACTTATTCGTGATTGAATGTGTAGAAATATAATTTAACGTGCAAATAATTTAAATTTAAATTTATAAAGTAAATTTACATAAACAAATATAAAAATAGCCTATGAAAATAAGAATTATTAAACAAAAGAGATTAAGGCATAAAATTTTATTTTTTATTACAAATATTATCATATTTTTAAAATATTAATTTTAATCTTTTATATAAAAAGTATTAAAAAAATATAAGAAGAGTGAGAGAAAAAGAAAAATAAACCTAACCATTTACCATATTCAATAGTTAAAAATATCTCAAATTTAAAATTTTAAACTTCCTTATTACATAAATGACATAGAGTGTAAAACTGTATGTTACATTTTTTAAATATTAATTTAAAAAATTTTATATAAAAAGTATTAAAAAAATATAGGAAGAGTAAGAGAAAAAAAATAATCCTTACCATTTAGTAAATTTAACAGTTGAAAATATTTCAAATTCAAATTTTTAAACTTTCTAATTATATAAATGACACATAATGTAAAAGTGTATGTATTTAAAATTTAAATTTTAAGTACATTAAAATTAAATTTTAATTTAAAATTTTATTTTAATAAAATTTTTAAAATTTTAAATTTTAAATATATTTTTTAAATAAACAAAATTTAGTTGACTTTGTCTAATAGGTATCCATATATTATTTAATAATAAAATATAATATAAGTATATTTATCCATACATTATTTAATAATAAAATATAATATAAGTAAAATATAATTTATATAATTTTACAAAATATAATATATGTATGTATAATCTTACAAAATATAATATAAATATTTATTTGAATTTCAAATTTGAAATTAAAATAATGTGTTTTATTATATAGATATATAATAATTGACGATATCACGAAATTTTAGTGATAACTGAAAAAACATTAAATCAAATGATATATTTTATTATATAAATTTTAATAAAATTTTTAAATATTTTTAAGCAAAGACTCAAAATAATTTTCAAATTTTAGTGTTATTTTAATAAAAATTTTAAATATCTTTAACTCTCCACTTGTTTTGCTACACTTCACTAGTTACATTCAGCTATCTGTCTCTTTTTTAAGTGCTTGAATGTTACAAGTATGAAGCGTAACTTTAATATTTTTAATTTGTAATTTTATTTTCTCTCTTACAAAAATTTTAAATAAATTGTTTTTTAGGGTCTGTTTGGTATATTAATTTTTATTGAAAATCTCTAAAAATAATTTATTTTTTATCTCACTATACAAATTATTGACTCACAACTTATTTTATTTTATTTTTATTATTTTAAATACATCCGTAATATAACTAAATAAAAATATAGATTTATTAAAAGTTTTGTATTTCATTCATTTGTTTTTTCTGATCCAATCATTAATTAGAAAATTGATTTTGTCTCTGTTATCTGCAGTCAATCTACTTGGGATAATTTTCCCTCCACTCTGGTCTGGTCTCAGCGCCGACCCGAAAACGCCTTTTTAATCAAAACACTGCTCTAAAAGATTTGAGAGAGAGAGAGAGAGAGAGAGAGTGAGAGAGAGGTGGGGTTTTGAAGATCTCTTGGCTCCTTTCATGGTTTCTCGCACGTCATAGGCTCATAGCTCTCACGTCCATTACTGGTCTCTGTCTCTTCTAAATCTCCACCTTTTCCTGTTTTTATTCCTTTCACAGACACTAAGTTTTTCATTTTTTCTTACTACTACGTTTGGCGCACTAAAAAATAAAAAAAAATAAGATAAAATATAATTTAAAGAAATTTTTCGTATTAGATACACACCAATCAAACCGTATTTTTTGGATATAAATAGTAAAATTTCGTTCTGACAAATTAGATTTCCGTTTGGACGATTCAAAATTTTAAGCAGTCATAACTTCTTTATACTACAATCCATCCAAATGGATTGCAGAAACCGTTTGGACGAAAGTTGGCCCGCGATTCCATCGGAATGGTTTCTACAATCCGTTAGAACGATTTTAAAAATATCACAAAAAATATTCAAAGTCGATGTCATTTGATAACTTGGGAGACCATGGTGAGAATGGTAAAAAAAATTTTACTATTTAATTAACCGAATTCTAATTATTGACTTTTTTTTAAAGATATTGAACTTTTTTTGAATTTAAAGAATGCAGGAATATATAAAATTTTATAGAGATTTTTAGAGATTTTCAGATATTTTTAGAGATTTTTAAATATTTTCATCAAATTTTAGTGTACCAAATGCACTCTAGATACCTAATTTAAAACAAATTGATAATAAAAATAAAAGATTTTATTAAAATTTTATATTAATTGAGATAATTTTTTATTTTACGAGTATGAAATAAATTGAAAGAGCCAGACACATGAACCAAAATGAAAAGGGTACAAACAAAATATTAAAAAGCGAAAAAAATAATTTGTCGATATGCCTGAAAATAAAAAAGTACACAAACAAACAAGAATTTGAGAAATTAAAAAAAAATTTATTGGTATTAAATAAATCTAGAGAGCCACGCTGAAAGAGAACACTCTCAAAGCCACACCGAAAGTGAAGATATTATTAAATTTAACTCTGATAAATTAAATCATTTAACTCAAATCCAATTAATAATGAATGAAAAGACCCCATTAAAATCGTTATCAATTTGAAGTGCTTGATTTTATTGACTGTAGTTGCAACCTCACACATGATAAAATATTGATACTCATTCTGGTTGGTTCAGTGAAACGAGAGTCAAGCCTTAAAGTTTGGGTAATATACTCAGGTCGCTCGTTCGATTCTCACCTGAAACGGTCTGAATTTAAGTGGGGGTCGTGGTGGTGGGTTGCTGCGCTAATTTTCCCGAGGATTTGTACCTCAATGAATAAAACTGCTGGATAATTTTTCCTGTTACCCAAAAAAAAATGATAAAGTGTTATTATCAATATATCGTATGTGTCAGTGTGTCTTAATATGCCTAACAATTTATCACTAGAAAGAGTAGGGGAATGAATTTTCTAAAATCGGTTTCGAATTTATCAATATAAAACTATAATATTATCAAAGATGTACGTAACTACACAAAAATTTTAATATATCACTCAAGTAATTACAAATACATAGTTATAAAACATAAGTTATAAATAATTTATTACTATTGATTAAAAAATAAATTAAAATTTTCACATTTTAAAGAAATAAATAATAAAAAAATTATGTGAAGTTGGATAAGGAATAGACAAAATACAAGAATTTCATTTACCGTTCTTAATTTTATAAGGTTCAACAAACAAACAAAAATTCAGGAAAAAAAATCAAAAATTTGAAAATTTATTAAAAGATAAAACATAATTAAAAATTTTTAATGGCAACTAAAAAATTCATATACATGCAATTAAAAAAATTATAAATTTGGTAGAAACTTAAGCAATTAAGCAACAAATAAAAGAAGAAGAATTGCACAAAGATTTATGTGGAAAACTCAATATGGGAAAAATCACGGGTAGAGAAGAAAAAATTCACTATATCGAAAGATTGATACAGAAGTTGATAGAAACATACTGTACAGCGCAAAAAAATAGATATATATAAAATCTTAATTTCAAAGCACATATTCTACGTATAAGACTCTAAAAGGATCGGATTCGAGTCATAATCGAGTCATACAAGACCCTATCGGCCCAAACCTTTCACTACAACCACAGAGTCCCAAAAAATTCTCATTTTAAAGTTCCACTGTGAGGTCTTCGCATCGAATCAAAATTGAATTTGGATCACACACTCTTACAAATATTAATCAAAAAATCCAATTATCGACCAATATATACTAATATAGTTTCTGATACTGATTTACCAAATGGCATTCATAGCTATCTTATGACACTTTAGAGTCTGTTTAAAATAATAAAATTTGGCACAAAAGTATTGTATTTTAATTCGTATAATGTATAAGAGTTACAATTTTTGTAAATTTTTTTGGATTTTGTTTTAAAACTCCAAACCGGCTATTAATATACACTGACAAATAAATGTGGTGTTTAAATGGGAAAAAAGATATATATATATATATATATATATAGTTAATATAAAAATAATATATTACAAAATTTAATTAAAAAAATTAACAATTTTTTTATAATTATTGTTAGGCCAAACGGCCCCAGAGACAAGAACTTTCAAAGGAGGTTGGCCTGTCCCATGCTGCATCGCCATAATTATGCTTTCAAATCCCTACGGCCAGTTTTGTATAAACACGCACAGTACAGCACAAGTACTGTCTGACGGCTATAACAGTAGCCCAGAAAAAAAAATAATCAATTCATTCCACCAACAAAAGAATAATAAGTAAAATCTAAATCAGGAAAAAGTAACAATAACCCATATGAGAAAAAGAAAGATTCTTTTTACTATTCACCTCCCACTACTACCATTTGCTTGAAGTACCAAAATATCTCTGATAACAGTGACCCAAAAAAGAGCTAACACCCCCCACCCCCCTAAAACCCACCACCCAAAACAGTACATAAGAATCACAAAGCGTCCACCTTCCCCACAAAAACAAAAAAAAAAAAAACCAAAAAAAAAAAATGCAAACTTTCTTTTCTCTCTCTCCCTCCCTCCCTCTCTTTTTTTTTTTTTTTTCAATCCTCAGGCAAAGTAAACCTCGATACTTGCCTCCTTTACAGATTCACAGACAGGACAAAACCCAAAAAAACCTTCACAAGACTTGCACGAACAGAGATGCCTGCAAGGAAGAAAAACAACACTCAAACATCGAGCGTTGCAAAACTTGCAGCAGCCTTTCTTTTTGCTCTGTTCTTCTCTTGCTTCGCAGTCGACATTGCTTCTTCTGTTAGAGGAATCGCAGAACGACTCTGCGTCTTGGGCTTCGTTGGATGACGAAAAAGAGACTCTCTCTCTGACCTGTGCTAGCTTGTTGCTTAGATCTTCCACCCTCGACTCGTTCTCTTTTGCCTTTACCTGCCATGTTTGGTTCTCCATCTCTATCCTTCTCAAGCATTCTTGGAGTTCTATTGTTTTCTTTGTTGCAGTCGCCAAGTCTTCCTCCTTTTTCCAGATTAATCCCATCATCCTCGCTTCGTATCTCTGTATCACAACGGCTAGTTGTTGCCTTGCTTCTTCTTGCAAAGTAGTTCTCAATCTTTCATTCTGTTCACAAAATATAAAAATGTATTCGATGAAATCAAGATTTTTTATAAGTTGATTATGGGGTTGTTTGGAGTAAGAAAAAGTGAGATAAATTGTAGTTTGGAGAAAATTCATAATGTGTGCAGTGAGAAAAAAAAGTTAATGTGATATAAAATTAACAGAGAGATTTATAGAATTTTTTGAAAAAATTCAACAAACTAAACGACTACTGTACATTTCAAACCCCTAAAAAAAAAAAAACTGTTTATGTATATATAAATGTATAAAAAAAATAAATAAATAACAAAAGATATAATATGGGGATTTGTTTGACTCTGACCTGAAGATGAAGAACCCAATCAATCTCTTGCCTCTGTTTCTCAAGCAAAGCTACTAAAGATTGAGAAAATGCCATGGAGGTGAAGTCGTTGCTACTTGATATTATAGAAGAAGCCCCTTGATAACTCTTAATACCAAGATTTTGAAACCCTTGTTCGGGGTGAGGAAGAGTACTGCTCTGTTGTTGTGGCTGTTCTTGAAGATTGAGATGCAGAACATCATCAATCCCAAAACCAGAGGCCATCAGCCAATCTTGTTGTGACCCACCACACATGGCTAAACCCAGACGTTCAGAATACAACTGTGCCTGAACAGCCATTTTTTGCCCACTCCCAAAACCAACAAGAAACCAAACTGAAGTCCGAAACAAACACCAAAAACCAATCCTTCTCTTCAAAGCCTATTAATAAGAACCCTCAAAGGAAACCAAAATGGGGGTAGGTTAAAAGCAAGAGGGCTCATGTTCTTGTTACATCAGAAGAGACGCATGAACTTTCTCTCTCCAAAACTCCCTCCCCTTCTCTCTCTCTCTCTCTCTTTAATGGGCAAAACCTTTGCCTTATTTGTTGCTTTGGTTCGTGGTCTAACTGAAAGAGAGTAAATAGATAGGAACCTGTGGTTCGTCTCCATTCATAGATACAAACTGAAAATTAATGTTTATTTATGGGTATATAATTATAATAGTTAATGGGTTTCTAATAAAGTTGATTAAGCTAACGTAATTAAAGTCACTAACAACATGGAGGTGAAAAAAAAAAAAAAAAAAAAACATGGTTGGGATTCACCCTTGCCTTGTCAAAGCCAAAAAGGTCGAAAAAGCTCGAGAGAGAGAGAAAATGATGGGCAGCAAGCGACGTCGTACACATGCAGATTTTGTGACAGAACTCTCGGGTCAGAGATTACAGAGGGAGCGAGCGCGAGAAGAGACAGAGAGTTGTTGAGAAGGAGAGAGATTTGTTCATTCAATTGGGGGCGTGAAAGGGTCTGAAGTTTTATCAGAGGTTGGAGAACTTGTCAGTTTAGTCATCGGGAAAAGCTGAAGAATAGGCTTTCTTTTTCTTTTTTTTTTTTTTAACAAGAATTTTGAAGGAGAAAACACCGCAAAAAAAGACAAATACAATGCCACGTGGCAATTGCCGATCGTCTGATGGAGGTGTTGAGAATACCCCTGGTGACTGACCCGCGGTCACTGGGTTTCGAAGAGGGTCTGTGCCTGATGAAGACCCAAATAATCAAGTGGTTTAGAGTTAATCACCAAATCATTTGAATTTAATCTGTGGGCCAGAGATGTGGGAAAATGAATAAACACTTGTGGACCATGTGCCCTAGGCCGCACTCCGGGAGCACGGAACAACTTCCCGAGAAATGTCTGGTTCGTGGGCCCGTGAAATCAGACTGGGTGGTGGCGATGGTTGCCAACTGTGGAGCCGTGAGTCCGTCTGTTGCAACGATAAACATTCAGAGTTAACAATTGGACGTGGGGGCCACAGTTGGCAAGAATCACATCGACGGCTATACTTATCTCGTGATGAAACTCCGTAGATTAGGCGAATAGCTTACGGTCCATTTGACAAAGTTGATGATTTTTAATTTTTGGGTTAAATTTTTATGTTTAATTTTAAATTTTAAATTTTTATTTTCTTAATAAAAAAATTAAAAACACATTCTATTACATTAGTTGTTAGTTAATAGTTATAGTATTGAAAAAATAATCAGTAATAATGAGTGAATGTTAGTCGTGACCGAAGGCAAGCGCATCTTAGAACTTTCTTGAACTGTAATCCAAGTAGTTTGATCTCCAAAAAAACATTTTTAGTTGGAAAAATATATTTTTTTAAATTTAATATATCTTAAATTTTTGTAATTCAATCTATTTTATTTTTTAATTTTTTGTTCACTCTAAATCTTAATAACCTAACCCACATTTATTCAGTGAATCCCAAATCTTAAGTCTGCCCTTTCTGGTAGTGGACAGTGGTTAAAGGTGAATGGCAGCTGACCAATGGCAATTGGAAGTGGATAACAATCAATGGTGGTAATGGTCAGATGTAAGTGATGACTAGTGACAAAAATAATGATCAGTTGATAGTAATGCGGAAGGTGGGTGACGACCAACGACAAAGATAGTAATTAATTAATAGTGGTAGTTAGAGATAGGTGGCGACTCAAAACAAATGTACTAGCTAGCTAACGATGATGATTGGAAGTGGGTAGCAATCAACGACAGTAATTGATGATTGGAAGTGAGTAGCAATCAACGACAGTAATTGCAATAGTGGTGCTTAGAGGTGATAGTCGCCAGTTGATGACAAGCAGAGGCAGGCAGAGGCGGATTGGACTCCCTTGGGCAGTTGGTGGTGGGCAGGGGCAGATTGGACTGCCCTTAGCCCATGTAATCTAACTTAATTTTTTTTTTCAAATTTAGCTCATTCTAAATTTTTGTAATCTAACTACTCTATCCTCGTACCTATTGTTCATCTAGGCGAACTCCAAATCCTAAACTCACCCCCGGTGGTAAGTGGGGATAACAGCGGTGGCAATGTCCAATAATGTTGGTCATAGATAAATGATGACTAGTGAATTGTAATAGTCGACGATGAGTAATAATTATAACTAGCAAATATTATAAAAGTAAATAAAAACTTGAAAATATATTTTTTATTTTTTTATAATTTTTAAAAATTTTAAAAATAATTTTTATTATCTTCAAAATTAAAAATAAATTCATCAAACAAGTTTTATCAAAAGAAAAATGAAAACAAAATTAAAAACTAAAAATCCAAAATTTTGCCAAACGAAATCGGCATTATCAGACGGGCCCTCGGGAGCAATCGAGGCATTCCCTGAATTGGGCCCAACACAACCCCGAGGGTTTAGTTTGGCAAGAAAATATTAACTAAACCTTAATTCAGTAATAAAAGACATTTTTTTTTTGGAGTCATTTTCATCTAAATTTAATTTTCTTTTACTTTTAATATTATTCATAATCATTAAAAAAAATTTAAAAATCCTAATAAGAAGACTATGTAGGAGCATATAAAAAATAAATAGATCATTTTTCTAAAAAAAGAAATTAATTTTTTTACCACGTAAATTTTTCTATTTTAAACAATTTTTTTTTTAACTTTTTTTGAAAAATACGAGTAACATGCTTCTAAATTAAATCAACCAAATATTAAAAAAATACTAATATTTAAATAAAGAATTATATAAAACCAAAAAGTAGCTGAAAAAAAGTATGCTAGATTATGGAATCAATCCCTTTCATGACCAAGCATGAACTGCAAACTTGAAATAACAGATGAAGACACCAAATAAAGATGAATGAGCCTCCAAAGGAGCTTAAATGAAGTGGGTTGCTTATACGTTATTATTCCATATCATCGAACCTAAAAAAGTTCATAGTATTTTCTCCTGTATCTGTTGCTCTTATCAGAGCATTTCTCACATTAGACAAAAAAATTTCAAGGTCTCAGGGAAATGACATCGTCTTTCCAGCATTCTACTTTACGCCATTATTTTGGAGGACCCCCGCACAGTGCTTTCCATTCCACCATACCAGTCACCAATGCGTGTGTGCTCCACCATATCTCTACCAGACTTGAGGTAGCGGATAGGCCTCAAGACCCCAAAGACAGCAAGGTCAGCTAAATTGGGTTTTGAACCACCTGCCGATTACGAGTTACAGATTAAAACAAGAAGAGGTTAGTCGTGAGGGAAGCAACAATCTGGCTGTTGTCTGTCGGTCAATTTAAATTGCAATAATATTAAACAGGAGTTTAACGAACCAAGATACTTTCGACCCTTTAGAGCATCCACCCATGTCTCCGCAGCTCCATACAAGGCTGCCCGCTCATCAGTTATATTGTGCTTCTTCTTTAGTTTCTTTGACACAAAATACATAGCTGCAGCTCCAGCATACTTTGCTATTATCCTTTCAGTGAGGCTGAATTTGCCTGTAATCAAAACAACGTATTACATATGCTTTTTGCTAGTGTCAATCCATCATCACTGTTGATTGGTTTTTAATTTAGCAAAAGAATGAGCTCAATTGATACAAACAGAACAGCAGAAATCTCAGAGTGACCAAGTGAACTGACACTAACAGCCCGTTTGAACAGGATGAAATGAAAAGAAAAGAAATAAATCTCTTTTTTGTGTTTAGAGTTTTATTAGGAATGGGAAAAAAAATAAGAAATGGCAAAAAAAAAAAAAAAAGGAAAGAAAAGAGAGCCTCAGAGTCTATATTTTCATCCTCCCAACGTTGGAAAGAAACGGAAGCAGAACCATAGAACTTCTCGAGATATTGAGTGTCCAATACATAGTACAAAGTATTCTTTCATCAACTTTGTATAGTTGGTTATCTGGAGGTCTTGATCCAACCTTACAAAGTTTTCTACAATTTGTTGACAACATGGTGGTTTAATTTGTGATGGAAGGTGGTAATTTTTATACTCGGGAGCGTTTTTAATAAATTTTGTTTTATTTATTAAAAAATAAATAACTTATGGAATTAAACCAAAGTAGACATGGCTTTGATAACAACTGAACTATAATAACATGAAAAAATGGATATATTTATTCACTACAGAGAGATTCCCTATCAGCAGCACCAATTCACATTCTTCAAAATCTATGATACTAAACTGCAATTATTGCTTAATACAGACGTTCCAAACATGGTGGAAAAACTTACCATGGGTTGTGATATAGTCAAATGACTCAAGAGCTTCCGAAGTAGTTCGATATATATTCGGTGATAAAACATGCACCAAGTGATTATCCACCCACCTATATCAAAGTTACTGGCCTTAGCGTAAAATGTGTCACGTCTAAGCGTAAGTCACATCTAAGCTATATTCAATAGTAATACGTAAATTTTCTGTAATATTTATCCAAGTTGAAAAAAAAAAAGAAAAAATTGGTAGAACCAGGAATTTAATAATATTGCCCCAATATATATGTACTTTTTTTTTTAATAACACTGCAATAATGTATATACAAACAAATATTGCAAAAAGCAATTCATACAAGTAATCTCCTCCTTGTAATAATGTCATCAACAGGCAAATGATGACATGATGACAAAGTAGCTTAATGAGACAAAGCAAGTAACAATGTTCAGAAGTTGAAGAATAAAGTAGAAAGACCATACTCTCGCCACTTCCTTTCTTCATCACCATCTGAGGCAGAGCCAACAGATATCTCAGGATGGATCCTCTGGAACAGTTTATCAATTATGTCTGCACACATGGAGCATCCAAAACCAAATAAATATAGAATTAGTTAAAAGGGAAATATTAGTAGCTAATAAACTCCTTTAAAGTCCTGGAGGAGGAAACTATTAAGCTGTGGAAGCAAAAGTTCAATCTCCCCAAGCTTTTTATCAGAAAATAGGAGGAAGCAACCAAGATGTTTTATATCAAAAACCTGACGAGTCAACCATCTGTTCACCATCAACCATCAGTATGGGGACCTTCTTGTAATCAGACCATTTGATCTCTTTTTTGTTGATGGGGTTGACCTCAACAATTTTGTAAGGAATGTCATGGTAATCCAAGAATGCTGAGAGAAGAATAAAATCAAGTATAAGGATTGAGGCTGGAATAATATTAATTATAAACATACTCTATGGTAATATGCATCAAATATATGAAAAAAAATGTGTGTCACATAACACACGTCAGTTTAAACAAAACTCTCCTGCTCCAAACTTGGCATTTTTTATTTTAAGCCCACATCAGTTATATCCAATAATTAGATGTGTCCCCTTCAAAACAAATATATATTTGGATACTCAATTAACAGAATAAATAAAAGATATTTGCAATTTTGTACAATCTCTCTCTAGTAAATAACATTCAATCATATCCAAGCAACACTAAGATCTAAAGTCTAAACAAAGGATAAGGCATGCCATGGTAGAAGACAATAGACATGCGACGCCCCAAGACTCACTGTAACACCAATATTATGCAAATCGCATGTTGATTTGACTAACCTTAAAAATTCTGTCAAATTCCTTCTGCCGTAAACAAGACATTAGGATATGCTTGATGCTATAATACAAAATGATCAATTATTAGCAATTAGAGATGTCATTGGCAATTTTTATCTAATACTCTATGATGTTAATAACATCGTTCTTTAGCAAATCAGCAAGTTGTTGAAATCGAACTAAAAAAAAAAAAAAGTACCTTTAACCTTATTACAGAAGGGGCAAGCTTCGTACTGATAAAGCACGACTTCTTTGGGGATGAAATTCTTAGATTGGGGCAAGTCCTTAGCTTCGACGTCTTCAACGAGAGAGGAGGAAGCGACTGAAAATAACATGTTTCTGTTGACGCCGCCAGCGGCGGAGCGCGTCGAGTGGAGAGAGTGATCAACGATTTCTTGATGAGAAAGCCGAAAAGACTTCACAGAAAAAGTGCCGCTGCTGTACACCGCCGCTTGAAGCAACCGGTGCTGAGTTGTGTTGCCGGAGGAGGCGGCGCCGCCGCCGCCGCCTTCTATAGCCCGGCAAATGGCACCAATTTGGCTAAACCTCTTCATGGTTGCGAGAGAGGTCCAGAAGGCATCTATGAAAGTGTCTTCAGGGTTCCGTGATTTTTAACAGCTCGGACACTACCGGGTTAGGAGTACCAAATACCCAACCCGGTATCTAATTTTCAATTTTTTTTTATTTTTTTATTTTTTTAGCATGTACCATACAGAAAATAAATTAAATGTCACAAAACAACAGAGTCACAGACCAAAAAAAATTAATGATTAATGTCCATCCATTATCCCACTTTAAGGCTGTCACGCCCCTAACATCATAATTTAGAATGAAGAGCATGAAAATAAGAAAATTAATTTAAACTAGTTTAGAAATTCTAATTTAAGATTAAGACTTTGTTTGAAATAGTAAAAAACTTTGAAATTTTGTGAAAATACTAAAAAATTTTAAAAGTTATTCACTTTTTATTTCACTGCACGAATTACAAATCCATAACTTATCTCAAATTATCTCATTTTAGTTTCATTTGGGGTGACAAAAAACTCTGAAAAATAGTGAAAAACACTAAAAATTTTATAAGTTATTCATTTTTTATCTCACTGCATGAATTACAAATCCATAACTTATCTCAAATTATCTCATTTTAGTTTCATTTGGAGTGACAAAAAACTCTGAAAAATAGTGAAAAACACTAAAAAACTCTATAAGTTATTCATTTTTTATTTCACTTCAGCAATTACGAACTCACAACTTATCTTATTTTATTTTATTTTATCTTACTTTTTGTTATTCTAAATATACCATATATTTCACTTTTGTCACTCTAAACGTATCTTAAACCATATAAATCAATCAATCAATTAGATTATCTAATTACGTCCATAATTTCTATATAAAATAGTAAACAATAATATATAAATCAAATCTTGCACTCTGCTAATAAATTCATAGATTTACACGGTCACAACAATAATAATAGTATTACAAATATCATAACATAATAACCATAACATAAATTTAAGTGTGAAACTCGCTTCGAGTTACATAAATAAAAGTATGATAATTCAAATATAAATAATAATCAAGTTTATAACTAGCAATCGTTAGTCTTAATTCAATTCAAAGTAACTACTCCCAACTCTTAAAGATGTCACTTTTAATAAAGAATGAGTAAGTAACATCGCTCAATAGGTAGGGTTATGTACGTGTGCACCAGTGTACATATTCAAATACAAAATTCAATACACAAATAATATCAATAAAGTAAAATAAATAAAATGCAAACATAATAACTAGTGCAATCTCTAATATCCATCTACCTCTAAATTATCCCATAACGGATGACACTTGATAAAACGTGCAAAGTTACCAACAACGATGTCTCTCGTTCATGGCAAATATATATCTCAATATAACATTTTTAAGGAATCGTGTTACACCTTCAACCGTGTAAAACTCAAGAGGACTGCATTACATCTTAGCCTTCTTGTTGTGGAATTGGATTACTAACCTACTCGGGCATCTGCTATACTCAAATTGGGACTCGCTGCAGTTCAAACAATTATATCATTATACAATATATGATTAACTTTCAAACACCAATAGCTAATCTATGGTTATATTTATTGGCTAAAAATTATCTGGTATTTTAAAAATTCTATTTTATCATATTTATTAAAATTACAAATTATGTCCATATACATGACCACGACGCATTACACCAACATAAATAACAATACACTCTTGCCCGACTTAATAACCATAATATAAATCGAATAAACAACCCTAACTTCATGCATATGAAATGCTCAATTATGTATAATCAGAATATTAAATCTCACCATACATGTTATTAAGGTTCGTTTGGAGACATAATTTTTAGGAAAAATAACTAATTTTTATTTTTTTAGTGTTTGGCAAACTACAAATTTTTATCTTTTTTTACTTAGTTACAGTAATTTGTCAACTTAAAAGTCACCAAAAGTTACTAAAACTTACTAAAAGTTATTAAAAATTATCAAAAATTGCAAAAAATTTTACCAAACACTAAAAAGTTACTAAAAATTGCTACATGTTTTTACCAAATGCACAAAACATTACAATTAGCAATTTTTAGTTAAAAAAAATACTAAAGTTACTAAAATTTGGACTTTCAAATGACAGCACCTTAAAAATATATTATAAAATAATCCACAATAATATAAATATAGATCAAATTATAAAAAATAAAAAAAAACTATATAAGAAAGCTAAACTTTAAAAAAAAAAAAAAACTAAATTGTTTGCTTGTTTCAATGGCCAAATTGTTCAAGTGCAAAGGATGGATAATTAGGTTGAAAGTTTAAAGGCACTATATGGGTTATTTTGGATATAATAAATAAATCATTCAAGACAATTTGATTAGAAAATGGTGGAATTGTCCACAATACATGCTTGTAAGGTTTGGTTTGGAATCCATTAGTTAACATTTTTTTCACTCTAGTTTTTTAATATATATTTTTTTATTTGATAGCTTTTTAGACGTTTTATTCATGATTATTAAAAAAAATTATAACAAAATATTAAAAATAAAAAATTTACGTATGTGTAAAAAATCTAATTTTTTAAAATTATTTCGTATATGCATAAATTATTCTATTTGAAAGTATTTTTAATAATTTTTTTAATGAAGACGGATAACACCTAAAATTTACTGAGTAAAAATTAAATTTTAATAAAAAATTTATATAAAACAAAGAAAGAAAGACAAAACTAAATAATGGTTGAAATGCCTAAAGCCATTCATCAGGAAAATGGGGAGACTAACACCCTGTGAAATTGATTTAGAATTGTTGGATTTTAATTCAATGATTTACATGTATTTTTATTATATTAATTAAAAAAATGTGAATGTATTTGAACTATTAAATTTAAATCCGTAGTCATAATTGTATGTTACGGGGTTAACATAGTATTGCTATGCCAGTTTTCCCAAATCCATTAATCATTTGATAATTTATGAAAAGGTAAATTATATCTACCTCCTCTAACATTTGGGTAATTATATTTAGTACTTACAATATTTAAAAGTAACACTTATTTTTCTTATTTTGAAATATGGTTAATATTAAACCCATTTTGATAAAATTTACAGTTAAAACTTAACCAAAAAAATGTTAAAATAACTAAAATTTTAAATATTTTTACTACTTTATTTCCTTTTCTCTCACACATTTTCATCATTTCTTTATAAACATCCCCAAAAATAGTTAAAAAATAAGTAAAAATATAAAAATTTTGAGTATTTTTGTAAAGAAAAATAATGAAATGTAAGAAAGGGAAAGGTAATATAAGAAAAATATTTAAAATTTTTGTTAATTTGATATTTTATATTAAGTTTAATAACTTATTTTATCAGATAGCCGTTAATATTAACAACATTTTAAAATATGAGAGATAGGTACAATTTTTAAATGTTATAGATATTAAACGTAATTACTTAAATTTTAAAGGAGGTGAATGTAATTTACTTTTTATGATTGGATAAAACAGAAAATTGGAATGAATAGGAAGGACATTATAGCAAAACGGCAATCCCGCACGCTATTTATATGCCCTCTCGGGCCACGGGCGGAGGGTACTTTTCATCAGATCTTCGGTCGTCCTTGTCTCCGTTCAAGGAACCCTAACCTTTGGATTCTGTAAAGTTCATGCTCGCTATCCAATTTTGTTCAATTGGGTATCAGGTTTTTTGTTCCGATCTGAAGAATCGACGGTGCGCCTTTCAATTAAGGGTCAAAAATTTTGCTTTGAAAGAGTTGCGTGGAGATATCCGCTATGTCTCGGTGCTTTCCTTACCCTCCTCCTGGCTATTGTGCGAAGAGAGAAAGCAACGCGGCCTTGATCGAATCGATTGAGGTTTGTTGAGCACTTGGCTTTTGAGTTTATGCTCGACTGAGTTGGTTGATTTGATTGTGATCGGTTCCGAGATCTCTGTGTATAAAATTGGTGAATGTTGTGACCCATGTAATCAAAATATCAGGAATAATTTTTGTATAGAAATTAATAAATACTCGTGTATATATGTATCATGTATGTAAAGAATCGTGAGGTTGATTTTAATTCTTGTTCTTGTTCTTTTATTCTTGATGGGTTGTGGAGATGCTTATGGTTAAGCCCTGTGGTGGGGATGCTCTTAGTTGGACTCCATCATGATTTATCAGTGAAAGAAAGGTTTTGGATTTCTGTTGGTGATTTGGGTTGGTCAGTGGCATCTTCTTCATAAATCGTTTTGTAGCAGAGATTAGGATAGGTTTCTTGGCCTTTAGCAGTTTTCAGAAGCCCATCACCATTTACGACAAAAAAGAAGGGAGAGTCAGTTCCTTCTCCTGCCTCTATCGAATAGAACATACTAACAAACATTAATGGAGCAATGCAGATTCATTGTGGTTGTGATCAGGAAAATTTTATTAGAATTTTAGCTGTAAATAATTTTGTTAAATACAGTATTGGTTTTGTGGTAATTTATACATAGGTTGCTTTATGCAAAGTGGACTGCGGATTAATAGAGTGGATTTGAATTGAATTGATGTTTTTGGAGAGGTGTCATTATTGAGGGAGGGGATCAGTTATTTTCCTTCAAAGCTATATGATTGGTTTTACAATGTGAAGAGAGATGTGGAAAGTTACCGTGGCTTTCCATTGAGGTTCTTGTTCGATATGGAAATTTCATAGGATTCATTGGACCAAGTTCACTACTCTGCTCTTTGTCTAGACAGTTTAACAGTCATTCCAAATTTCCAATTTTACTAGATTGTGATATGTTGGGTATATTTCATGCTAGATATGTTTCCCTATCTTTTGAATAAATTACTGTTTGGTAGCTTTCACGTGCATCTAACTATATGCAATTGCGAGGCTCTTATCAGATTGTGGAGTTCTCTCTCTCTCTCTCTCTCTCTCTCTCTCTCTCTCTCTCTCTCTATGTATGTATGTATGTATGCTCCCTGACGCTCTGGGTTACCCTTTTATAGTTTCAATGTTCTATAGCCAACGTCGCTGCCTTCCAAGAATTGTGAAATTCCAGTATATGGGTTTTATGCAATTGAGGATGCAATAAATATCTGATGTATCCTGCCAGATAGAAATAGAAGAGATGAGAGCGTTGCTGTAGATGGAGTTCCCTCTTCAAATTTTGAATATCAGGAAATTTAATAGCGGTTGAATTTGATATCATGAAATGGAAATCTGTCTTAATGCCAACTATTTTTAGGAAATTTAAATGTCTTGAGTCATGTGTATATATATATGTTTTTTCTTGCTAAAAAATTAAAACGGTGGCTTCGGCTGCAATACAAAAAATCTCTTCCTTGACCCCTAGGACTAGCCTAGAGAGCTAGAACCAACCTTTTCAATAGAAGGCTGTGGGTTCAATTTTCTCCCTATGCTAAATTTAACTTCCATATGAATTGATGTACTTCTTAAAACGCCAAAAAATACCTCTTCCCTTCATTAGCAAGGTTGTGCTATTATCTTTCGCCTTCCCTTTCCTTTATTCTAAAAATTGCTCTTTCTGGTGCTTTAAAGCTCCAGAAGGAAAGGGAGAAGTCCAAGGCAGAAAGGAAGAGGGAGAAGAAAGAGAAGAGGAGAGAGAGAAAACTACAAGCAAAGCAGAATGCTAGTGAATTGGGTCGCAGCGAAAAAAGAAAGCTTCACGGTGAGAAGACTCATGAATGGAAGAAAGGCAAGGTGGATTTTAAAGGCAGTGACATTAAGAAGTACAGAGAAAATGAAGCTGAACAATTGGAAAGGAGTGACCTCACTGAAGAACACGAGCAACCTGTCTGTTCACGGAACCCTTGCTACTCAACTGACAGCATCCAAAACAGCAATAAAAGGAGGAAGCAGGCCTCACCTGTGCATGGCATTCATGCTCATGGTGAGTTACTGGTTATTTCCTGTTTTGGGCAGTTAGATTTGCTTGTGTCATTGCAGGCATTTAACATTTCAAAAATTATCATGATCATCAAACAGGGAACATCATAAGGATTCGACTGCCCTCAAAGAAGCAAAAAGACCATGATCCATTGGACTGTGAAGATAGGTTTTGCCCTACTTCTGGAAGGACAGAGACGAATGGTAGACACAATTCTGAAATTGTTCGTGGAACTAAACACGAAGAGTCCTGTTTTACTTCCATGGAGACTGATGCATGTGTGCGAGGTCGGAGTACACAAGGTTGTTCGACTTCTGGGGTTGTTAGAAGCTTCAATCAAGATAACACATGGACTACTTCTTCTGGGTCTACAGCCTTTGGAAATGGGATGATATTTGAATCACTTTACGAAGATTTAGTTGAGAATTGGCTTCCTCCAAACCCACAGAGAGAGCATGCAGATCTTGATGAACTAGAATGGCTGCTTCATAGCAAGCATCAGCACGAACCCACGGAAAGATGTAAAGCCAGCGGTGATGTCTTGTGTACAGGAAGCTCAACATTGTGGCCGCGTGCACAATACTTGCCTGAGGCTGATATATATGCTTTACCCTTCACCGTCCCTTTTTGAATTTATAATTTTTGTTGTGTATATAGCAGTAGAGCTTGATGCTGCATTGTAATCTCCTAAATTCCCGCCAATAGGCTGTCATTTTTCACTTGGCCAGGTCCATGAATTTTGTCCCCCCCCCCCCCAAAAAAAATCATTATTATATTGATGAGTGATGGCACAGCCAAGAATATTTGTCAGTTGTTTAGCCCCTATTTATTTTCAGTGGTGTGTTTTGCTTTGTTTTGTTTTGTTTTGATGACAGCCAACTGATGGGGATTGGAAACCTAGGGATAGGATGCATTTGTAGCGTGTAGGATGGGGTTTTTACTTGAAGTCCTAGTTGCATTTGTAAAAATACAGAGTTGTTCAGGGGCCTAAAATTGAATTAAACTTTTAGGGCCTTGGAAGCTTTAAATGGATGTAAAAATTCATGGGGTTTTTAGAGGCTCGTCACTCTTTATATAGGCTTATAAAAATTTTAATCATATCAAAAAAAATTTATTTGTAAATAAGTTACACTTGCAACAAAAAGATAAAAAAATACATCACGTGCTTTCAATACATTTTGAAACTGTTAGTTTTATCCAAACGCTCGTAATTTTTGCGATTTTTCATCTTCGTCACAAACTGATTCAAAATCGATTTTTGAAACATAATTAAATATATATTTGGTACTATTTTTACAAGAGCATACATTTATACGAAACAGTACCATTAGAAATAATGCTAGTACTATTTTTATCGATACTGTTTTCATACTATCATAAAAAATATCAATCGATACATAACACAAACCAACCATTAATGGTGCTGTTTGCATAGTAGACACATTCGGTACTGTTTTTGCAAGAGCATGCATCTTATACAAAACAGTACCGCATGCATGTGAGACTCTCGGCCATGTGATACTGTCAGTCATATATTAGATATGTGACTTCTTTTTTGTGTTTCATAGTGCTGTTTGCATACTAAACACATTCGGTACTATTTTTGTAAGAGCATACATCTTATACAAAACAGTACCGCATGTATGTGATACTCTCGGCCATGTGGTACTGTCAGCCATATGTTGAATATGTTACTTCTTTTTGTGTTTCATGATAGTGTTTGCATACTAGACACATTCGGTACTGTTTTTGTAAGAGCATGCATCTTATACAAAATAGTACCGCACGTATGTGGTACTTTCGGCCATGCGGTATTGTCAGTCATACGTTAGATATGACTTCTTTTTGTGTTTCATAGTACTGTTTGCATACTAGACACATTTGATATTGTTTTTGCAAGAACATGCATCTTATACAAAATAATACCGTATGTATGTGGTACTGTCATCCACGTGGTACTGTGTTTATATGAGTATGCATTTTATTCGGTACTATTTTTACAAGATCATATATTTATACGAAACAGTACCGATACACAGATTTATATATATTCATTTTTTCGACCAATGTTAATATCAGTTGGTGCTCGTTCAAATTAATGATATATCATATCTTCACGCGATTTATAAGGAAGGAAAATAAAAACGAAATAAACGTGATTTTTGGTTAGCTAGATTTCTGGCAACTCTTGTCTAACTTAATTATATAAATAAAAGGTATTCTTGGTATATTAAAAATTATATTTAAAACAAACTTGTGGGACCCATTCAAAAGTGTGATTTAAATACAAAATTTTCTATTGGCCAAACCACTTGAGCACTAGGCCTAATGTGAGTAGGATCGCTTAACCATGCTTCATAGTTGGAAAAACGAGCACTGTGGAAATACATGCCACTCAGCCAAAGAAAGATGGTGGAGAGTTGACCAAAATGGGCACTAAATACTTTTCGAGAGATCTCCTCCAAATCACTAGTATGGTTATCGAAATCAGGCAACTCTCGTCTAACTTAATTATAAAAATAAAAGATATTCTTGGTATATTAGAAATTATATTTAAAACAAACTTGTGGAACCCATTCAATAGTGTGACTTAAATAAAAAATTTTTTACATTAATGTGACTTAAAAATAATATTTTTTTTGGTGACTAATAACCTTAAAAGATTACAAAATAGGACTTAAACACAATTTTCCAAAAATTCATCTGACAGGACGGAACCTCCTCATGTGTTTAGTTTGGATCCAAGGGCTAAGATAATCCTAGGACTTTTGAAGTTCCATTTCAAGTTTGGACTCCTAGTATCCCGCAATTATGAGGTAATTATGCGGTTAGAGGTAGGTTTCCAATGATTGATTGGTTTGTTCTCTGCTGACATTCTCTTTTACAGTGGTTAAAACACTCTCGTTATAACAACCCATCCATTTTAATAATTACTTTTCTTTTCCCTCGTCTCTGCTATGTACTTTGTCGTTGGAGTGGGGTGTTGGTTGGCGTTGGAGTTTGGTTGCATGGGCAACGTATATAAATCTTAACCCAGCTACCAAAATAGTAAACAAATAATAAAAAGGAGACGCCACAACTGAATAATGAGACTAAAAGAAGCTGCAGCTCTGATAGCACAATCAGAAAAATTCATTTGAATAGCCAGTCAAACAGGATCATCCATAATTCTGATTAAAAAAACTTCAAAAATTCAAACCTATGAAGGAAAAGCATTCACAAATAATACAATAAACAACAATAAATACAATAAATAAAATATTCCTACCAATGCTACAACTGGGAGAAACAAACCCAGCTAAACCAAGGCAACCGGACTCTTTAAACACCAAGCCAACGCCATTAGACCCCACTAATTCCCATCCCAGTGCCAGCTCCACGTCACCCCAAGAAACTTGAATGCCCATTTTCACAAATATAAAACTAACATCAGTACAAGCTTCAAATGTTGACGGTGTTGTACTTCTCACCCGTTGCACCGCCTTTCTGTTTCTGAAACTGAATGTACCGCAACGTACTGGCAAAGAAAGCATCGGAAGCTGGATCCCGGGTGGTTGTGTCACTTTGCATCTCAGTTCTGATTAGTTCTACAAGGCCCTGAATTGCACCACTAGTTATCTGCGGGTTTCCCTTGTCGAAAAAGTACAGGTACCTGAGACACCCCAAGAAATATTACTCCTTTAACAGCAAACTAAAATGGTAAGTAAAGACTGGATTCTGCTTGTCAGCACTTCACTAACTTGTTCAGTATTTCAACAAAAAGTGTAACAAGTCCACTGCTACCCCGTGTAACACTGGCCATCTGTTGCGCTGCATTTGCAATCCTTAGTGAACGCTTTAAGCAAAGCAGGACCCTGTCAATAAAACAGGCCGCCAGTATCTAAGGTCTCTTTGGTTCGAAAAATCAACCAACACAAAAAATTTATGGAATGGATAAGCAACACTACAACCAGAAAGCAAACTACTATAAAACACGAAAAATGAAAAAAGTTCAATTTTACGAAGGCAAGATGATACACCTTTCTCCATCCTTAATTCCGTCCTGGTCATCAAGCCAAAAGAGATGCGAACATGCATAAACTGCTCGACATTGATCAGGCTTCTTCAAAAGCTTTGCAGAATACTGAATAAAGGATAAGTGTCATGACAGGATGCTGACGAGAAAAGGCCGAAAAGAAAATTATAAGCAGCACGTAGATCATATTACCCCCGTGGCCTTGTGTGTTAAGGTATCCCTATTCTCAACGCCAAATACATTCATTCTCTGTAGAGTCCCAATTATTAGGTGAATTGCAGTAACCTGGGCCTTGGAATCCTAGGAAAATACACAATCATGTGGCGAAAAAGTTATTAAAAGCTACGCCTATCAAAGTCCCTTTCCTGTAAGTAATCATATCAAAGAGAGTTCAACAGGACTCTAATTTCACAGCAATTACCGCAATTTCTTCTTCATATAACATAAACGCTTGAGTGAAAAATTCATAAGCGACTGGTTCAAGATCACTGTCATTGGCAGCCTGAGAAAAATTAAAAAGCCAAATATATTTAAAAAGAAAAATTAAGGCTATTAAGCCCACCGATGACCAAAAAGCCTGATTTTGAGGCTCTGATTCGATGAGAAAATGAAAGCAAGCAAATATGCGTACAAATGCAATTTAATAAGAAAACTGAATAATGTTATCATCTGATGATAATATGCAATTTCAGAGAAGTAACAAGAATATGAAATTACAAAAGCATCTGCAGCCCAGCTGATAAAAATATAAATTAGCAAGCTCTCTCCGAAAAGAACTTCCATCAGTGCTCTGATTAATGCAATTTCTTCCAGATAAATATAAATTTTGTGATACTCCTACTCCCTGTTGTAAAAGGTTTTCGGAAATACTTTTCCAAAAGAAAATGCTTATCTGCCAAAATAATCTACCAGAATTAATTGCCAAAAATGATGTGGCAATGCCATTTTTAAAATTAAAAAACATTTTAATAATTGCTTTCATTTAAAGTGATAAGCACACACGGTGTCCACATTATTTTGGAAATTTATTCCAACATTTTTTTCTGCTAGCATAGCATTGCTCTTTCCCAAATCCTGCATTTTTTAAGTACTTGATGTAGTCACAAATTACCTCAGCACATTGCAAATACAGCCGCAATGCCAATTCGGGCGATTGAGCAAACGAAAGAGCCTCGATGGTCTGAAACAAAAAAAAAAATGAACATGTTAAGCATGCAACAATGATAAATGACAAGATATTCCGGTTATGAAACAAATGAAAGAACCTCAATAGTACCCCCCCGGGGGGGGGGGGATAAAAGAACACAGGCCATGACATTAAATGCCACAAGGACAAATAATGAAATGTATTCAAAGCCTATTATGGAAATCAATTATTGAAGTAGCCTTTCATGGTTATCAATTATTAAGATATTTATTAAATTCAATTTGATTATTCTCTAAAATGGTGTCTAATTGATATTAATTTATCCATATTTTTTTGTATTTAGAGACAATTACATAGTTCTTAAATGCATATTTGTCCTTGATCTTTTTTTTTTTTTTTGGGTAAGTAAGATAATTTGGATTAAAGAGAAAATAAATTACATAATCCAGAGGATATATCCCCGATGTACAATAAAATAGTTACTATCTAGTATCTATACAAAAAATAGCCCTTGATCTTGTTTTTTGTTATTTGATGTTAATTTCGGGTTAAAATGAACTTGAATGATGGGACTAAAAGCTAAGCCAAGGGTAGATTATTGCAAGGAGTAACGAAGATTTAATAAAAGATGAAAAATTGAGCATCCAAGACAACTATGATTTGATTGTGCAGAAAACAGCAGGAAAATTAAGTTTTTGCAGAAACCCGTTCGAATGGAGAATACATTTGTTTGCACATATTTTGGCCCCGCGCAGATTATTGAGTCATTCAAACAACCTGGCGCTGGACAGAATTTAGAACTCCCTTTTCTATATTTTTGTTCAAATTAGAGTTCGATTGGATGTGGGATTGTAATACATTTAAATGGGAGAACATCAGACGTTTTTTAGGGCCCCTAACTCTAATTCTTTTCATTCTTCTTCCTCTTCTTTTCTAAACCCTAGTTTCCAGCTTCCTATATGGCTTGTAACTAAACCTTCATACTTTAGGCCTGTGAAGGAATTTTCAGAGTTATGCAAGTATTATGCTTAATCAATGAAGAGTAGCCTTGAATCCTTGTTTTCTACCAAGAGTTTTCTTGTTTCAAATAATTACTCAATCACTTGCGTACAAATGTACATGTTCTGGACAGTTAAAAATCAGTTTTCATCAATTGTTATTTGAGTTATAGAACATATTGAATAAATAATATGAACATAATAAAGAAAAGGAATTCCTAAAGCTTAAGTTAATTCTTTCCATAATTTCAATCCATTCTTTTTATTCTTTGCTTTTTAGTATTTTAAATCCACTCATAAGCACCTTCAAAACCTTTGTCTTTGATTCCTAAGCAAAGCAATCCCTTGGATGATACTCCGAAATTTACCGATTTACTACTATGACTACCCTAGTGCACTTGTAAGGGTTATCTATGCATTAGAAAGGAGTCATCACAGTACCATTCAAGTTCTCTCAGACAATTAAGAACCAGAGTCTACCAGAAAATTTTGAAGTAGATTTTTATGTTTATCAACAATTAAACAAGGAATATTTATTAAATTCAATAACATTCAAGTTTTCTCAAATAATAACACCAGTCTACCAGAAATTTTTCTTTAAAAGGGGGACAGAATTTACCTGATTTAAGAGCTGAAAAATTTTCTTTGGTGTAGCAGGAACTTCTTCCCCAGTGACTTCTCCATCTTGACCTTGCAACCATCTGACCAACTACAAGCCACAAACTATGGTTCAAACGTAGGCTTATATCCAAGGGCATTATTAAACATATGTACCCACAAGGATTAATAACTTCAATTGCATTTACACATTCCATTTCTTTGTGGGGTGAGAGGGATAAAAAATTAATAATACCTCTGTGGGGTGAGAGGGATAGAAAATTAGATAACTGAGTTTAAACTTCAAATTGGAGAACTGAATTTACAGATAAAAAATCATTTCTGAATACATTGTCCTGTTGACTACTTCATTATGCCTATTTAAACTCTACATGTTTGCCATGATAACAAAATGATGTGCAAGCTAACCTCTCGAAAGAAGAACAAACCTTAAGTGCAGAAAAAACAAGAGGAGGAACAGTAAAAGGTAGGCGTTTTGGACCTCCACTCATAATATGCTTCCTCATAGTACAGATAATCTGAAAAGTAAAGAAGTAGCTGTTATTAAGATCATAATAAGGGAAAAAAACTTGAAAATTCAAGACCGACAAACACATCATTGTCAACAAGCACTATTACAAGAATGAAGAAACAGTAAGGAAGACGTATGTGTATCAACAAATCCAGTTAGATCAAAAACCGTTGAATAAGTACTATTACAGAAGCATGCAAAGAAAAATGATCAAGAGTATGCAGGCATCTGCCTAGCAACCAATTCCATTGTTGTAATAATAAACCACAGAATTTTCTGCTCAGAAGTCAAAAACATAACTTGCAGACTTAAAAATACCTGACACTATTATTTACATTGGTCTTGGGGCTAAACCAACATAGACAACATTACTAGGGATAGGACAACTACACGGGTCAAGGTTAACAAAGATCAAATAATACTGGACCACATTTTAAAATTATCTGTCGTTTTTAAGCAGCCAATATTTTCTGTTTCAGGGAGCACCATGCTCAGAAACCAAAATTTTATGCTTCTAAGCGGCCAATATTTTCTGTTTTAACATATGTTGCTTCACTCTAGACAGAATACTGCATCTATTCATTATAACCTCAGACAAACATGATATATCTAATTTTTAGGTATTTACATAAGAATTAGTTAACACACATAAACGTGCACAGAGATTCTTCTAAAAATAAAGCAAGATTTAAAGATAACTACACAATAATCCTAAATCTGAGAAGTTTTATATAATTATAGTTTATAATTCAGAATTACATTCCCCCTATTTATGACTTTCATTTCCGAGATTCAATACATTATCCATATCATGGTTCTTGCATGTTTCTTCTGCTACTCCCACAAAATATTTGTTCTTCTGTATTTATATACTCGTAGGTGAAAAATGGTTAAATAGCAAGCAACTGGCATGGCCATGGGCACTCCTTCAGTTGCAAAGCTAGGAATAAAGTTACCAGAATAATGCCTGTTTAGCTGGACCTATAGGTTTTACCCGCTGTCCCACAAGGGATTGAGTGAATTAGGAGGTCAACACTCCCATTGCAAGGTTCACAAACAAGCAAGGTAAAACAAGCTCAAAACCACAATTATGTGCAACTGAGAGGACGTCACAATGCATCCGGATCATTTGCCCCGCTTGTTGGAACCTTGTCCGGCCACACTCAGACACTCCAGTGTCATCCTGGCCACATTCCAGCACCACTCCATCGGTATTCTGGCCACTCTCTGGCAACATGTGGGTGGTATTCGGACCGTGCTATGCTGACACTACAGCCACATTCTGGCCAGTCTCCAGCAAGCCTCTAACATCTATTCCCGTTTATTTCAAGGGAGAACGCCAGATCCTTTTAAAAACAATTTATCCAGGAGAAGTCAATCCATTAATCTCGTGGTTTCGGCAACCATTCATCTTCGGTAGATGAGGATCAACGATGTCAACTATTAAGAGTTAGCTCCCCTAAATTTTTATGCTTTTCATTGAAGTCCCCAAATATACTAAATTTAATTTGTGTTCGCAGTTGTAGCCATAAGCTACCTTTTTTCCATTTAAATGTCATGTTCATATTAAATTATTAATTTTCCAGCACAATAATGTTCATTAGTTAATATCTTATAT
The DNA here is from genome assembly GCA_019916065.1 of Vitellaria paradoxa. Lineage (NCBI taxonomy): Eukaryota > Viridiplantae > Streptophyta > Magnoliopsida > Ericales > Sapotaceae > Vitellaria > Vitellaria paradoxa. Next base: position 2,227,051 of record CM034239.1, read on the forward strand.
ATTAAAAATATATATATAATTATTTTTCTATCATTTTTTGATTTATACCGAATTTTACAATTCATGATTCTCAAATCTAAGATTCCGATTCACGATAAAAATCTCAATTTGACAACTATGCCTTAAACTACAAACTCAAGATCAAAACAGTGGAAAACATACTGCAATGAATCCCAAGGATTGCAAAAGTAGACCGCACACAAGAAGCAATACTTTTTCAGCCCCCCTAACTGGCTGTCCAGTTAAATCAAACAGAACAGTAAAAATAATTATTTCTAAACAACACATCAAACTTCAAAAAGGAAGCCAAAAGAGCTTAACAGCGATTGGGTATCCATCATAACTTCATTTCAACCAAGTAATAATAAACTAAAAGTGGTAAGATTAGCATCAAAGGCACAGTTTTGAAGTAAAATAAATCCAACGTGTCAATTACCTTAAACATCTCCTCAGGATCATTGTTATACAACATGTGTATAAGGCGAGAAACAGAATTTTGCTCCTCTTTGAAATCCTCCTCATCAAGCTATTGGCAGGAAGTGCCCCACAGAAAGAAAGAGAGTCAAATATAAGTTGAGTAAAACAAGCTAATTATAGAAAGCTGATAAAGTAAAAAAGAAAATAAAGATCATCAACATAAACAAATAAAGGAACAACTGGCAAGCTAGTGGAGTGCCTGAACACGGAAACTAAAAGTTAAATCTCAGCTAGAGAAGCTTCTTAAAATGCACCTCATCTGTAGAAGTTCCATCTAGATCCTTTATAAGCCCCTTTATCAATTCAAACAATACCTCAACCTGCAATAAAGGATGTAAGCACATGCTTGAAAAGAACAACCAAAATAGTAGAAACTAAAATAAGGAAGCATAACTCATAAAAATAAATAAATAAATAAGGAAGCATACCTTATCAGCAGTAGAAATGCAAGTGTAGTTTTTCATAATGCTTTGAATGATAACCATTGCCATGACTTTATTTGTTTCACTATCAAGGTGATCCATGACACGAGGATAGTTAGAAAGTGTCAGGGCAGTTACAATATCATTGTACTTCTCCAATGGAGCACTCAAAAGTGCAACTACTTGTTTTGTTGCTTTACTATCTTCGAGCTTTGCTTTTCCAGAGAGTTTCTTAACACATGCTCCCTGTAAATATATAAAACAAGGATGGACCTCAGCAAGATGAAAAATGAACTATGGTAGCCCAAATGAAATGCATCTATAGATTTAAATTCTAGGTAGCAAGGTCACATAATGCAGAGAAAAACTTCAGTCAATGCAAGCAAAGTTAAGGCAACCTGATGAGTTTTTCTTTCATTTTTTTTTTTTTTTTTTTTGGGTCAATCCAACATACATACACCCTCTCCCTTCAATTTCTCTTTCAGCTCTTGTAGTTGGACAGAGAAAAGTAAAGGAAAGCAAGAGCAGCAATAGAGAAGGGGGAGAAGTATGAGCATTTCACAATTACAGTAAACAGTTGATGGACTGCAACCCAGAGTTTAGGTCACAATTTCTAAATTTCATTTACTATCTCGTCAACTTGATGAAGAACATACCAGCACTTGATCCACATAATCAAGCCGATCGGGGTGAACACGGAGAGTAAATGTAAGCAGAGAGACATATAACGTGATGGCACCAACAGTAGGCATGTCAACTTGTGCTTCTATCACCTGCCATTAGAACAAAGCATGTCAATTTTTATTATTATTATTATTTTTTTTAAGTGTTTCTTTGACAAGTCAAAGCACATCAACCTTAAGCATCATCAAAAGAATGGCTTATTATAACAACAATTAAACATAATTCATAGCTACATATCTACCACTATGTATTAAACTGCAGAAGGTTTTGGTATCCACTTGGTCTCCTTTTTTCACACACTATTTTTCTCTCCAATGTAAGTGCACTCTGATTGTGAGTTCCATCCTTCTAGTATATATTAATTCAAGCATAAAATAATGACTACATACACCTATATGCAACATAACATAAAGTTACATATATCATCTAGTGTATACAATAACAACAAGTATACGTGAAGAATACAAAAACCTAAATTCTTTTGTAAAAAGGATACTGTAGTACTATAAAAAGGAAACCAAGTTGAACTTATTTCTATTCTTGAAATCAATATAATAGAGATTGGGGACTAATATGTCAACTAGGGAATGAGTATAAGATTATCAGTTTATGCACTGAAGGCATAAACACATTTACAGAAACTCCTTGCAAATGACATTTGACCTATCTTGGTTGGCTTGCGACTGTTAACAGTATGCATACGAGAAAATACTATGTACAATATGCTCCAAAATAGGGAACAGAAAATGCATTGTTATATAGGTTACATAAATAAAATAAATAAATAAATGCAAACTACTTTTCTTCTAAAAAGTGATAATTAACAATGCCAAAAAGTTTCCTACTTAATAAAAAGTATTTGTTACATTTAATTTAATCATCCAAAAGTATAGAATTTACAGTTCCTAAATAAGTTGGAAAATGTCAAACTCTTCTTAAATATTGTCTGAAATGATTAATCATTTATTTCAATTCATAGAAGACATTACAGAAAAAGTAATTATATCCATAATTGCTTACTTCAATGTTCTGCAATGATAATATACCATTATTTGAATTTGCATTCCAAAATGAAAGCCATTGGTGTTATATTTTCTTTCATAATAAGAGATATAACCAACATTTCTAGATATTTTTATGAAACAAATTCTAAAACTAAGTACAATCATAAAGGACAAAAAGGGCAAACAAACACTTACAAACCATAGGTGAAAGTAACATTCCAATGGTAAAAAAACAAGAATGATGTAAACATTAACCATCAATATTCAGATCTCATCCAAAAACACTCCAACATTCATGTTTTAAAAACCAACACTAACATGGAACTCCAATTGTGCATCAAATCTTTCTATTTTGAGCCGAAAAGAAAGGTGGCATCTGGTTTGCACTTTTATTTTTTTTCGTTTTTGTTTTCTAATTTCTATTTTATGTGTTTTATATTTTGAAAATCCCAAAACACAGAAAACAAAAAATGCATTTGATTTGACATTTTCTATTTTACGTGTTTTAGGATTCTCCTTATTTTGGGTCAAAAAGGCTCAAAACGACTTTTAGTCATTTTGTATGCTATGCATAAACCCGTTTTCTATTTTCTAAAACAAGTTTTGAAAACAACAATGACCAAATGCGTTTTGATGAAAACAAGAATGACCAAATGCATTTTGAACCGTTTTCATTGTTTTGAAAAACGCAAAATAAAAAAGGGGCTCGAAACAAGTATCCAAATGGCACCTAAGCCTTTTTGAAAAAGGCCAACAGGTCTAGTCAGTACAGATACAACCCAGTGGTTGCCATAAAGCAGTTAGTAAGCAAGTGAGCCATCTACCGTAGGAAAAACTCAGAAAATCATTTAACTCATTAAAGTTGCAACACTGAGATTTACCTTCCCAATGGCACCACTTAATTTTGAGAAAGCTTCCACTTGCAGAAATTCAGGTAACACCTACAAACAAGACCATATCAATAAAGTAAAAAAGCAGAACCCATGAAAGAAGCATTTCAACAACTCACTTCTGGACTTGAAGCAGCATAGTTGGACAGTCTCTCCATAAGTTGTGATAATACTGTTTTGATGTCAACAGTCGGCTGAGAATCAAAACGACAGCATGGAAAAGAATATTAGTATTGTTGCCTTTCTAAGCTCATCATGAAAAAGACAAAAGCATCTGTGTGACCCACCTGAAATTGGCGGCAAGCACCCAACAATGTCTCAAGAGTCTGCAAGTGGTACTCATCTGGAAAGACCTGAATATGCAGTCCATCAAATAATATTGTGCAAGCTCATCTTTACAATTGACAACCTGTTCAAAAAAATTTTGCACATAAACCAAGATAATTAGATGGCATTTTTCAAAATATATTCTGCGAAAAAGGATAAATAAAGAGCACTTTGAAGTGAACTAGAAGATTTGACCTGCTCTAAGACTCTAGGAAGAACCGTATCTTTGTACATTTCAAGGTCAACACCCTCTATTTGACTGAGAACATGCAAATTCTTCCCAACCTGGAAATTCAGAAAGATGGCAAAATGATGCCTTCCTGGAAATTTTACAAACCAGCTTATCTAGCAAAATTAACCAGCTCCTGAAAAAATGGCATTACAAGGTCACGAAGCTCGTTCCTTTCTTTGTCCTGTTTCTCTTTAACCCGAACTGGTGCCTGCAGACCAGAAAGCCCGATTGAAGGCCTCAACTCAGCATCACCAAAGAGAATCAATGTATCACAAGCACTATAACACCTGCATGGCCAAAAATCATGCCTTCAAGATTCATTTTTACCTTTGTGGCATGTAAGTATGCAGGTGCCATGCATGTCAAAACATGATAACCGTTCAGAGACATTCAACAAACCTGATGCTGAATCCGAACCCAAAGTTTATTCATCTCTGTGAAGTTTTGTAGTACAAATTCTACAGCATCCATGATGGTGTCAGCATCTCTGCAAGAAAATGATGAGATACCAATATGCCTGGACAAATGGGAATTCAGGTTTTGAAAAAAAAAATGTAGTATGGTAGAATTAATGAATGGATCGAGAAATAGTCATCATAACACATGGGTGTATTGGCAGAGATTACAAAAAGGAAGACCATGAGCAAGGCAAAGCTTTCTTGTGAAGCCATATCACATTTTGGGATTTCCAAAATGCCCCTAAACAACCCACAAAGTCAAGAGTTGCATTAGAACAAATATTAGAATCCACTACTACCTACCGAATCCATTTTAATCGTTATGAATGCTAATTGCACACATTGCGCATGCACCTACATCTAGTTAATAGAGATGAAAACACCAAACCAAGGCACAAAATTTACTACAGGCACTTGAAAAAGGGGGAGGGAGGGGTTTTCTGATACAGGAAAAAAATATGGAAAAAGTAAAATTTTGAGAAGTTTGTTTTGAATCATTTCATAATTCCATCCTTTCTGCTTTCTAACTCTCTTAAAGTAAAATTAGAAGAGCTAATTGAAAGGGAAAAAAAAAAACGAAAGATTCACATATCCAATCACACACAATTCAGTTGTAATGTTTTTGTTCAATCAAGACACCAAAGCAATTCAAAGCATACCAGGTAGATTCAGTCCATAATATGAAGAAGTCTGCATTTACTCGCAAAAAAAGGAAAAAAAAATATCTATTTAGGGAGAAAAAAAAAGGTAGTCTGGCAATCAACTTACTCTACGTATTCAGAACCAATATCAGGCAACTTATCTCTGCTGACTTGAGCAAGATAACTCCTCAAAAAAAGTCCATGTAAAGGATGTTGAACACCGCGACACATTTCAACAAGGTCTCTTAGAACATCCTTAGCAGGAGCCTCCTTTGATTTAATGTAAACAGATCCTACTGTGCAAAGTAGATACCTGATAGATTCACAATAAGAACAGCAACAAAAACTTAATTCACTCTAGCAGGATAAAAAAACATTTAGGAATACACAAATGCATGAAACCAAAAAGGATGGCAAAGAAAAATACACACAATGACTCGTCAAAAGAGATCTCTATTTAAGAAACTAAGTCATTCATTACAATCAAAATAAATTTGGCATTAGACTAAATCTTCAACATTGGCCACTTACAATGTAAAGAGCAAAAGAGAAAAGTTTTGTTCTTCAGCATATATATGATATAATATTAACTCAGCTCATCTCAACAAAGTCTTAATTGCAAACTAGTTGGCGTCAGCTACATAAATCATTTTCCCCTATTCATTTTTATCAACAATTTTGTTTTCCTTAATATTATTTGAAATTAGGTCTTTTTCACAATTTTATAGGTCTTTTTCACAATTTTAGTCAATATAATCAATGTAACTTTTTTTCCTTTTTATATCTCTACTTGGATCCAATCACTCTTCCTTACTAGTACATCTCTAGACTTATATTGGACAGAACTAAACCATCTTAAACAATCTTCTCTCAACTTCCCTTCCATCAATGTCATTTCAATTTTCTTTTGGATATATTCAGTTGCTATCTTATGCTTTCTTATATTACGACGCATCTATGTAAGCATCCTCATTTTTGTCACATTACTTCTTGGTCGCCCAACACTCTCTGTCATAATGCATAGTTGTTTTTAGAACCTTCCCATAAAATTTTCTTTTCAGCTTAAAAAGTATTTTGAAACTAAAATCAAAAGTTAAAAAAAAAAAAATGAATCATGTATTACTAAAAATTATATCAAATTTTGGATAGGATAACAATCAGATAATTCTATCCTACACCAAATGTGTTAATCTAGAGTCGCAAAGAACAAGAAAATAACATAATTGGCGACCGAGTCTCAATTGATTCCAACTCACAATCTAGGTAAAATGTTTCCAGCATGTTGAACGAGTTCGTAGAGGTCAACGACGGAACAACCATGTCTGTCTTCTTCTTTAAAGAAGATTTCCAGATTTCTCAATTCATCAAAGGCTCGCATGTCTGACACATCAAAAAAAAAAATCACTCAAAACAACAAAAACCCCATTAAATCTCGACACAATACACGGAAGGAAGTGATCGACGATCAAAAGCTTTACAGAGTTCATAGTATTTGTGCGGAGATAGTCTAGATGTTCGGAGCTCCGACAACATTTGCGCCGAGTATTTTAGGGCTTCTCTGAGATTGTTGGAATCCTGATAACGCACGAATCAAGAATTAACTGGATCAAAGTAAGAATTAGGGTTTCGACTATGATAATAGCATTTGTAGATATTAATTAATTACCATTGCACGACGCATATAGAAAGCATTGTGTTGAATGCCAGCGATTCCCTCGGCGAGCCATTTGTCTTCGTCCTCGAATCCGTCGGCAATCATTCTCCTCTCTGTCTCTGTCTCTCCCTCTCTCTCTCTCTCTCTCTCTCTCTCTTTACTGGCTCGACTTCGTTTCGGAGCAGGAGGCTCCCGACGTCTAATTTGGCCACTAAAGCGCGCGATGAATCAACCCTGCGATTTTATCTGCAGGTTGGACGGATTTATTATTTACCCGAACCCGGATTTATTTTCCAACTGGTGCTTTGCTGTTTTTATTTTATTTTATTTTTATTTCTCCCTAAAATCAGTTTTTGAGAATAAAGTTGGTGCAAAACTGCATCGGTATTATTATTTACCAAAATGGCATGACGGAAATTTGAATTCATTACTTGAAATTCCCCATTCTTAATTAAGGCGATTTTTTAAATATTAGGTGCTTTTAGCGCACCAAATTTTGATAAAAATTTATAAAAATCTTTAAAAATTATGTATTCTCGCCTTCTCAAAATTTAAAAAAAATTCAATACATTTTAAAAAAATTCGACAACTAGAATTCAGTTATTCAAATAGCAAAAAATTATTTTACCATTCTCACCATAGACTGTTAAGGTACAAAATAACACCCACTTTAACGTTCTTGTAGGGTCGTAGAAACTGTTCTAACGGATTCGCGCGACCAATTTCCGTCCAAATGGTTTCTACAATCTGTTTAGACGAATTGTAGTGCAAAGAAACCATAACCGCCCAAAATTTTGAATCCGTTCAAATGGAAATTCATTCCGTCAGAACGGAAAATCTTACTATTCATCTCCAAAAAATACAGTTTGAAATGTGTGCACTAAATGCAAAAAATTTTCCTAAATCATATTTTATCTCATTTTATCTTACTTTTTATCACTCAAAACTCAACTATTATAATCACTATTATAAAATTTAACAAACTGTGCTAATTTGAAAAAATATTTAATTTTCTAACTCTTAAAATTTATGTTGAGCATAGAATTAGAATTTCAAGGAAAGAAAAATTTTAATTAAAATTTAACTTAGAAAATGAAATATATATATATATATATATATATGTAAGAGGAAGAAAAATGATTTGATAAAAAACTCGATTTCAAATTTATTTGCCTTTAAAATTGAAAAATATAAACTATAGTTTGTAACAAAATCTCATTCTATGGCCCAACATTTTTTTAATTATAATAATAAAAATTTTTCCATTTTAATTTGTTACCATGTTAATTCTTTGTTAGAAAATTTGTTGTTAAAAGGTCACATTAAATAGAAGCTGAATCTCATGCAATATTAAAAATGTAACAAATTTAATCCTTAAATTTAATCCCTTAATTATTAAAAGCTCATGCTGAAATAAGATTTAACAAAAACACAAAGGTGCAAACTTTTTCAGTTTACCCAATCAAAAAAAAAAAAAAAAAACTAACTAGACTAATAGATTTATACAACCATTGTTACTCCCCCATCACACAGCTAAAACTCGTCCAATAAAACTAAAGTTTCACTCAAGCACAAAAGGCGTGAACTTTCACCCATGGACAAAAGATTTTGTTTGCAGAACACTTCGGTGCTTAAACTAAAGGTGGTTTGATACAGCACAGTCACTGAACCGTTTCATTTGAGATGCCACGCCACACAATTGGGGCCACATTCAATATGAATGAACTATAAAATCCAAATCTTAATACCATTGTCAAAGTACTGAAAATCTATTTAGGATACAAACATAATTTAATCCAGTTCATGAAATGAAACAGTTCTCTCATGGTAGAATCGTTATAACACTCGGTTAAAGCAAATGTAAACATGTAGAACAAGAAATACATGTCAAGGACAGCTAGTCCACAATTACATACCATAAAATCTAGTATAAGCAAGAACAAGACACCCCTCCAATGATTCCACAGAGATCCCTAGTGAGTCAGTAGAGACTATACAACCCAAAGTGACAGACAAGCTTCATCTTCTCTTCCCCATTCCCAATTCTTTCCTAAATCATAATATGGAGCAGGACTTCTGAGACTTCCTCTTCTTCTTCTTTTGCTTGGGTGGTTGAAGCACTACCTTAATGGCTGCATCAAAAACCGCTTTCACGTTCTGCAGTTACAAAACATAGACCCCATCATTCACAAGGAACAAACAACTTAAGCAGTAATTTTGAGTGAGAGGGTGCAAGATAAAAATTTTCATATCATAGTTTGAAAGAATAACGCAATATTTTTTTGTTAAATTTGTGAAATCAATACACTATGTACTAATATAAATACTCACAAAAATAGGGGTACATAAAGAGATTTGAAAAACTTAGTTTCCTTTTTTTTCTTCCTTTTTTTTTGGTGTTGGGATAAGAAAGAGAGGGAGAGAAAGAGAGAGAGAGAGGAGGGGGGGAGGGGCGAGGCTGCTAACCCCACCCCTTGGTCTGCCATTGAACTTCAGTGAACTAGTATGAAGACATGTTGAGAAAGAATATCACCTGCTGGGTCTTTGAACTACACTCTATGTAGGCAGGAGCTCCAATCAATTTCCTCAGCTCCTCTCCCTACAATAGAAAATGCAAAACAATAAATAGCAAACTCACAAACCAGGGATTTGAAAAAAAATGGATACAGGTGGTGACATACCTGAGCTGTGGTAATGGGCACTGCACCAGGGTGGTCTATAAAAAACTGCCTATCATCCCTTAGATCTGCAGGTCAGAGAGAACAAGGGACCAACTATATTGGAAGAACAAGGCTAGGTAAAATTTTGAAAACAAATGTCACAAGTCAATTTAATTCTAAAGCCACGTAATCAAATAACTGTTCTGATACACATTGTATGGATGAAAATGTACAAGAGCCTAGTGACAAGATAAACACAGAAACCATCTTAGTTGGTGATTGGATACAAGGTAGACGACACTTTCAAAGATTACTTTAACATCTAGTGGCATTAAAATACATCAAAATTGAGTGTAAACACTCCAAAACAAATTTGAGAAGGGAAAAAAAAAAAGGGTTTTGCCAAGAAAGAAAAACAAGACAGCTTGGCACTTTTTTTTTTTTCATCAGTTAAGAAGGGGTCCAACACAAGGACTTCCTGGGGGGTCACCCATCAAACTAATCTCACTCAAACATGCTTAACGATGGAGTTCTAATGAGATCCGGAGCATCAAACAAAAGAAATAAGCTTGCATTCCAGACACTTGATTATTATAATTTCCCACAGAAACTATTCTCGGGGGGATAAACCTGCTCTGAAGAATGGACTGCTCTCCATTGAGGTGTCAAAACATGTTCATTCTCCATAAAAAGAAATAGAAATTAAATAATTTGCAAGGTATAGCTTTTTGTTGGCAATTCTAATCTAGCAGAATTGTCAGGGTGTTCATTCAATGCTCTTTATGAACCAGTACTTCAATGAAGGAACAAGCAAAACCTTCTTATTCTATTCCATGGAAGAGATACAAGGACCCTACGATAGTTAAAAGATATCCAACAAGCACAAAAATGCCAAGAGTGTCACAATGCTAAGCATGAAATGCTGATGTCGGATGCATTAACTAGAATTCAGGAGGGGCAAAATAAGAAATTCCACAGGTAGCCAAAGAAGTATTGACCCTAAAACTCTGGGCCTCAAATTACGTTTACTCGAACTTTTTGACTTCAAGTTGAGCATTTATAATGAACCTTCAAGTAGCAAAATTAAAAACAATCAACAAGCCGTTGAGAAAACCTATTTTAAGTCCCATAAAGTTTCTACAAGAGCTTGGTGATTCTGTCAAGGCATGCCTAGTTAGTTTCCACAACACCAACATCATACATGGTCCCCGGATTTTCCGAGATCCAATCTTTTAACTCAACAAAGTCTATTGCTCCCATTTACATCCACAGCCAATTCGAGCTGTCTCACTCCCAGTTACATTCACAAGCAATAGCAACATGATAAAATGTCTGAACATTTAGGAGACAAACATTTCATTTTGGAAATTTCTACCTACCACTGATGATATGGTGGGCATTTGTCAGCATAACAGCATAAAACAAAGGGCTAGAGTGTGAATTACGTTAAAAATGTTGCATTCACCCACCAAATTATTGCTTTCTCCATGTTAGGATAGTCATTATGACTTCCAAACTTAAGTGTGCCCTGTTGACAACTTAAGACAAAAGCACACCACATCTAGATAGAAGTCAAACCAATATCTGAACCTCTCATTATGAAACCAGTTGGCTGACCAACCACAATTAATCATAAAAAGCACAGTTGTTGGTTGTTGTAACATGACGTATCCTAAATCATGCTCACCTAGGATAAGGCCCCTAGAAAGCTCAGGTGAGATTATTCAGTAAACATGATGCAAGACAACCATTTTTTATTCCTACAAATGGACCAGGATCATGATGCACCTACTGGAATACATACTCCATGCATGAGACCATCTTGATAACCAAGTATGATGAGAAAAAAAAGAATGCAACAGTCTAACGTTATGTGAGTAACTTACCAAGCTTTGTTCCAACCAGAATTATTGGAACACCAGGTGCATAGTGCCTCAGTTCAGGAATCCACTGAAATAGAAATCAAAGAGAAACAAGTTGTCAACAAACCATAAGTACAAATCAAAAATAGAGAATAGCCCAGGAAACTAAGGCACATCCAATGGTCTTAACCTTCTTTGCAACATTTTCATAACTAGCCTTGCTAATGAGAGAAAATGCAAGAAGAAATACATCTGCTCCACGATAACTTAAAGGTCTTAATCTATTGTAATCCTCCTGACCTGTTAAATGATTAATAAAATTAAACCCAAAACAATAAAAAATGGCAAGGTGCTATAAACAAGATAGGACCTCTTATTTGAAAATGAGAAGAGAGAGAGAGAGAGTAATTAAAGTTACCAGCAGTGTCCCATAAACCTAGATTGACTGTGCTCCCATCGACAACCACATTTGCACTAAAGTTGTCAAACACAGTGGGCACGTAATCCTGTTTCACATTGAAAATGCATGAAGAAAAAACAATCAATGCCCAAGAACATAACAAGTTTTCTTCCACAAAATGTTGGCGCAGAATCCAGAAGTTGTAGCACAATCATTTACCAAAAGAGAATGCAGGCTGAAATGTTTCAGAAAGAATAAGCAATTCCAATATGCAAATCTTATCTCATTCTAGTAACCAACCAACCTCTTGCACCATGACAAAGGCCAAGAATGCCACCTTGTCAACGTGAAAAACATCCTTACATCCAAAACAGCTTAAAGGACCGACAGGACGAAAAGTTATTTTTTTACTAAAAATTAATTGCCCCCCGCCCCCCCCCCCCCCAAAAAAAAAAAATGGATAGAGAATAAGCTGCAGAATGCCACAATAAAAAGATGTGTATGTGCCATATACAGCCGCACAAAAATCACGGATAATTTTAAAAAATCTGTCTACAATCTGTATTTCTGATACCCATAAGGAAAAATGCATTCACCCAAAAACTTTAAATTCCCTAATTCAATGACTTCCACAACCTGAAAACAACTTTAAACTAAGTAGATTCCGTTAAAAACCATTCAAAATACAAAACCAAAAGAACAAGAACATTCCGAAAAGACTAAAATAAAAATTAAACATTTTACTTTTACTCCATTCCCACATTTGGAAAATATAACAATGAGATTCTAAAATAGAAGGCATCTTTCTATTCTAGCACAGAGGTATATCAACCAAAAAGGCAAAAGTTTGAAAAAAAAGAATCATAAGATAAGATGAGCGACTACAATTACACAATAGGTAGGTTACAGATAAAAAGAAGCCTTGGAGCTCACCGTAGGGAACGTGTTGCTGGTGTAGGAAATCAGCATGCAGGTTTTTCCGACAGCACCGTCGCCGACCGTCACGCACTTTATGAACCTCGACGCACTCATTTCCGCTGGCGAAGAACCAGATCTTTCCCCGACTATCAAGAACCTCTCCCTAACTCTTCTTCTTCTTCTTCCGATTCTTCAGAATTTGACGGTTCGGGTTGAGAAGCACATCAGATCATAAAAAGAACCCAGAACCAGTACTCAGAACCGGAAACCCTAACAAAATTGAAGACACTGAGTTAGTAATTGGCGCAAACTTAGAATGATTCCAAATCGATCCAACAGAGGAAGTGGTTTCGAGTTCGACAGAGATAAATGTGGATAAAGAGAGACAAAGCTGATCGCAAGATGAACTCTGCAAGCGAGAGAAAGAGAGAGAGAGAGTAACCACCCACCAAGATGCAGGTTGAGACGCTTGCTGACCTAGCAGCCAACCCCGCGCCAGCTATTATCAAACTACGCTTGACCTCGCATTTACTTTCCTCTCTCTCTCTCTCTCTCTCCCTCTCTCTCTCTTATTTTACTTTCTTGCTTTCAACTCTCGATCATTGCTTCATGAGCCTACTTTTCCGGGCCCGTTTGGCTGTCTTGAATACCTTCTCCTAAATTGATGCTAAAAAGTAAATTTACCCCAAAAAATAAAATATAAATAAAGTGTCCAAAGCAATTACGGCATTATCTGCAACTTTAAATTTTATTAAAAAATACAAACATTCTCTAAAAGTTATCATAAATCACAAAAATTATAATTCTTACAAAATAAAAATATATTTTAATAGATTATCATTTTTATGATAATTATCATACATATTATTTTAATAATTTTATTTAGTGCGTGACTGAAACGTGACAAATCTCTTTTTTTTTTTTTTTTTTCTTTCCTTCTTTTGCATGGTTGATGATAACTGAGAATCACGGCGTGCATTTTACTGTCAATTAATTTCAAGGCATCTCAAATTCAATAAAAAAAAAATCAGTAATTCATATTTTCCACGCTCAACGCTCTTGAATTATTTCACGTGACTTTTAGGAACTTATAATAAGAAAATAGGTTGTATTTTATTAATTAAAAAAATAGTTACAATAAGCATCAAAAAAAAAAAAAAAAAACGTTTTGGTTGTACTTGTATGTCAATGGACAAATTTAAAAAAAAAAATTACATAGATCACTATTATAATAGCAATAACATATTAAATAAAAAAAACTAATATCAAGTGGTATTTAGTGGGTCAATAATTTATAACTATCAATACAAAATTTTTATATAAAATCTCTCAAATACCAGTTACTCATATTTTTATTAAATTATTTAACTTACGAGACCATATGCTTTTTAATAACAAAAATAATGCCAAACAAAAAAAAAAAAGTTAGCAACATTGAGCGTCTGTTTAAAGTGATAAAAAGTAAGATAAAATGAGATAAAGTGAGATAAATTGTAAGTTCGTAATTCATGCAGTGAGATAAAAATAATAACTTTCAAAATTTTTCAATACTTTTTATTATTTTTAAAAATTTTTTGTCACTTTAAATAAAGTTTGAGTGCCGTTGTTCTGATCCATGCTGGTCTAACAAAATTGAGTGTGGGAGAAGGGGGATGAATGAGGGAAGGAAAGAAAAAAAAAATTGAATTTAAATAAGTGCTGAAGAACTCTAACAACTCAAATTTCACAATTAAAGATAATCCAATGCACTGATCACACCCTCAAACGGCCCACACTTAAGCTCGGCAGTATCATTTTCACAGACAATGGGAAATGAATATCCATGGCTGTGACATTTTCCTATTTATGGTCAATATGGCAAGTTTTCCCACCTTGGGCAGACCAAATCACGTTTAGGAGTGGCAGCTGATCAACCGCGTGATCATGGAAGGTCCAAGACCAACCTCGTTCTGGACTCTCATTATTGTAGTACTTGCTCGTTATGTAGGGTAATGGCAAAATTTCCCGACTTCTGTGTTTGCATGTTGAATTTATTTAAAAAATATATGTATATGGTTCAATAAAAAAAGATACCGAGAAAATGATTGAGAGTTTATTAAAGGGTGATTTTTCTTTCTCGTGTACAAGAAAATAATTTCAAATTTTCTCCGCAAATCAAATATTCAAACCTAATGTTAACTTCTATTTGAGTGCATCAGTTTGCTTTATTTTCAATATCTACCTTGGATAACATATAACATTTGAAATTTCGAAAAAGTTCAATAAAATTAAAAATTATGGTAAAAATAACACGTGATGAAATTTAGTTGTATGTCAAGTTATGTAAAATAATTAAAAATCTATTAAAATTAAATTTTGCACTTATATTTTACTTGTTGCATAAATCAGAATCATCTTTTGACAATACATTAATGAATAATGGTAAACTCACAAACAAATATAAAAAAAATCACACAATAAAAAAATACAAGATTTACGTGATTCAACAATTTGTCTACATCCACATATACGGTAAAACTGATTTTCAATTATAAGAAACTCTAATAATGGAGTAAAGAATTACAAGAGATATGAGAGAACCTTAAATAAACCTAGACAATCATGTCACTTATTATTAACTTTTCTTTCAACTCTAACCTGAATTTAGCCTTGATATGCAACATGTCCTAAATATATAGGAATGAGAAATCCAATTAGAATTGGACTCAAAAACCTACGTAAAATATAATTCTTAAACTAGCAATTCTATACTGCAAGTTAAACTCCATAACCCCAACCTTCTATGTATTCCCATGAGTCAGTATGAGTAACAACTCTAATGCTCGTTTATTAAGAGACTAATTAAATTCAAATTTGATGGTCATTTGAGTTTAACTTGTTAATGAACAATGAGCTTTATTTATAGTTTTACTTTAAAGAGCTCCAATTCAATATTAGCTAAATGGATATAATTCAATACTAGTACATTTGTTAGAATTGTGGCTCATATTCGTTGAACTCAGGTAATGATCACATAGATTTTGCGAAAATGTAGAGAAGGTTGAGAATAAGGGAGGCAAGGGGCAAAAAGGTTTGGTCCAACAGTACCATAGCTCGCGCGGGAGCTACTTGTACTTGTTGGTAATGGTCGAGAGGTGTAAGATGCAGAGCAAGCATGCTGGGAGCATAACATTGCAGTAAGGTACTCACTAAGAAGGTCACTAACCTCATTGAGAAAAACAGAGACACAGTATTAGGACAGAACTGCACGCTGTGAAACTTGTCCCGACAAGCAGTGCAATCTTGAATTTTTTAAGGCTGATTTAAATTCTCTTTTTGAGTAAGCTTCTTATTCTTATGTATATGAGATGTATTGTATATTTATACTAAAGTTTAGATTAGGTTTTGTTTCTTAAAGGTTTTTTTATCACTTTCTTTTAATTCCTTATTGCTCATATTGAAAATTAGATCTTAACATATCTGTGAACATATAAATATTGTCAAACCATGTAAACTTTGAGTTTTTCCTTATTGTTGTTGTTGTTGTTTGTTTTTTTTTTTTTTTCGTTTATTTTGCTATTTTTCACTTGTGTTGGCTTGGAATTGATATGGTATTCTGCATAATAGCATTATTTGTATTATAAATTTATAACACTAAATCCATGTGGTGTTGTTAACTATTTTTAAATATATTAATTTGAATAATGTGATATTTTAAATATAATTTTCTACTTCAAAGAGTAATTACCGATACAAATATAATTAAACTAAAAAATTAATAAATTATAGTCCAATTTTAGAATGAAAAAATGGTATAAACACAAAATAATAAATATATTGATATATTTAAAAATATTATTAGACAAACTAGAGCCTCTAATTACAATTTAAACTAGACAATATTCAAATTTAGTTAATTTAAATTAACCTAATTTTTATATTCAAGTTCAAATTATTTACCAAGGCAAGCTGAGATAAGGTTCGGCAAGATTATCTTTCAAAAAAAAAAAAGAGGTTGGGCAAGATTTAAAAAATTAGACTAATACCATTTCTTAGGACATGTTTGGCATGGGGTGAAAAATTTGAGAGTAAAAAATTATGGAGGTAATTGTTACCTTGGTAATGGTCATTGGAGTAATAAGTTTGTGGTACTTATATTTCGAACGAGAGAGTAAATATTAGCCGGTAATAATTATATTATGTTTGGAATATTAGAAATTTTGAAGTGATAAATATTATTTGTGTTTGGAATGAAAATAAATTGATCATAGGTAAAAGCTAATATTTAATTTTAATAAAATATTATAATAAAATAAATCATCATAATCATTATTATTCTAATAATAATTAATTTTAATAAAAATTATATTATTAAAATATATACTTTTAAATAAAAATATTAATTATAAAAATAATTTTATCATAGATTGATATTTCAATAGAAATTAATTTTAATAGTGAGTTATTATTTGTTAAAAATTATTTTTATTTTTGATAAAATAATTTAATAAAAAAATAATTTTAGTTTATTTAAATAAGTTATATTAATACAATGCATAATCTAGTAAATTATTATTTATGAGATATAATTTTCATTTAATAAAATAAAATATTTTGATAAGTCATTATTATTTATTAAACATTAATTTTAATTTGAGAAAATAAATAATTTTAGTCAGAAATTAATATTTCAATAGTATTATTTTAATAAAATAAAATAAATGTAATAAACTATTATTTGTTCAATATTATTTTGATAAAATAAGTTAATAATTAATTAATTTTAATTTGATTAAATAAATTATTATTTTATAATACATATTATAATTATTTATAGGAAAACGTTGGTTACGATTTTATAATGGGATAAAGAAAATTTTACAAGGATAATAAGAAAAAAGTAAAATTTTTTTATTAGCACCTTTTATCCACCGTCCCCCAAAGTAAAAATTTACTTCCGTATGAAGGTAATTGTTAACCTAAATTCATTATTACCCCATTATTTAAACTGATGTAATAGAGAAAAAAAATTATCTAATAAAATTTATCTTTTGTAACCTCCAAAACAAACATCACCTTGAATTTGAAAAAATTGACATAACAATATATGTTAACTCCATGACTTGTGAACGAGAACTATTAAATCTAATAATTTAAATGTATTTATAATTTTTTACAAATATATTTAAATTATTAGATTTTAATCCAATCATCCTTGCCACAATGTGAGCTTCTGTTTTCACATTTCTTTTACACTTTTTGTTTCATAATTTTTTATTTTTACCGTTATTCGTTTGCAAGTTATACTTTTTTTTTTTAACTAAATTATAAATTTTGAATACTGTCCCACCCAGTTCCCAACGCAAGCAGGAAGATTAATAATGGCAAGAGACCCATGTGCGTTAGGAATTGGACCAGCGCATCAGCCCCCCTGAATTAATTCGAATATATAAATATATCCCAAACCAAACACCCCCCTTTCTTGGCTCCATTTGTAAACAAATTTTAAAAAATTCTATAAATTTCTATTAATTTTATATCATATCAATTTTTTTCTTTCACTACACGTATTAGGAATTCTGAATTTATCTCAATTTATCTTACTCCAAACTCACCCTTTATCATCATCATCACTGCCCTCTGATAATACTTAAAGGCTCCGTTTGGAGTTATAAAAAGTGATGAAAAAATGAGATAAAATATGGTTTAGAGAAATTTTTAGTGTTTAGTGTACGTCACTCAAATTACGTTTTTTGAAGATAAATAATAAAATTTTATTCTGACGGATTGGATTTTCGTTTCGATAGATTCAAATTTTAAGCAATCATTCTTTTTTACACTACAATTCGTCTTGGACGAAAGTTGCCCACGTGATTCCGTCGGAACGGTTTCTACAATTCGTTTGGACGGTTTTAAAAACGCCACCAAAAATAGTCATTTGGTAGTTTAAGAGTCCATAGTGGAAATGGCGAAAAATTTTTACTATTTGATTAACCGAATTCTAGTTATTAACGTTTTTTTGGAAAAATATTGAATGTTTTTTAAATTTTAAAAAGATAGAAATGTGTAATATTTTGTAGAGATTTTTAAAAATTTTTAGAGATTTTCAAAAATTTTCATCAAATGTTGGTGCATCAAACGCACCCATAAGAAGCTTATAATTTAACCCAAAAGGATTCCGTTTATTTTTTTTTTTCATTTTTTTGTTTATATTATTTTTGTTACAAAATTTAATTTTTTTTAATTTCTGATAATTTCAAATATCATATTTATAGTTTTTAAACAAATTGCAAAAAATATTTGAAAACTACACCCATAAGCCAGTTTTTTTTTTTATTTTAATTAAAGTGATTTACATCATCCTATGAACTTTTTTCTTTTAATTAATTTTTTGTATTTTTTAAAAATGTAAATAATATGCGTATAAAAAATAAAAAATAAACAGGTTTCTTTCAATTTACCAAACTAAACGGTGAGATTCCATTGCCCTCTACAGGAAGGCAACTATTTTTAAATTAGAAGTGTCCGTTCATCTGCAGATACAGTGACCGCTCCAGGTTCCATATGCCCTCTCTCTAGGGGTCCTACACCAAATAATAATAAAAAAGAAATTACCAGGAGGAGGGGACCAATCATCCCCCTCCCACCCCCCCTCTCTCTTTTTTCTCTTTTTTTTTTACTCAGCTGTTGAGTCAGTGCAGACTTCGACTAATTTTTATAATTTAGAAATTATTTTATTTTATATTTTTATAACTTAGATATCTAAATCAGTATACGCATATCTTAATTAATCTCTTTGAATTTTGAATTTTCTTTTTTCACATTCTGGTAATTCGGATCAACCCGTGAGTATTTTAACTAAATTTCTGAGATCTAAAATTAACAGTCCGATAAATTTAATCTCGAGAAGACTCAAACTAATAAATAAAGAGAACAAATGAGCTAACCTCATGTTGCCATTCCCTTATCTTACGTTTTCAAACTCTCAAATGCAGAGAAAAAGGGTCTGTCAGTGCCCATGGATGGAAGCTTCATCTTTCCATTTCCTCATTTTTTTTAATTTTATTTGATTTTTCTTGCAAGAAACACAAATAAAATCACAATTCAAATACATATATGACAATTTAAAAAAAAAATTAAGATATAAGCACCATAGAGAAAATAATTTTATAAAAACTATATGATAAGAATAGTTATTCGATATATAATTCAATGTATAAAACATGAGGTAAGAAATTTTACAATTTTGAAGGTTTTTATTAAATTTAAATTTGTTTTAATAATATATTTAAAAAAATAACAAAATAATAAAATACATTACATATCATGTTTGATACGTATTTTAATATATTCAGGGTACATATGTGTGCTTAATATGAATTAAATACAAATACATTACCTATATCAAAATTTACATACTTAATAGTTTTTCTCTTTCGATCTGTATTGGGTTTGGTTCCATTGTTGAATTACTTCACGTGTGATCTAAGAATAGTCAAGAGTCATTTTTGCTGCTCTAAATTGGGTCCATACTTTCCAGGAAATGTCCATTTTGGGTATGTTGAGCCTTGTTATAGGCTCTGTTTAACTTCCTAAAAATGCCATGGAAGAAGAGAAAGAAATGAAAATAGAAAGAAAAACTATTTTAATGAGATAAACTACCTCAGGTTTCTAAGCATTTTTACCATTTAACTAAATATAAGTAGTTACATAGAAAACTTTCAGTAAGATCATCAAATCTGATAACAATTTAATTACAAGCTACTTGGATGGTTCATCTGAATTTGTAGACAAGGCAGGCTCATCACCAAAGAAAGAGGGATCAATAGATTCAATACAATTACAATATAAAACCATTAACTTGAGTATTGGATTGATTTAAAAATATCTTCAGAATACACTGTTAGTATCTTACAGAACCAAATCGACTATTAGTAGTAATAGTATTACTATTTCCAACCAAATTTCTGGAGATTCTTAATTGGCAGCCAAAACAGTTGCAGCCACCGCATTTATTTGTCACGATCTTCTTCTTCTTCTTCTTCTTCTTCTTCTTCTATACACATTGCATATGGAATTGCCAATAGTCCTCCTATAAAACCTTAATTTGTTATATGCATCAATTAATCTTCAAGCTCTGTGCTTTTTTCCTGTTGTAGACTAACTAACTGCGTGTATATACTCCCAGGTCTGCTGATGAGCTGCTCGTGGCTACCAATTTCAACCACCTTCCCACGCTGCAGCACAGCAATGTAGTCAGCGTCGCGAATGGTTGACAACCTGTGTGCCACCAAGATAGTTGTTCGGCCTTCCATTAGTCTCTCAAGAGCTTGTTGGACCTGCTCCTCAGACGCCGAGTCCAATGCACTCGTCGCTTCGTCCAGCAGAAGAATTGAAGGGTCTTTCAGTATTGCTCTGGCAATCGCCACCCTTTGTTTCTGCCCTCCAGACAATTGAACTCCTCTGTCACCCACTTGAGTCTGGTAACCGTCAGGCATTCTGCTGATGAACCCATGAGCATTTGCCGCTTTGGCTGCCTTCATTATCTCAATTTCTGACGCCTCTTCATTCCCATACTTGATGTTCTCGTAAATTGTGGTGGAGAACAATGCTGGTTCTTGCTGCACTAGGCCTATTTTCCTCCTTAATGATCTTAAGTTCAATGTCTTAATGTCAAATCCATCTATCAGAATTGTACCTGAAATAGGGTCGTAAAATCTCATCACCAGTGCAATCACAGTGCTCTTCCCTGACCCGCTTTGGCCCACTATTGCCAGGCTCTTCCCTGCTGGAACTTCTAAATTTAAGTCCTTGAAAATGGTTACATTAGTCCTTGTAGGGTACTTGAAAGTCACATTCCTCAATTCTATGTCTCCCTTGATGTAAGTGACAACCTTTGATGTAGGGTCATCAGGGTTTATGGTTGTTTTCCTTTGGATAATATCAAAAACGGATCCGAGCGCTTGTGATCCCTTCACAATGTCAGGGGCAAGAGCCAGTGTTTCTGCAACTGCCAATGCTGTGATTACCAAAATCATGAAGGACTTGATTATGTCGCCAAAGTTATAGACCTTGTGTTCAATCAGAACTGATGCATACCAAAGGCCAACAGCATAAGAACAGAATGCAAAAAGCTGTGACACGCCGTACCCAAGACCTGATATGTGTCCGCGCAGAAGTGCTTGCTTATTCGGTTTGTTTAGTTCTGATTCAAACTGGATTGAAATCTTTTCTTCAGCAGCAAATGCAGCAACGGTACGAATATTGGCAATAGCTTCGTGTGCCACAGCAGTAGCTCGAGAATAGGCACGGTTATAATCTCCTCCAAATCCCTTAAGAAATAGTTGCTGCCGCAAGCCCAAAAAAAAAAAAAAAAAAAAAACATACATTAATTAGTTTTGTGTTGCTAGTAAAGCATAAAACCTAGTTATTGAGATAGAACAGAATCATGAGTATATATGTTTAATAAGATCCCAGTAGTATACTATAACCTAGTTTTGACTTACCTCAGCTATGGAGGCTCCAATGAGTATTGGAAAAGTGGCAATAACAACAGATGCTAAGCGCCAACATAATATGAAAGCAATACCAAATGCAGTGACAGTGAGTGCAATGTTCTGCACAAGCGCGGATAGGCGGTCAGCAAGTGCACTTCTTACTAATGTTGCATCTGCTGCTAACTTTGATATCAATAAGCCAGTGTTGTTCTCATCCAAATCAAACCAGCCGACCTCATTGGAAAGAATAGCTGCAGTTCAAAACAAAACCAACATCTAATAATGACTTCCGATGCAAGCGAGGATATAGAATGCAAAAGAGAAAATGGAGAAGAACCTGAGAACATCATCAAGCGAACACGGGTAGTGAGGCGCTCTCCCATTAAGGTATAGCAGTAGTGTTGCAACAGATATATTGGAATGTTAATTAGACCTCCGCCTACAAATATGAGAGAAACCACACGCACTTCCCTTTTGATTTCAGCAGAATCAGGAGAATAAAATGCAGTCAATATATAAGTAATTCCAAAGGCAAATAGAGGAGCCTCCATGCCAGCCAGGATTGCACCCACTGACCCCAGCAATGCATAGGGCCATTCAGGTGCATTTAGTTTAACCAAGTCCCAAAGTGATGGAGTTGAAGCGGAGTTTTGTGGCCCCACATTACGATCATGAGGTTGCTGCTCTCTTATGTCGATTGACTTGATGTCCTGCTGATGATTTGGACTGCCCAGGCAGATGTTAGAGCCAGAAGTCCCAGAAGTTTCAGCGGAATTATTTGGGATTGGGTTTTTTGTGTGTTCTGATACTTGCAATCTCACTAGAGCGGCATATTCTCCACCTTTGGTGACCAGCTCTAAGTGAGTTCCCCTTTCGACAACTTGCCCATTCTTGAGGACAATGATCATATCTACATCTCGAATGGTAGATAATCTGTGGGCAACCACTAGTGTTGTCCGATTAGACATTACTTTATTTAGTGCCTGCTGGACAATGAGTTCTGATTCAGCATCAAGAGCACTTGTTGCCTCATCTAGAAGTAATATCTTTGGGTTTCTCAGCACTGCTCTTGCAATAGCGATTCTCTGTTTCTGCCCTCCAGAAAGCTGAGTTCCGCCCTCACCCACCTAAAATCAACAAATTGTTATATATGGAACACTAGAGGATGGAGTTGAACATAAAACATACTTCCAAGTCTTAAACTTTCACTAAATTAGTACACACTAAAACCTACTTCAACCGGCACTTATTGAATTATACAGTTAGAAAGAAATTTCAACATTTAAACCTCTTCAATTCAGCCAGCGAATTCTCTAATTTTCATACCACAATTTTCCAATGTCATCAATCATAGTTTAGCAGGAGATCACTGGACATAATAGCTTTGGAACTACACCTACCTGAGTATGATAACCATCTGGCAAGCCTTGAACAAAGGAATGTGCATTTGCAGCTTTGGCAGCTTCAACAATCTGGTCCATATCTGCATCTCGCTTACCGTACAAAATGTTCCCAGCTATGCTTGTTGCAAACAGAGCTGGTTCTTGACTAACCAATCCCATCTGTTCTCTCAACCCTTTTAACTGCAGAGTCCTCAAATCATGTCCATCCAACAATATTTCACCTAGTGAATGCCAGTTGATAAACCAAAAAAGTGGTCTTGTAAATATATGAGTGAACTATGGGAAGTCAAATTAGTCAACTTTTGATCAAAGAGTAATTTGAGACGAGGAAAGCTTCTAATACCTGAAGTAGGATCATAAAATCTTTGAATCATGGAAATAATAGTGCTCTTTCCTGAACCACTGGGACCTACAACTGCAAACTTTTTTCCAGCACCAACTGAAAAACTCAGATCTTTGAAGACCATACTAGGTCGAGAGGGATAGGAAAAACCAACATTACAAAATTCAATATGCCCAACCACCTTTGGTAACACTACCCCTTCATCTAATCTTTTAGAAGAGTCAGAATTCCCTCCAATCATGCTATTGATATTCGCAGCTGCAGCCCGACCTTTAGCTATGGCTGCCAGGCTTGGAGCAGCTTGTCCTAGAGCACTTTAAAGACCAAAAATCAAACCAAAAAAAACTGCTTTTATTAGGTAAAAATTTGGGTAAGGAGTAGTATATTAGCAAAGTAGTCGTATGCATATGGTTTCCGAACTTACAATCCACTGAAGATGACATTCATAATTGTTGTGAATGCCTTGCCACCATTAGTAACCTTATGTCTGACAAGTACACCAGCATACCAAAGAAGTAAAGCCCAGGCAGAGAACAACAACGCATAGGTAAAGCCAACACCAATTCCTTTCGCAATCCCACTCTTCTTCCCCAGCTTGAGGGCATTTTGAAGGGACCTGGAGTATGTTTCAATTCCTCTGTCCTCTCCCACAAATGAGTACACAGTATGAACCTGTGAAATTACCTGGTCAAAACAAAAGAAAAATTAATAACTATCTTGGCAACTTTGAGTGAAATTTGAAGCAGTGAATAAGCATTAAAAAGAGTAAATGATGAATTGAGGAGAGACTGGCACATATTTTACCTCTTCTGCAACCTTCCCAGCTTCAGCATAAGCAGTCTCACTTTTTTCTGATAGGCTAGACATTATAACAGTATAAGTCCCTCCTGCAACAGCTATAAGTGGAACAACAGCCAAGGTGAGAAGCGTAAGCTGCCATACTGAAGTAAATCCTACGGCAAACCCAACAAAGAATTGGGTAAGATAGCGCAAACCATGGCCTACCTGCACCAAGATATATGTTTAAAAAAAGGGGGGTGTGTAATAAGTATTCTTGTCAAAATAGCGGGCAGTAAATTAGTGATCATTGGCTTTGTGTTATTTGCTCATATACCTTGTCGCCAATGGCATCCTGCACCAGTATTGCATCACTTGATATGTGGAAAATAACATTTTTGTCTCTTGCTTCTGTATCAAAAAAACTAATGTCCTTTTTTAACACTGACTGCAGATACTTCAACCGCAAACAAGCAGTTTGCCTTTCCCCAGTCTGCATCCAAAATGCGACACCTGAAAAAAAAAAAAAAAAAAAAACATAATGTCACCAGAACGTGCTAATAATGCTCTTGAGTCTTGACAACAAGACGAAAAAAGGAACAAAAAGCAACTGGAAGAAAAGAGTGATTTCTAGAAGCATGGCAATGGCATCCTGATGATCATAAAAGTAGACTTACCCATCCATGCCGATACTAGCACAGCAAGTCCAAGATAGACCAAGTATAGAGCATGCTGGAATTTTGAAGAAAACAAAGAAGTGAGATGGGGGGTGGGGGGAGAGAGAGAGAGAGAGAGAGAGAGAGAGAGAGAGTGAGAGCGTCGAATTGAAACAATATATGATTAATAATTTAATTTTACTTTGCAATATTAAAATTGTTCTAGTGCTATATATGCACATCTCCACGGCATTTTAGCCTGTATGTTCTGGTAAGCACTAAAAAAAGACTTGCAATGTCAACTGCATTTCATCCTGTAAGGGATGGGGACATACAATTTGACAAATACCACTGAACTGAAGACACACGAAAAGCAGGCTGTTGTTATCTTCTTGGCCATTTAATTTTTATCAGAATATTCGGACAGTATAGAAGGAGAGAAGTATTTAACTCCACATTTAAACCTCATGAAAATAATGCATTTCGCACCAAGTGGAATAAATCAATATAGGATCCAAATGGACTTTATTGCAGAAATTGTGTACTGAGAAAACCCACTTCATTGAGGTTAACAAAATTTTTGACTGTTCGAAAACCACAAAAAAGGATGGGATATTTGCAAAAGCACTCCCACAAAGAAGTGGATGACAATGATTTGAATGCAGCAGCATATTTCAGAATAAAATAGGGAGGCTGCAGCCTATTCCCAAGATTTACTCTCAAGAGCAGTAATTGACAAACTGCTGGAAGGACAGAAGGAGACGAAGAAGGGAGATTGACTAGGAACCAAAGTACAGAACACAATGGTGTCTGTATAAAACGCACCTCGGAGACAGCTGACGACATTCTGTGAGGGTCCGAAGATAGATTACCCAAAGAATCAATCAAGCGGCCAAACAGAATGAAGAATACTGGAAGTGCAGCACCATGTATGCATGCCCCGATGCTTCCAAAGAACATCAAAAAATAGTCAACTGTGTCGGCTGCAACAAATAGTCCAATGCAAGGAGCAGCCGGCTTTGCGTTTGAATTCGAAACCGAAGATGGGTTCGATTCTGGGAGCTCGTTTTCCTCAGAATTTTTTACGGTGGGAAGTTCCAGTTCTTCCATTGTTGTCCTAGTCTTGAACATCAAAGTGGCGACGGAGCTCCCTAGAAAAAATAAGAACCAAGAGAGCTGGAAATGGAAATTCAGAATGTCACGTAGTGTCCGTGGAGAAAAAACAGTCCCTTCCCGCAATTAAATGTAGTAGTTTCTGGTTGGCCAACCAAACCAGCATCTTGGCTTCCAAACCATAAGTTGAATAGCACATTAACCATATTTAAGACAGCTGCCTCTGCGCCTCCTTTTTGGCCTTCTTTTTCAGCAACATATATAAGTCTGACGACTTTTCTTCCTAATTCAATTCTGATTAAACATTCAACATGATCGTGAAATTGAGGACCCCCATCCCATGTGCGATATGACCAAATTCATTATGAATGAAAATTTATATGATTGGTGTTAAAATATTCTATATTATATTAGATATGAGATATGTTTTATATATATTACCTATATTAGAATATTTTATATTTTATTTTTTTTAATATAATATATATCTACATCTTGTCGTATGTATTTCATAAACGTAAAGAAGAGATTTTTATAAAAAAAATAAAAAAAATATAAGATATAAAATATTCTAATATAGACAATATAAATAAAAAATATCTCATATTTAATATAGAATATTCTAACAATTGGTAAAATATGGAAATAATTGGCCCCGAAAAAGAGAGCTCACAGACAAAGTGAAGGCAACTGGTGCCTTTTCTAAAGGACAATGTAGCAAAGAAGAAGGATATGGGATCTCTTCATTTAATACCTGAGATCGAGAGGTCCGATTGAACAGATTGTTGTTCAAAGGAGTGGTTTGGAACTCACTACGTGTACCTCCGCGGCTCCGGCGTCATAAGGATACATATTGCCAGCACTAATCCCGCCAACTCTGGCTGTGAAAGCTGATGGAGCAGTAATAGTGATTGGGACTTCTGCCATATGCATTGGCCTTTCCTTTTGGGGGAGCTTATGTTGTTTTCATTCAAGTATTTAATTTGCAGTTCCTCATCAGCAGTCAATTTCCATTCCAACCACTTTGCATGTTGCGGTATGTAGGACCCAGTAGGCACAGGCCAGCAGTAACGAGATTGCTCTTGTGAAACCAACAAGTTGGGGAAAAATATTTCAGATGGACATATATCTACATTTTAAAGTGTTTCTCGATATCACATATTAAAAAAACATAAGTGAAAAAATAAAATAAAATAAAATAAAATCTTTGGTGAAACTTATCCATTTGCAAATTGCAGTCGTCACATGGTAGTCAATTAATAATACAGTATAGTTACATAATTTAAAAAAGATTTAGAGAGTTAGCTGCAGTAGAAATAAAAACATAACAATATTGAAAGTACATGCATGTGGAAGAACATGCACGCATTCATCATTCATGTCAGTGCATCAATTCGATCACTATTCCAACTACCGTTGACAATGAATGAAAGTTAGAGCATTCCCTAGTATCCGACGTAATGACGGAGGTTGTAATTATCATTTTGTTTGGTTGGATAGGAAATAGGGAAAAAATTGGAATGGAGCCTTGTTTCTTTTTTTGGTACAGGAACAGTGCGCAAAGACCAGAAATCAAACACCTAAAGGGCAAATGTTCTATGTTATTGCTTCTTATATAGAAAATATTTATCCGTTATTTGCAAATTTATATACAACAAAAACTTTACCTAATGATAGAAATAATACATAAGAAAAAAAGAAATATGTCAAAATAATAGAAACAAAATATGTTAAAACATATACTAGTAAAAAAAAAAATTGCCAAAATAGATGGTATGATTGATTCAATAAATATAATTTTCAGGAAAAAAATGATTCAATAAGTTTTAAAAATAATTTATTTAAATGAGGAGAATCCAGTGATTAATAGTATTCGATTGAGCAGATCTATGGGCCATTTGGCTTGGGTGAAGGTTGCTTGGATCTTATCTACAAGAATGTGATTACACAAAACGATTATTTGTAAAAAACAAAAACAAAAAAGACACTCACAATTAGTCCATATAAGTAGTATGTTTGAATTATATACTTAAGAAATTAAAAAAATTGGTTCAAGTCTAATTTATTTCTCCGTCAATTCGAACTCAAGTGAATTACAAATCATTTTGATTCCAAGTCAAACTTAATTAGTTTGGTATTTTATATTATATTTTTAGTATTAATTTATTAAATCGGGATTTAATAATATCATGACCATAATAATTTAATTAATTTCAGTTCATCTACATTTTGATTTGAAGTTGGGTGAGCTTATGACTAAATTAACATTTGTTTATTTTATAACCCTAATTTCACAAAGGGAAAAAAAATCCACAAAACCTTCCACCATTATAGATCCAAAACTAAACCCTTTCTCTTTCTCTCTCTCTTTCTAATAACTATGGTTAATTTCATTTTTATTTTGAAAATTTTTAATTTTTTAACTACAAAATTAATGAGATGCTAAAAAATAAATAAATAAAATCAAAGTCCCCAAAAGAAAAAGTACCGCTTTTCGTAATTCAACTGTTTTTTCCACACAACCTAGTTAATTCATACATTCTATCTTTTTCTCTAAAGTAACTCAATAATTTCTTCGCATTGTTCACAAATTGTTAAATTTTTTTAGAAACTGATTGTTAAAAATTGTTTAATTTTTCAACGACTTGTTGAAAAGTTTTAATTTGTTCACCAATCAGTTACTAAATTAAAAATTTGTTTCAGCAATTAATTTAATTTTTTTAGCAAACGGTTATCATTTTATATAGATTTTTGTTTGAATTTTCAATAAGTTCTTGTTGAAATTTTATATAAATTTTTTAGAGTACAAGTTATTGTAATAAATATCGGGGGTAAGTAGATCATTTTCTATTAGAGCATTTTTGTCCTAAGATGGAAAAAATTTAACTGAACTACGAAAGAAGAAATGAGACTGCGAATAACAACAATAAAAAAAATGCGAACAATAAAAATTAAAAAAAAAAACCTACTTACCAAAAGAAAAGAAAAAAAAAAGAAAAACCTCTCAAGCATAAAACCAAACTCAAAAAATAATCAAACCTAAGCTAGTACAATATTTGTAATTTTTATTTTCCACACAAAAACAAGGTACAATACTACTACTTCGAAACCCTGGATTAGCGTTGAGATTACATGGGAAAATAAAGCTATTTAAAGAAAGAAATAAAGCCCAGGCCCCAAAAGCCCTAAAATACATGTATTTTGTGGACTGCCCAATTCAAAAAACACAGGTCAGACCTCAAAAAAAAAGCATACACCCTTGGTGTTGCTTTTATTTACAGAATTACCCAAACTTCATCATCCTTCATCAACCGTGAAAGTTTTGATAGTAAAATGCAGAAAGCATGGCGGTTCAACGGAGTCGGAGAAGTCGCCGGAGATTATCCGTCGCTCCGGCATCAATTGCGGCAGCCTCAGCGTTGCAGCTGAGCTTTGGCCTGAGAGAAAAAGTCGGCAAAGGCAAGCTACTTGGCGGAGGAGAGAGAGTAAACACCATTGAACCCGAGAACTTCTCCAAATCACTGCAGTTAACAGAAGATGACGAAAGAACCCTAGACAGATCCTTCGGAAGATCCTTCGGGTCGGGACCCAACGGGTTAGTCGGCGCAACAGTCAAAAACTCCGACGATGACACCGCCGCTTTCGTCGTCGATTTCAATTTCTGTTTCGATCCTGCTTTCTTGGGACTGATTGACGGCTTGGATTTTTTGGGGGTCAGAGAGTGGTCTCTGGTTCTAGTGTTGACTTTCCAGTCGATTGGAGGGCACGAAAGTCCTCTGTTTAGAGGGTTATTGATAGGTTTGGGAATTGGAAGAGGAAGCAGAGGTGGCTGTCGTGAGAGCAAAGGAGGATACGAGAAGGAGAGAGACGGCAGAGGCGCATGTAGAAGACCGCCGTAAGAGTTGGGAGTAACGGAGTCCTGGGGAAGCCGGGAAATGAGAGGACGATTGTTTTTCTTATTGTTTCTGAACTGTTTGTTGGGAGAGCTTGATTGCCCCCGAGATGAATGCAACGGAACTGCCTCCATGGCCGATGTGTTGAGAATCAGAGAGAAACTAACAAAGATTTATAGATGTGAGAATATCAAAGAGAATAACCAAGAAAGAGGACAATGATCTCAAATAAACACGATAACTCGCCTGAAAATTTCGTCGGAAAATTGTTTACAGAAGGAAAAAGATCTAAAGAGAGAAAATAAAAAAAAATCACAAAAACCTTTATTACTAACCAGTAAACAAAGTTTAGATCTTTGGAGAATAGATAGAAGAGGGGAAAAAAAAAAAGGAAAGAAAGAAAATAGATCAAAATCAGTCACGCAGATATACGTATAAACATAGTGATTTAGACATGAGAACGTGACTTTCGCGAGTCTTCCTCTGAACACGATAACTCCTTAAATAGGCGAGAATCTCCAACGGCTACTTTATTTTATTTTTGTTGTCTGATTTTTTTAGTGATTTTTAAAATTATTTTCCTCCAAATTTACCGACAACCGCAGCGGTCGGCTACCTCCGAGTCCAATGACCGGGATACTGTTGGGCGGCAACCGCCGATTTGATGGATACCGTTGGATTCTGGTATTTGGAAGTAGCCGTTGAAGCTGGTGCGACCGTTGATCTTGCCCTCGGGTTCCTCCGAACCGGTTTGGATTGAAAGCGACGTGGTGAAATGCTGGCTGTACACGTTGCACATGGTGGGCCCCTACAGATAATGACCTCATGTGCAGGGAATTGGTTTAGGCAAAAAAAAAAATAAAGCAAAAGATTTTTCTAGGGACTGATGTGCCGTTTCTGGCTGCAATCATCTACTGTGGACCTGGTGTTTGGGGGGGAATTATGAGGGATCGTTTGGGAAAAAAAGGGAGGATAACATAGTAAAAATAATAAATAAATAAATAAATGTATCCGGATGATTAAATAATAATAATAATAAATCAATGTATATGGATGATTAAATCTTAATTTATCGGTTTAGAATTATATCTTATTAAAATTACAAATATACCTCTTAAATTCTTTTAATTTTTATGCATAAAAAGAATAAAATTAACTTTTAAACTCAAAAACTAATTTTTAAAGGGTGCTTGGAGTTGAAATAATTAGTATAAATTTGAAAAAGTAATAGCCATGTAATTTGTACAGCAAGTGAAAATTTTTAATTTTATAAAAATTTGTAAATATTTATGAAATTTTTTAAAACTCCAAACAAACTCTTACTACTCAAACCAAATCATAAAATTAATTGGTTTAGAGTACGTTTGGTGTAGGGTTGAAACTTAGGTGCATTTGGTGTACAAAAAGTTGATGAAAATCTCTGAAAATTTTAATAAAATTTTACACATTTTCGCCTTTTTAAAATTTTAAAAACGTTCAATATTTTTCTTAAAAAAAGTTGATAACTAGAATTCGGTTAATCAAATAGTAAAAATTTTTCGCCATTATCACCATAGACTCCTAAGTTACCAAATGACACCCACTTTGACTATTTTTTGTGACTTTTTAAAACCGTTCCAATGGAATTGCGATGCCAATTTCGTCTAAACGGTTTCTACAATCCGTTCAGATGGATTATAGTATAAAGAAGTCATAACTGCTTAAAATTTTGAATCCGTCCAAACGAAAATCTAGTCTGTCAGAATGAAATCTTACTATTTATCTCCAAAAAGTGTGGTTTGAGTTGTGTGCACTAAACGCAAAAAATTTCTCCAAACTACGTTTTATCTCACTTTTTGGTGTACCAAACGCAACCTTAGGGTAGTAAATATAATAAACATAATTGTTAATGCTTTATTCCTTTAATTCTCATATTTTTTATTTCCCACTTTAAAATTTTAATATTCATCCTTTTAATAATAAAAATTAAATTATCTAATTTTGAATAAAAAATAAATTTTAAAAGAGTAACTATTATAAACAAGGAGATGCTAACATCACTCTTAATATTTTTTTTTCATGACATTGAGGTTGTAGGTTGTTTAATTAAAATGGAATGATTAATTAAATCTAAAAATTTTGAACGAAAATTTTTTCAAACTTAATTTCGTTATTAATTATCTAATTTTAATACGTTGATAACTCCCATATCATATAATTAAATCGGGACGATGTTAAGGCCTTCAAGTCCTTATTCCCCCTTTGAATTCTAGAATGATTTGTGGGTCCTCCAATGAGTCCAAAGTAACCAATTAAAAATGCGAGCAAAAACGACACAGAAAAGAATTAGCACACGCCGCTTTGTTGAAGCTGAGCGCATAGCATTACTTGAAATTTTAAGCATTTTATTTTATTACTCATTTTGCACAATGACACTTAATTGCGCAGATTAGTGATACAAAATCTTTAAATTTCTTTTTTTTTTAAGTTTTACCAACTTTTTAAGAAAAATACCAAATATTCAATATTTTTTTTTTTTGCATACTTAGAATACTCGAATCAACTTGTGCGCATTTAAACTAATTCATAAACTTCCAATAGTATTGAGGAGATTCGAACTGATGATCATTAAAAGTCGAAATTTTATCAGTTAAGCTACCACTCAATTTACTTAGTCCCCTTAGTATCAATTAACATCTAATTCAGCCTAAGCCTAGGTTTTGAATTAATTGAATTAAAAAAAATGGGTACCAAATTTCTCCATTAACAGAGAGGGTTATCTCCAGGCAAGGTTTACCAGTTATCACCAAAAATTGTCAATCGGGCTGTCCGTTGACCCTTACATGAACCCATATGAGATAAGATAAGAGAGGGAAAATCAAAAATATCTTAATGACCACTCTCTTAGTTTATTATTTTGTGGCTATCCTCTTCATGTTGGTCAACTTTCACAGCTAATTTGCAGAGCTCAGCAGTGAAATTCTATTTTGAAAATTTAGATTTTTTTTTTTTTTTATATATAAGAATGGCAAAAGCTTAATTAGATTGAATTTGGCAAAATAAGCTGGTAGTTGTTACTATTTTTTTGGTTTTTTTTTTTTAAATAACCAAATTTACCTTCTTACATTTTATATTTCTTTTAAACATTGAAAAGTAAAAATGTTAAATTAACAAAAAGGTAAAAAGTTCGTTACTAAAAAAGTTTTTTTTTATTTTTTTTTTCTTTTTTAACACACAAACAAGCTAACATTTTAATAGTTAAGTAATAGCTAATTAAAAAAAATTTAATTTTTTTTCTTCCCAAACTTAACCTTATATTAAACTCATTCTAAACCTGTAATTTTCACATACACAACGACAAATGAATTAAGTATGTATAATAGTGTTGTTGAAGCTTCATAAATTTTTATAAAATTATAATCTAGCAATTCATGCAATATGGAAAAAGTTAAGGACTCATTTGATTTATTTTTTCATTTTATGTTTTCTGTTTCTGTTTTTTATTTTTTACTTTGAATTTAATTTTTATTTTATACTTTTAAAAATAAAAGAAACAGGTCAAAACATATTTGGTTATTGTGTTTTTAAATTTATTTTCAAAAACAGAAAATAATTTTACACATGAAATGAAAAATTACAAAAAATCGTTTTGAGAGTTTTTAACATAAAATGAAAAAAATCTCAAAACAAGAAAAATAAAGTATTTTCTGCTTTGTTGTTTTCATATTTTTAACACAAAATAAAAATAAAAAATAAAAAAGTTAACCAAATGTCACCTAAAATTTTATAAAAATTTTTAGGTAATAGTTTAGGTAATCTTTTTATATGAATAACTTTAAATAAAAAAAATTCTATAAAGTTTCAAATTCACAATCTCTCTGAATTTATGAACCATGAACATATCTTCCACGTCAATAGATTAATTAACTCTCAAAATTAATTTAAATATTTAACCATATACAAAGTCCTTAAAGGGTGTTGCAAGTGTGCTTCACCTGACGAGGGGAGAATTATATATATATATATATATATATGTATGTATGTAATATAAAAAGAAGATGGGTTGGAATGCATAAAAATTTCCCTCGTGACTCGTGCCTCACCATCACCAAATATGGATTTGATTGGGGATTAGAATTAATCCTCCATTGGCGCTCAAAATCCGCGGGGTAGGAGATCAGGCTGTACCGTCAGCCTTGCCGGGCCGCGCAATTGACTTCAATCTACATTAATTAAGAAAGGCAACCTATTCAAATGTACTAACAGTGTATGAATAAAAAAAAACCACGCCACCTTGGTTATGCCTGGCTTGAATTCACGACTGCTGTGGGTAAAATAAATAATAAATAAATAAATAAATAAAATCAAAACTATGAGCGAAGATTAAAAACTAGCAAAAAAAGTTAAACTTTTGGTAATTTTTTGTGTATTTTTTTAGTTACATTTTTTGTGTATTTGGTGAAACAAAGTGTAATTTTTAATATTTTTTTTACAACTTTTAAGTATTTGGTAAATTTTTTACTTTAGCAAAGTAAAAAAGTGGTAACTTTTTGTGCGTTTGATAAATTTTTACTGTAGCGAAGCAAAAAAGTGACAATTTTTGTGTGTTTGATAAAACTTTTTGTTTTATATTTTACTGTAGCAAAGCAAAAAAGTGAAAAAAATTATAATTTTTTTGCTAATTTTTGAGTCTCCAAACGGCCTTATTTCGTTAAATTATTAATTAACAATTTGTATGAGAAATCCACTAGAATGTGGTGAGCCTCACTCAAATGAACAGTTTCGAAATTATCAAAAAAAAAAAAAAAAGAACAGTTTAATTATGAGGTAGCTATTTAAATTTAAAAAAAATCAAAAAAATTGCTTCTTTTTTAAAAAATGAAGGATACTTTTCAAGTAATTAATATGAATATTTTTTAAATTATGAGTTTTAATATAATGAGTTATTTTGGAAAAAAGTATATATATGATAGATTTCGCCAAAATTTATTAACATTGTTTTGTTGATTTTTTAGTATTGACTACGTACATACACAGAGAGTATACATTAACTCCTAATTGGAGACACCAAGGAATTCATTAGCAATTTGACTATACACAAGGACGGATTTAGGATTCTTGTTAAGGAGGCACACGACTTTTTTTTTTAAATTTTATTACTGGGATTTTTGTTAGGAGACACGACTTTTTTTTGAAAATTCGTTACTTAATGATGTTTTGTCTAAGAGAATTTTTGTTGAAGGTTTGTTGAAATTCAGTGAGAATGATTTTTTTTTGTCACTTTTCTTTTACAATATCTGATTTTGTGAACTTACTTTATCTTTGTCGACAACTGTTGAGTTGATAGCCTGAAACATAAAAAATATTAAGATAAATAATAATTTTGTAATTATAATAATTTAAAAGAAGAATATTTTTGTCTTTTTACTTTCAAAATTAAGGGGGCACTTGACTCCCAAACTCCTTAATAGCTATGCCCTTGGCTATACACTTTTTATATTGCAAGTCATATCTCTAATTACCCAATTAACAAATTGATCAAACGAAATCAATGGAAGTTAAAAAGGATTGGAATGACTCTCTTAGCTTTTATAAAAGAATGCTCAATCAACAGAAGAGCACTTTCCAAGAAGGTGCAAATTGATATTTGTGCTGAAACCAATGAGCCTTTGTAGGTATCTTATGCAATATATATATATATGTATAGCTGTAGGCGTATATGACTTTTTCAATGCCTTTCATTACGTAGTGGTTACAACCACTTGCATTGGCACCGACCATTTGATTAAAATCCACGTTCTTTGTATTATACGGCAATTTACCAAAAGCTTTTGATTAAGATAATTCAGACATATATTAATTAATTAATTAATTAATTAATTATAACATATGTCTAACTTAAAATATGACCCGTACGTTGCATTTTTTCAAATAAGATTACAGTATACCAGGCCCACCCACATCATTTGATATTTAGGGGGTGTTTGGCGTGTCAAAAAAAACTAAACGTGAGTATTGATGTGATATAAAAGTGATACGTGACGAAATTTGATTAGAAAAATTTAAAAATTTTTAAAATTTTTTAAAATTTTTAAATAATTTTTGAGAACCAAACGGCCCCTTAAGCATGCATTTTTCACCGAGTGGTGTGAGAGCTTTACGTTGTATATATTTTTATATATATTCATATAATCATCGGTTTCTTTAAATTTTTTTTTTTGTTTAAAATAGACGGAGAAAATAAAAAACAGGCCAACGTTATCATTTCTGTACATTCTATGTTATATATATAATCTCTACTATTACTCCTTAAACATTCTTTATTTTAGATAATTAATAAAAAAATTAATTGAGCGATATTGAATAGAGAATTTTTGAAATTATTATTATATCTTTTATATTCTAAAAAATATCCCAAGAGAAGCTACTAAGGACATGCGCCCTTATTAATTACGAGTATATTTAATACTTTACTTACCCCAAAAAAGAAGTATATTTATATGTGTGGGTATATATATATATATATATATATATGTGAAGTATCAATTGTGATTATTAGGAGTGTTTGTTTGGTAAAATTTTGACTGAAAAGTACAGTAAAAATATAAAAATTTAATGTAAAAGTAAATATGATAAAATTTAATTAAAAAATATATAAAAAATTAATAAATTTTAATTAACCAAACACCCTTTAATTACCGATTAAAATTTCTTTATTTGGTTGCTACATAAATCTTTTGCATAAATGGGCCAACACAAGTTCCCAAACCTCAATTCCTTTTCCTTCCTTTCCAAGTTTTGATGGTTGAATTTGATGGTCTGTAGATAAACTATTTTTTCTCTCTTTTGGTGCTGGAATTTATATATGTCGCCGTACTGAAACATGCCTGCCGCCCCATGTGTTTCTGAGAAAGAGTAATGGCTCTCCAATTTAATTAATACCCCTTTATTTTTCACTCAACTTAGGGGTTGTTTAGTTGAAAAAAAAATTGAGAAAAAAATACAGTAAAAATATAAAGATGTGACATAAAATTGATAGGTGTTAAAATTTTATTGAAAAAAATATAAAAAATAATTAAAATTTGATAAATTTTGATATTTTTTGATTGGCCAAACAATTTTTTACTCCAATTTCTCATGATTAATGTTAATTTAATATTCTCCTGCTCCAAATTCACAAGTGGGAATTCTCAATTTCAGCAACATATGATGATTACTAACAGAATTATAAAAAAGAAAAATGTACTTACTCCAATTAAATAAGAATAATTTGATAACTTCGTAAATCAATCGAAATACTCTTGTATCAAAGTAAACTCTTACTATACCTATTACCAAAATATATATTACTTTAGTAACACAAGTAAAAATGGCAAATAAACTAAACAAGAAAACAACCATAGAGAAAGACATAAGATTTATTAGTTTGGCAATGTGTCAAAATTTATGGGTACAAAATACTAGATTTTCATTATAAATATGTAACAATGTAATAAGAATTACATTAGAAGAAGAAAAAACTTTAAAGAGACTATTAAAAAAACTCTTTTCACCTCATCTTTTGTTTTTCCATCAACCTAATACTCAGAAAACACGCGTACAATACGTTCCTTATGTATAGAAACAAGAAAATTAGTGCAAAACAAAATTAAACACAATCCTTAAAAAAATTAAAATCGCATCTTTTGGTGGGAAGATTATGTTGTTGAACACAATTCTTGGATTTTCTACTAACTTGGTCAACAAATTACCCTACAACCTTATATTCTCTCTCTCTTTCTCTCTCCCTTTCTCCTTATTTTTTTCTTTTTTTTTTCAGCGACCCCAAACGAGCCATATAGTGAGCTTTAGACCATAGGTAGATAATGTAAATACTCTTGGCGTCATACCCCTAACTAAATTGTCCGAAATTGACGACATAGGAATGTGAAAACTAAATAAAATAAATAAAAATTTAATCCAAATTCAATTCATAATGAATTATAACCATCAATATATCCAAAATTATTACTCATTCTCATATAAAATAATACTTGAATACATTACTATCAATTAGTCAATAATATAATCCACTTTAACACCATTTCCAATAATCACCTCCAAAGTTTGCATAGTTAGAACAAATAATTTAATCATATTTACATCTCTCAAAATCATAATATCATAAATATAAATATTAGACCTACACTTTGGGTCATATAATTCATAATATTAATAAGTCAACTTTTAATTTAGAAGAATAAATACAATTGCTATTCTCCATAGTTAAGACCAAATTTAAACTACTCGAGCCAAAACTGCCTACGTATCACACTTTGGAAATTAGGTCATCATAGTTTCTAATTTATATATCTTATTTCACAACCAAACTCATTATC
Organism: Vitellaria paradoxa; assembly: GCA_019916065.1. Taxonomy (NCBI): domain Eukaryota; kingdom Viridiplantae; phylum Streptophyta; class Magnoliopsida; order Ericales; family Sapotaceae; genus Vitellaria; species Vitellaria paradoxa. The sequence goes on from CM034239.1 coordinate 2,265,698, forward strand.
AACCAGCTAAATCATACATCTCATTAATAAATATCACATCCACATTATCTTAATATCTCAATACATAATAATAATCTATATAATCTCATGCAATGGGAATGATGGAATGCAATGTCAATGCATATTTTCTAATCTTCATTTACCCCTAATCTTATCCTGAGACATGTGACACTTAGTAAAGTACGCGGAGTCACTAACAACATTATTTACGCTTACGACAAACATATATCTCAATGTATATCATGAGTGAGAAACTGGGTTACATCCCCACAAGCGTAAAACTCAGGAAAATCGAGTTACATCTCCTGACTCTTCTGCTAAGGAACCGAGTTTTACCCTAGTTAGGCACTTGCTTAACTCAAGTAAGAAATTAATATAAATAGTAGTTGGAGAACCGAGTTACACTCCCAATCAACTAAGACTCAGAAGAATCGAGTTACACCCCCTAGCCTTTCTGCTACGCAACCGAGTTACACTTCTAGTCAAGCATCTGCTTACCTCAAGCAAGAAATCAATATAAATAGTACCTCAAGATTAACATTCCAGTCTAGACGCCAGCGCTAAATGGCAACATCCAGACTAGCACTAAATGGCAACATCTAGACTCACTGCCAAGCGCTGTTCGGACACCAGCACTCAGCACCCAATTTCTGGTTTCGTTGTCAATGAAACCCCAACTCCAAACAACCCCAAATCACTCATCCAAGCAACAAACTCAACTATCAATCATATATAAACATTCAAACACCTCAACCACATGTTTTTATAACATTAGATTTAAGAATAACTCAAAGAGATGCAAGATTTCAACATAAATATGCACATATATATACACATCTATATATACATATATATACATCAATCCAAATTCTTTAATCTTTGACCAAATCAAGCATATAACATATCAAAATTCTCCTAACAATATCTATAACACAAATATAAATCCTACCTACCTCATATTTGAAGAAAAAAGTGGAGAATCTTGAAATTTCAAAACTTCTCCCTTTTATTTTTCTCACCTTGGTTTAAATTATCATGATCTGATATCGTCACAATGATCACAATGCCAGAAATACCAAGGATTCACTATTTTCCTTCTCCAGAACACACTTTCTCTCCCTACTCCCTTTCTCTCCTCTTTCTTCTCTTTCTTTCCTTCTTCTCCTTTCTTTTTTTTGTTTTTCCCTTTCAGGATACCTAAGACCCACCTGAAAGAAAAAAAAAATGGAGAAAAAAAAAAAGAAAAGGAATAAAAGAAAGAAGGGGTTTTTGGAAACCGGTCACTATTTATGGACTTATAATGGTTTAAGTCATACCCAAAAAACTTGATTGTGAATAAGTCACACTTGCAACAAAAAGACAAAAAAGGACATCACGTGTTTTTCACTACATTTCAAAACTGTCAGTTTTATCCAAAAATAGTGCACACTTTACTCATAATTTTCGTGACATTCCATCTTCTTTATAAAGCAAGCAAAATCGATTTTTGGAAACAAAATCAAAACAGTTTGAGAAAAACTTAATTCCACGACTTTCCATCTTCTTTACAAAGCAAGCAAAACTGATTTTTGGAAACAAAATCAAAACTGTTTAGGAAAACAGTACCACATAATAAAATAATACCGTATAAAAAATAGTACCACATAATAAAACATTACCGCATAAAAATAGTACCGCATAATAAAACAGTACCGCATAATAAACAGTACCGCATAATAAAATAGTACCGCATAATAAAACAGCACCATTCTTTGCATGATAGAGTCATGCGGTACTGTTTTTGAACGAGCATACATCCTAAAAAAAACAGTACCGCAGACATGTGGTACTGTCACACATGCGGTACTGTCGGTCATTCGTTTAATATGTGAACTATTTTTGTGTTTACATTTGATGTTTGCATGATAGAGTCATGCGGTACTGTTTTTGAACGAGTATGCATCCTAAAAAAAACAGTACCGCAGACATGTGGTACTGTCACACATGCGGTACTGTCAGTCATTCGTTTGATATGTGAACTATTTTTGTGTTTACATGTGATGTTTGCATGATAGAGTCATGCGGTATTGTTTTTGAACGAGCATACATCCTAAAAAAAATAGTACCGCAGACATGTGGTACTGTCACACATGCGGTACTATCGGTCATTCGTTTGATATGTGAACTATTTTTGTGTTTACATGTGATGTTTGCATGATAGAGTCATGCGGTACTGTTTTTGAACGAGCATGCATCCTAAAAAAAACAGTACCGCAGACATGTGGTACTGTCACACATGCGGTACTATCGGTCATTCGTTTGATATGTGAACTATTTTTGTGTTTACATGTGATGTTTGCATGATAGAGTCATGCGGTACTATTTTTGAACGAGCATGCATCCTAAAAAAAACAGTACCGCAGACATGTGGTACTGTCACACATGCGGTACTATCGGTCATTCGTTTGATATGTGAACTATTTTTGTGTTTACATGTGATGTTTGCATGATAGAGTCATGCGGTACTGTTTTTGAACGAGCATACATCCTAAAAAAATAGTACCGCAGACATGTGGTACTGTCATACATGCGGTACTGTCGGTCATTCGTTTGATAAGTGAACTATTTTTGTGTTTACATGTGATGTTTGCATGATAGAGTCATGCGGTACTGTTTTTGAACAAGCATGCATCCTAAAAAAAAACAGTACCGCAGACATGTGGTACTGTCACACATGCGGTACTGTCAGTCATTCGTTTGATAAGTGAACTATTTTTGTGTTTACATGTGATATTTGCATGATAGAGTTATGCAATACTGTTTTTGAACGAGCATGCATCCTAAAAAAAACAGCACAGCAGACATGTGGTACTATCACACATACGGTACTGTCGGTCATTCGTTTGATAAGTGAACTATTTTTGTGTTTACATGTGATGTTTGCATGATAGAGTCATGCGGTACTATTTTTGAACGAGCATGCATCCTAAAAAAACAGTACCGCAGACATGTGGTACTGTCATATATGCGGTACTGTCGGTCATTCGTTTGATATGTGAACTATTTTTGTGTTTAAATGTGATGTTTGCTGTGTTTAAATGTGATGTTTGCATGATAGAGTCATGCGGTACTGTTTTTGAACGAGTATGCATCTTAAAAAAAATAGTACCGCAGTCATGTGTTTAAATACGTAATCCAGATCCGTATATATTACTTCAACTGACGTTAATCTCACAGTACAAACTTGCGTAATTCGTGTGTATTCCTTCGTATATAATCCTTTAACAGATTTTTATCTCACTATATGCTTGTTCACGCGATTTATAAGGAATGAAACAAAAACGGAAAATGTGATTCTCGGTTCCATAATTTTCGGCAACTTCTTCTCAATTAATTATAGAAAAATGGCATTTAAGTCATATTATAAATTATATTTAAAACAAACCCGTGGGACCCACTCAAAAGTATGATTTAAATATAAAAATTTTCACATTAATGTGACTTAAAAGTAATATTTTTTTTTTGGTGTGATTAATAGTTTTAAAAGATTACCAAGTATGACTTAGATACAATTTTCCCAAGAAAGAAAAATGGCCCAACCCTTGACTTCGTGGTCCAATCTAATATTATTTTGGGCCAAACTCACCCCAAGAAAAAAATAAAATAAACTCAACTAAAGAGACCCAATTTCAATCCAAATATTTTATGAGTCCAAAATGACACATAAATAAACAAAATAAATATCGAGTGTTACACTTTTGCTTTTTTTTTTTTTTTTGTGAGTACCAGCAAGGTCGTAAATTGCCTATGCTTTGTCGCAAAGGGCCTGAATAATGTGAACTTCTCATAAATTAATATGAATGTAGATGCCCGAGGCAAACGAGTGGAGTCGATTAAAAAAATAACTATGACACAAGTTTAATTAATAAAAAAACTAGGGGTTTTTGGAGGCCGGTCATAATTTATAGACTATTAAGGATTTAAGTCATACCCTTAAAAATTATTTGTAAATAAGTCATATGGGCAACGAAAAGACAAAAAAGACCTCGCGCATCTTTTCACTCACAAAACCAGTTTATTTGAAAACCTCCCTGTTTTATCGGAAACGTTCCGCGACTTTTCAACTTCTTCACAAATCATCTGAAAACTAATCAAAACTTCTTCCAAATCAAGCCTCAATCGATCCCTAACTTTTCGCCGAGCAAATCCACACATTATAGTGCTTCGCAATCAATAGGTACTATATTCGATTAAAGGTACTTTTTAGGGTTTTTCTTCAAAACACATATCGAGGGTTTGAATATTTATTGTGTGGTACTGTTTAGGGTTTTCGATTATCTTTGTAATAACAGGTTTTGTGGTACTGTATTATGTATTTAGTTTCTCCGAAAACGTATAATCGTTGCTATTTTTACAATAGCCTAATATGAAACATTACCACATACATGTGGTACTGTCATACATGTGGTACTGTCCGTCATTCGTTTGATATTTGCAACCATTTTTGTGTTTAAATGTGATGTTTGCATGATAGAGTCATGCGGTACTGTTTTTGAACGAGCATGCATCCTAAAAAAAAACAGTACCGCAGACATGTGGTACTGTCACACATGCGGTACTGTCACTCATTCGTTTGATATGTGAGCCATTTTTGTGTTTAAATGTGATGTTTTCATGATAGAGTCATGCGGTACTGTTTTTGAACGAGCATGCATCCTAAAAAAAAAACAGTACCGCAGACTATGGTACTGTCACACATGCGGTACTGTCACTCATTCGTTTGATATTTGCAACCATTTTTGTGTTTAAATGTGATGTTTTCATGATAGAGTCATGCGGTACTGTTTTTGAACGAGCATGCATCCTAAAAAAAAACAGTACCGCAGACATGTGGTACTGTCACACATGCGGTACTGTCGGTTATTCGTTTGATATGTGAACTATTTTTGTGTTTACATGTGATGTTTGCATGATAGAGTCATACGGTACTGTTTTTGAACGAGCATGCATCCTAAAAAAAAACAGTACCGCAGACATGTGGTACTGTCACACATGCGGTACTGTCGGTTATTCGTTTGATATGTGAACTATTTTTGTGTTTACATGTGATGTTTGCATGATAGAGTCACGTGGTACTGTTTTTGAACGAGCATGCATCCTAAAAAAAAACAGTACCGCAGACATGTGGTACTGTCACACATGCGGTACTGTCGGTTATTCGTTTGATATGTGAACTATTTTTGTGTTTACATGTGATGTTTGCATGATAGAGTCATGCGGTACTGTTTTTGAACGAGCATGCATCCTAAAAAAAAACAGTACCGCAGACATGCGGTACTGTCACACATGCGGTACTGTCGGTCATTTCATTGTATGTGTGATTCTCTTCTTTGTTTAATGGTGCTCTTTGCATGATATAATCATTCGGTACTGTTTTTGCGAAGCAAGCATATTTTGTGAGACAGTACCGCATGTGTGGTACTGTTAGACATGTGGTACTGTCATAGAAGTGGTACTGTATCTAGATGATATTGCATTTTATCTCTAACAGAAAACAAATGTTACGAAAATACAGGTATTGCTATCACGCTCATACAAAATCAAATATGGTGAACATCCAGTACCGTTCGAACCTAATCTCAGTCATTAATGAAGTTGAAACCATCAACTTGACAAAAGCACACCATGTATATCTCAAACATTCTCCATTTTGGAAGCTCATCCTCACTATTTTAAACTGTGAAATTAACAAAGATTACTCGAGGAAAAGCGATGTTGATGTGGAAACAATCATCAAAACATTTGACCCACAGTCCAAATCTTTCAACCTAGGTGGAATAAAGCTTCGCATCAGAGAGAAAGAGTTGCGAACAATGTTTGCAATAGAGGATGGTGAACAACTGATAGACAGTGTCAAAAAAATCGCAAGGCCAGGCACTGAATTCGTCTCTCGTAGATTCTCTGGGTTGCGACGAATTAAGAAACAGAACATATCTGATGCTTTGCGGCAGGCTGCTGCAGAGCAAACACGCATTGGCAGAGAAGATGTTGCAAGACTTTTGACACTGTTCTGTTTGGCAACGTTGTTTGTCCCTAACAAAGGACATTCATTGTCGTGGCACTACACAACATTGGTTGAAAATTTGGATCAAATCCGCCAATACAACTGGAGTGCACATATACTGGAATTCTTGGAGAACAGTTTGTGCTTAGATTCTAGGAACAAAGGTGTTGCAGGCTGTGTCATGATGTTACCGGTAACCTTTTCATATCATGTTCTATATTATATGTTGGTACTGTCTTATGAACTTCATTCAACTAATCAGCCCTATAAATGATGCAGTACTGGATCTGTGAGCACACCACTCTGGTCCAACAAGTACAGAAGAGTGCAACACCTAGATGTCTAGTCTGGGATCTCAAGCCATTGTCCAATGCATTGAAAAAAATAAATCTCAAAAAGTTGAATAAAAATCAAGTACTATTTATGATAAAATAAATCATGTTTGCATGCTAAGAATATTCGGTACTATTTTTCCAATAGATTCATCTTCATCTTTTACAAAAAACAGTACCGCATACATGTGGTACTGTCATCCGTGCATTAGGTACTGTGTTTCAAAGAGCATGCATTCTTAACAAAACAGTACCGCAGACATGTGGTACTGTCAGTTATTCTTTGAATTTGTGACCTATTCTTTTTTCCATGTATGCGGTACTGTTTTGTTGTGTTTCATGATACTGTTTGAATGCTATATACATTCGGTACTGTTTTTGAACGAGCATGCATCCTTAAAAAAAAAAAACAGTACCGCATACATTTGGTACTGTCATCCATGTGGTACTGTCAGCTATTTTGTATTTTTCACCTCTTTTTGTGTTTCATGATACTGTTTGCATCTGATAAATAAAATCATTCTAGATTCAACAACGTATTCATGGACATACTAATGAATTATATAATTGATGAACAAAATATCAGGTAATTGTACCTGATCTTGATGATGATGATGAGGAGGATGACGAGGAGGAGGATGGACAACAACAATATCATGATGATAATGATGATGATGATGATGATAATTATGATGATGAAAGGACAGAAACAGAAGAATACATCATTGCGTCAAAAAAAACCAGTGATGATGAATTAGTAATTTCTGACATTCTTCAAAAACTGAAGACAAACATAGTGCATTTGAACAAGACATCTGAAAGCGAGCGAAAACAAGAGGTGTCTTGTACTCCTGAACTCGATCAATCTGGTACTGTTCCATCTGCCATAGCTGAAAGTCTTCCAGAAACAGTACCAGAATCTGATGAAGGCACCTTACCAGACAAAATAGCAGAAAAAGTCCTAGAACAAGAGGCACCAGAACAAGAGGAACCAGAACAAGAGGCAAGACAGGCTGCATCAGCAGAAACAGTACCAGTTCAGCAAAATAATGATCCAGTTGCTTCAGTTTTATCAATTTTGAACCGTGAACAAATAGAAGAGCTGGAGCAACAAGTCAAGGAAAAAGATGATAAAATTGCTGAATTGGAGAAGCAAATGGCAGAAAAAGATGAAATTCTGACAAAGTTGTTCATTGACAATGAAAATCTCAACCTGCAAAACACAAACCTGAAGGAAGAACTTGATAATGTGAATGCAGTTGTTGAATTATTAAGGTCTGAACTTGTCGAATCTAGCGTCCACCAGGTGACGCAGAAACATGCAGCAACTAGAAGGCCAAAGAAATCGGATACCAATGAAAAACAAACTCCAGCTGCAAACGAACCACCTTCAATGTACAAAAGGCTCAAGGACAAAACACGCCAAAAGAAAAGAGATCCTGAGTTCACATACAGTGGTAAAAAGAAGGTTGCCAAAAAACAAAAGGCAGATACTGCGGCAGTTGTCACGAAAGATATAGAATCTGACGTTATAGACATTGATCTTCTATAACTGTCTACACATCAAACCGAGCCCAAGCAACCTTCGCTTAAGCAGATTATTTCAACTTTTCAACAAAACACACATCTATCGGACATAGAAAAGGAACGGATCTTAAAACTTATTGATAATGAGGGGAAAGCGTAAGACAGTATTTAACTCTTTCTTTTTTATTACTTGTCAATTATAAAAAAAATTACTTGCTATCATCTGGTACTGTTATCTATTTTTTACAATAATTGGTACTGTCATTCCTTTATCTGGTACTGTTAACATAAACATTTCAAACTTAACTCATGTTGTTGTTGTTTTTTTTTTTTTTTTGGCTGATCTTGTTGACATCTCATTGCTCACTGTATACACACAACACAGTGCAACTGTTTGGGCTGTACCAAATGAACCACTCTGCATGATCACCATTGAAGATATCTACAACCTCATAGCAAATGAGAGTATATCAAACATGGTAGGCATATATGATTAACTTATATTTCTACAGAATTAATAAAGTATGTTGACTATTTCTTAAATTCAACAAATTAATCTGATATTTACTAATCACAATATTTGTCCAGCTAATTGACTGTCATGCACGCTATCTAGAATCAACACAACATGAATCAGTCAACAGCACTTTCCCCAAAAGATGCTTATACTTTAGCAGTTTGTGTTGGGTAAGATTTGTGACCTCTTTCTGTGGTTAATTGTGCTTTTTGCATACTATATATATTCGGTACTCTTTTTCTAGCGCATAAATGTTTTCAGAAATAGTACAGCATATATGTGGTACTCTCGACCATGTGGTACTGTCAGCAAATGGCATGGATATGACTTCTTTTTTAGTTACGTGACACTGTTTGCATACTATAATCGTTTGGTACTGTTTTTCAACTAGCATTCATCTGGTACTGTTTGCATACTGTTATCGTTTGGTACTGTTTTTCAAATAGTACTCATCTTATACATAAAAACAGTACCGCATACATGTGGTACTGTCATCCATATGGTACTGTCAGCTATGCGATGGATATGAGACTTCTTTTTATTTTCATATTACTGTTGGCATACTACAATCATTCGGTACTGTTTTTACGAGAGCATGCATCTTGGGGGAAACAGTACCGCAAGCATGTGGTATTTGACAACATGTATTTTTTCTTGTTGCAGACATTTGTGGTATTTGAGAGACATCATGCAGCTCGAGACACTCAAATTGATCAAAAGCTGAAACTATCTGATACATACAGACTACTTGTATTCCCTTTGAATACAAGTGGAACGAGAATTCCTGCTGATCCCAACCATTGGACCCTTTTGGTATTGGATAGAGACACGTGGACATGGACACATTATAATTCCCTGAAACTACGTAGAGCAAATTCCAAAGATTTGTATCTTGAGGATGTAAGGAAAGTGGTAAGATTCTGTATGTAAATTTTATACATAATTTCATTGGTACTCTTTTCTACTATTTACAACAGTACCGGTGCTGTTTATTAAAACTCATACTGTCTCCACATTTGTCATATTGTATCAGAAAGAGTATATGGAATTGAAACTTAAAGACCAATACCTCAATGATCCAATAACAAAAAATATTGAACATACCAGCATGGAATTCGAATACCCAATTGTTTCTGCAGCAAATTGCCCACAACAAGGATCTACAACGTAAGCCACACCCTTTTTTATTCATGCAAATTGTTGAACACCTCTAACTAAATTCTTACAATCTATAACATCTTGTGTGCAGTGTTGACTGTGGGCCAATGGTGTGCTACGTAATGCAATGCATATCAAATGACGAGCCACTTGAACCGATGCTTTCAGAAGAAGCTGTACAAGCTTACAGAGCAAAGATGCTAACACAATTTCTGTCCATTAGTGATGTACAAACATTGTGATTGTAATTAAAACAGTATTAGTGCACACTCTGTTTCTTTTTTAACAAAATACTTGTATATTCAACATTCTTTTCCTGTAAATTGAATGATACAGTTTATGCTAATACAAATAGTCAATGTCCAGTTAATGGTACTATTTGTGCAACATAAATAGTCATGGTTTTTGCAATTTTTGTATGATAACTCTTGGGATGTTGATTCTTGCTATGTTGATAGTGCTGCAAAATAGTGCTGATTGATACTCTATTCGAAACAGTACCGGTATTAATATTAACAGTACCGGTACTATTTTATACCGGTACTGTTTGTATGAAGTATCTCAATACCAACATATTGCAAATGAAGTTTGCTTGTGAAAACACTTACAGCTATTGTCACCAAAAAATTTTATGTCCTTTAAATATAAAAATGACAACGGTACTGTCTGCAAATATAAAATTGATACATTATTACAAACAGTACCAGTATTAATAAAAACAGTACCGGTACTATTTTATACCGCTGTCATTCTCAATACCAACATTAAAAATGAATATCGCTGAATAAAAAACTATCACAAAATGGATTGAAACATACTCATTCTCATTATTAATTCAAAAACAGTACCATAACAAACAAACAATAACAGACTTCTTCACAGCATAATTTTGGGAGAAAAAAAAAACAATTCAACTCAACGGCTCTTTGCAAGTCTTCTTATTATGAGAGCCCATGCGACCACAACGACCACAACGAATTCTTCGTACAAGCTCACCAGTTGATCTAATCCTACGCTTCTTCGGCCTTCCAGCTGGTCTCCGTGTTATTGGAGGTAATATTGAACTATTACAGTCTGCAAACTCTTGGATTATGTCTGTTGGTATTGGAACAATCACACCTTCATATGCCAATTTGTAATTATCAACATGAAAGTACTCATCAACAAACTCACTCAAAGGTCTGTTAATCCTCCCAATAACAGCAAATGCATGAGAGCATGGAAAACCAGAAATTTGCCAACCATAACAAGAACATGTACAATTCACCAAATCAACAGTTGTTGAGGGATTAGAAAATACTTCATAAATACTATCTGAACACATCTTGATGGTCCATGTTCTACCAGCATCAACAAGTGCATTAAACTTCTCTTCCATTCTTGGACATAGAACACCATTCCACTTTGTAGCATCGAGCTTTCTTATGGCAAACCATTCCATTAATTTAACCCTTATCTTGTCAACCAAATGTGCCACTGGCATATTTCTTGCATCAAGAATCCATGAGTTAAAAGATTCAATGGCATTTGAAGGCATCTCACCATACCTTCTACTACAAGAATACGCATTAGTCCAATTTTGCACAGGCAATCCACTCAAAAAGTTATCCACAATTGCACCCCATTCCCTCTTCAAAACATCTAACTTCTCCTTAAATGCTGCAACTGTAGGAGCATAAGCACACTGACAAAACAAGTTCACAATGTATTCACGGGATCTATTAGATCTGTTACCACGACTAAATTTATCTCTTAAATTGTTCTTCAAATGCTGTAGACAGAAAAAGTGATGACATGTAGGAAACTTAATTGGCAAAGATTCCATCAATCCAGGATTTCTATCGGAAATAATTGTAAAATCTTCAGAGGGGTTCAATATCTCACGCAAATGACCTAGGAACCAAGACCAATTATCGAAATTCTCTGAATCAACAACAGCAAATGCCAATGGGAATAACCCTGCAGATGAACATAAAAACAGTACCGAATTACAAAACAGTACCGCATATTAAAACAGTTCAAAAAAAACAGTACCATTCTATGTATGGTGTACTTGTGGTCGTTGAATAGCAGATACATTTGGTACTGTGTTATACGATACTACATCATACTAAAAACAGTACCACATAATAAAACAGTACCGCATAAAAACAGTACCACATAATAAAACAGTACCGCATAAAAACAGTACCACATAATAAAACAGTACCGCACAAAAACACTACCATTCTTTGTATTGCTAGATACATTTGGTACTGTGTTTATACGATACTACATCTTACTAAAAACAGTACCACATAATAAAACAGTACCGCATAAAAACAGTACCACATAATAAAACAGTACCGCACAAAAACACTACCATTCTTTGTATTGCTAGATAGATTTGGTACTGTGTTTATACGATACTACATCATACTAAAAACAGTACCACATAATAAAACAGTACCGCATAAAAACAGTACCGCATAATAAAACAGTACCGCACAAAAACAGTACTGTACAAAAACACTACCATTCTTTATATTGCTAGATAGATTTGGTACTGTGTTTATACGATACTACATCATACTAAAAACAGTACCACATAATAAAACAGTACCGCATAAAAACAGTACCGCATAAAATTATGAACATTAACATACCATTATTCACATCCTTGCCAGTAGCTGCCATCAGAATACCCTTGAAACGTGACTTCAAGAAAGTACCATCAATAAAAATGATAGGCCTGCAATATTTGAATCCACGTATACTAGCCCCAAATAATACAAACAACCGTCTAAACCGGTTTATACCGTCATCCACATCCAACACAATATGACTACCTGGGTTAAGATCCATTGCAGCCTTCACATAACAACTTAAGTGATTAAACGAATCAGCATACTCACCATAAATCATGTCTTTAGCTTTCTCTAAAGCACTCCAAGCCTTATCATAGCTAATTTCCATGCCATAGTTGTTTTTAAAAAATATAATAACGTCGACCGGCGACATTGAAGGTTTTAATGCTACTTGATCAACAATCAACTTACCTAAAGATTTCCTGCTCATCCTCTTAGACCTATCCTTAATAATTGTCGGACCACAACTGTGAATATTGTTGAATTTCCTTATGTAAAAATTACGATTAACTTTTGATAACGATGCAACAATTGACCACGGACACCCTTCAGCGAACTTTTTTGCACAAACAACTTCGACTTTATCCTTGTTATTCCTCGCATACAAAAATTCAAAGCCAACCTCTGTAGCATATCGACAAATTGCATCACGAAACTCATCAACACCTCCTACGAATTCCTGTCCCACTCTCAATATTAATGACGACCAATTAGAACACAACAATGGTTTATCCTTACGGCTTGAAATTGAACTACGATACACATCAACATCACAGTAATCATCATACGAATCCAGACCAGTACCAACATCACCAATTGGCACACTATTAGAAACAGTACCGGAACTGCTGGAAACAGTACCGGTACTGTTTTGGATCGGTACTGTGTTCAAACCGTCGAAAAAAACATCAATCGATATATAACACAAACCAACCATGCGAGCCAACATAATCATATTTTGAAAATCAACATCGTTTCTCAGAAAACATGAAGAATGTTCATGGATTGAGTAACTAAATGATACATTTTTCAAATTCAAACTCGACCAATTCTCACACACCTTTAACGCAAAATCTGAAAATGACATTTCACAGTTCAAATTGACTACAAAAGTCTCTGTACCAAACTTACATAGCAGCATCAAATTCGAAGACATGACTGACCGAAATCGTTCACAGCACAAACTCACCCAAATGCGTAATCCAAATCCGTACGTATTCCTTCGACCGACGTTAATCTCACTGCAAATCGTGTAATCTGTATCTATTTCTTCATATATAATCCTTTAACAGACTTTTTATCTCACTATATGCTTGTTCACGCGATCTATAAGGAATGAAACAAAAAACGGAAAACGTGATTCTCGGTTCCATAATTCTCGGCAATTTCATCTCAGTTAATTATAGATAAAAGGGCATTTAAGTCATGTTATAAATTATATTTAAAACAAATTCGTGGGACCCACTCGAAAGTGTGACTTAAATACAAAACTTTCCACATTAATATGACTTAAAAGCAATACTTTTTTTTTGGTATGACTAATATCTTTAAAAGATTACAAAGTATGACTTGGATACAATTTTCCGAAAAAACTATTAGAGCCTATTTATTTATTTTTTTGTGAGTTGGGTTGTGACTTGGTTTGTTGCTCAGAGTTGTTCGCTAAACCCTCAAAAACCCAAGTGGAGGGCGCACCGAAACGTTGGACCGAGTTTAACCAGAGCCCAATTTAATCCCTGGGCATTGTAAAGTGGGTTCAAATTTCAAAATGAGTTGATGATTTTGGTCTGACTTTTTTGAGTGCAAAACAAGTCTTGGATTCATCTCCAATCCAATCAGCCCATTTCACTTAACACAATCCAACTTAGGAAAAATTCTGGCTTACGATTGCTGTTGTTTAGAAGCGTCGCGATGGCGTGAAATGTTTTGTAGCTGAAGTCTATTTTAATGTACTTATTACTTTAGACTAAAATTAATTTTTTAATAATAATTTTAGAAATGTGGGAACAATTAACTTCTTAATGTTTTTATGATTCACTAAAAACATATACTCATTAAAAACATTCATATAAGTATAGTTTTGTAATTTTACTTTTGTAAATTTTTTAAATATAATTTATGAAACAAGTGTGAGAGTTGGCACATCAATTTTAACCACTAAATTTAAAATTTAAAATAATTAAATATAAATTTGAATATTTTCTTAGTTACCAAAAAAATTTTGAATATTTTTTTTATTAAGAAATAGTCACCTTGGCATACAAAATAAGGTCTAAATTCAAATAATACGGCTAAAATTTCTTAACGGTGTAATTTGAAAATTCATTAACTCAATCTAAATGAAGTTTGGCATTCAGATTTAAATGAGTTTGGGACACTTTGAAACCTACCGCTACCACAAATGAAATCTATCACATGTTTATATGTATATATATATATATATATATATACATACTCACCCTCCAAAAAAATATTTGTCTGTCAGAATAATTGATAGGTTATGAGTTTGCCGACAGTTATTGTCGAAAGCTAGACTGTTTGAGATTAGGCATTTTACTGTTTTATCATGATGGCTTTTATCCTTGGTTCGGTCTCCCACTGAAATGATATGCGAAAGCTACTCCTGTTTCTGTTTGTTTGTCAGCATTGCGGTTATGGGCCTCTTTTGTCGCCCGGCCCCATGTGCCTTTCCCTTTCTTCGGGTCGGGGGAAGCCCGCAGCCTTCCCCTTTCCCTTTCTTGCTTAAGATAGGGTTTGAGAGATAAAGAAAAGAAAATAAAAAAAAGTTTTTTTTATTTGTTAAAAAACTAATTTTTTAATAATTGTTATTAGAAAGTTAATTTTCTTTTTTTTTTGGTGTTTGAAAAGGAAAAAAAAATTAAATTTTTAGTAGTTAGTTTTTTTAATTTGTTGTTAAAAGTTAATTGATCCCAAATGCATCCTAACTTTAATTGGGAGCGTGTTTGAAGTAATAAAAAGTGAGATAAAATAAGATAATTTGATAAAAATTATGAATTCTTATAATAAAATATATATAGATAATTTTCAAAAACTTTCAAAAAATTTTAACGTCCCAAAACGGATCCTCTATCCTCAAAATTCCTGTCATTCAATATCCAATAGTGAGGCGCGCCCCTTGAACGTGTACTTGGGGTGACTGGGTGAGGATATATTTGGAGAGAAAAAAAAAAAGAAAAAAATAAAATTTCAAATATATTTCTTTATCCGAGTGAATTAAAAAATATAACTAAATAAAAAAATATCCATCAACTTTAATTTAATTATTCCTTTTCCTTTCTTTTGTATTTTTTAATTTCAAAAACATGAAAATAAAATTGGATAAAAATAAAAAATTAAAAAATAAAGGACAAATCAGGAACTTTTTTACTTTTCATATGTTTAGGCATACAAAAAGACTTTGTTATTTAAATTCATCTAAAAATGCAAATAAATGCATCCAAAGAGGAGAATCCATGCATGGATGAAAAAAAACAAAAAGTAAAGAATTTTTTTTTTAATAAGATGGTATTTGGTTTGTATTTTTTTATTTTTTTTTGTTTGTATTTTTTATTTTCTATTTTTTGTGTTTTACGTTTTGAAAATCCCAAAACACAAAAAACATAAAACACATTTGGTTTGACTTTTTTTTATTTTTTGATGTTTTAGAATTTTTCTTATTTTGGATCAAAAAGACTTAAAACAATTTTTTTAGTCGTTTTGCATTTCATGGGTAAATTTATTTTTTGTTTTTCTAAAACAAGTTTTAAAAACGTAAGTAACTAAATGCATTCATGTATTTTAAGTTGTTTTCCTTATTTTAAAAAACGTAAAATGTAAAATATATCTAAAACAAATATACCAAACAACACTTAAATTTTTCTTCGTCGGTGAGAGTTGTGACTAGGGAGTGTTTGGTTGAAAAGAAAAGTACAATAAAAGTACAAAGATTTAATGTAAATTTGATATGTGGTGAAATTTGATTAGATGATTTTGATGGGTTTTAGCAAGTTTTGATTTTTTTTTTTTTTAAGGTATACCAAATAAGGCCTAATTTTCATATAAGTTACCAAACCAAAAAAAAAAAATTAAATATTGAGAATAAAATAATAATATAAAATATAAAGTAAATAAATAATAAAAGCGTGCAATTATTTATTGCCAAATTAAGCAAAAGAGAGCACGAAAAATAAATAAATAAATAAATAAACAAAGGACGAAAGGTAGGAGAAGAGCACACAAATGCACAAGTTATATATAGAATGATATACGTGCAAAAGAGAATTGAAGTGGTAATAAATTTTTTAAGGTGGTAGTGCAAAATCAAAAAAAAAAAAAATATATATATATATATATATATATATGTATGTATATATAACTAAAATAATGTGAAACATCACTTAAAAATAATAAATTCGTAAAAACTTATTTCAATTATAATTTTATTACTTTATTATCGTCACGTGATTTTAATCGGACGGCTCGTGCAATACGGTTGTCCCCCGTGTTCCATATGGGAAAGGAATATTTTTATGGAAAGTGTATCATCATACTTGTGTTTTTTCTGAACATGTTTTGTATTTCTCTAGAGATCAACGGTTTTAATTAATTCAAGGCCTTTACTTGTAGTTCTTCACTAACGCCGGGGGCATATTGGGTTCTCCTTCTTCATTATTTTAACTTAAACAAGGATTTTTAAGTAACTCTCCAATATTAGGTTTCTCCATTTGCTATTATACTTTCTTTGAAAACTTTTATCTCTTAAAATTGATTTGATTTAATTTAATTTGATAAATAAAATTTTATATTCTTAATACTTTTTTAAATTAAAAAATTAATGGAATTAATTTAAGCGAAATATCAAATTTGATCATATTATAGAAAAAAAAATAAGACAAATACGATATATGAAAATAAATTTATTTACTTACTTAAATAGTATACAAAAATAATAAATTCTCAATAAATTTTATTATTTTAGGTTGAATTTCAAATAATACAAAATTTTTATAATTTAACCTAAGAAATAAATTTAATACATAAAATTTTGTTTTTATTCTAAATATTAGAATTGGTGAGAATTCTTGTCAAATAAAATTAATTTTTATCTAATTCATCATTTCAAGCAAAGCATTTAAGCGATCAAAATGTCATTCAAACTGGTTGGGCTCTCAGCCCTCCATTAACTATCCGTTCCCTTTTGGGCAAAAAGGGGGGGGGGGGGTAGAGAGAAGGTTGGTGGAGGGGAGAGAAGGGGAGAAAAAGGATATTATGAGGGGGAAAGAATAAAAGGGGATATTGGGTGGGATACATATTTTCTAAAATTATTAAATAAATGTGTGTATATATATATATATATATGCATGTATATATATTTTTCATATGTTTCTTTCTTTTCAACCAAATAATAATAAGGGAGGAAAAAATTCCACTTCTGACGAAAAGAGTATCCATCCTCTCAGTTTGTTAGACAAATGACACGAATCGATTACCTTGAACCTTGGGGCTTAATCATATTAGTTTGTTAGTATCTTAAAAGCTAGGTAGAAAACGACAGTTGGCATAGAAAACGACAGTCGTTCTCCAATAATATTAGTAATTATTATAATTATAATAATAATAATAAATAAATAAAGAAGGAGGCGCTTAGCATCTCTCAAAAACAAAATCATTGGCAGCAGGGCTATTTTAGTGTTTGAATCAATCTTTTCCATAGACAAGGAAACGGAAGGAAGCTTCGTTATTAACCTCACACAAAGTTTATATTTCAATTCAATGGATCTGCAAGTCTTGCTTTGAACCATTAGTTGGAGTTTTTTTTTTTTTAATTAAAATTTGTTTTTTTTTTTAATAAAGAAATCAAACGTTGTGTTTCATGTGTGTGGTTTCCCCAATACATAGATAAACATTGCCATTGAGGGCAAGCTCAGCACCAAAGATAACCCTCTCATTTGGAGCATCACCAAGTCAGAATTGTTGTTTGTATCACTCGTTCTTTGACTGCTGTTATTATTAAAAAGTTAATGAAAAGTAATAAGTAATTTGTATATCATTCAGAAAACGTCAATAGAATTGGATTAAAGAAATCAATTGAACAATTAAGAAATTTATCAGAAAAGCTGTTACAAACATAATTGAAAAATTAATTTATACTATTATGATTTATCACACCAAAATTGAAAAAAATAACATTGTATTTAAAACGTTGCTTTATTTTCCTAATATATTGTAACATATTAAATAAGAAATCAGATGAAAATCTTTCAAATTACTAACATTAAGAGTATGAATCTTGAATAAACTATTGTATTGTAATTAAAAATTTTTATTTTTATAATTTTATTTGGTATTAATTCATAGAAAAATAAATTAGTCAGCACTCATTTGTGCCAAAAAAAAAAAAAAAAGGGAAAATGCTAGAGTGGGCACATTAAAAAGGTGGATTACTGTAAACCATTATTAATTAGAAAAGAAGAATGTACCATGGAAATCTTGATATAGCAATTAAAAAAAGAAGAGTGAAAGACACTAGTGCCCAAAAAAAGAAGGGAAACCAAATCTTTCACCCAATTAATAATTAATTGATTAATGGATTGGAGGGAACCACACGATCCCAATTGGATATTTTTTTGATGGATGATTAGATTTATCCTTTGTACGAATTTGCCCTCCACCGAGTTACCGACAAGTACCCCTCTCTGGCTTTACTTTCAAACGCTTGGAGTTTCCTTTGAAAGCCGTTGAGTGTGCGCTGGTGTGGGTCCGATGGGTCGTTGGAACGCAAGATTGGCCAAGAGTAAATGCCACTTTTATTGCCTTCTTGATGATGAATCCGTTCTCCTTCTGCACATATCCCATTTCAAAGGAAAGGAACACAACTTGCTCCTTCTGGGTTTTGTGCTTTCTTTGTTTTTCAGTGTCTCTCATATCCAAGAATGTCGAACCCACGGAGTTACTATATAAAATGATTTTGATCCTTATCTGCTTTTGGGTTCTGTTAGTATAATAGTGTTTTGCAGGGCATAAAGAATTTGATCGCTTTGTTGGGTTAAAATTCTTGGGAGGACCGGACTGAAGTGTCGTGCTGATCTGGAAAAAAAAAAAAAAAAGATCAAATATGGGTATTCTGAGCACGGTACTAGGTTTATTTGGATTTGGAGTTGGAATCCCAGTTGGGCTTGTGCTTGGGTATTACATGTTTATCTACTTCCAACCTACTGATGTCAAGGTCAGTCCCTCTTTTCTTTATCTCCATATTTTAGACTTTTTAATTTTTTGGGTCTAGTTGTTTTTCTGTATTCTTCTGTTTGATGTGTGTACTATTTGTCTTTTTTCTTCATTGATTCTCATCTATGCACCTCTGTATTGGACCTTCTATTTTTTTAGTTTTTATTTTTTTATTTTTTTAATTTGGTAGTATAAGATCAAACTGGTAAACTAAAAAAATTGAAAACAAATCATAGGATTGCACCATAAAACTATTGGTGAATCAGAATCTAATGATGATTGACATGGATAACCTTAGGGTATCATCCAAAAGAATTAACCAGTGAAATCTTCCAGATTATTTATGCTTGGTGGGTTGAAAATGGTATTGACATGCATAGGAGATATCTCTTAATGGTTTTTGTGAAGGTGAGATGACTCTTTGTGAGTCAGAGTAAGAACATGTTGGGATAGATGGATTTTGACACTTGAAAAGCAGCAATCTTTGTTAATCTGATTTCAGTTTTAGTGGCATTATAGTAGAGAGTAGTTTATGGGTGATCAAGGGCCAAGCAAGCAGGTTCTGATGCCTTTTGGGTAGCAGACAGTTACTCAAATTTTCTTCTCATTGATATTACACAGTTTCCAGCCCCATCTTTAAATACTTTGAGATTTTTTTTTTTTTTTTTTTTTTTTTTTTTTTTTTTGTGTCGGTTTAAAAACTATGCACTTGATTTCTGTTCCAACTGGTGCTATACAAAATTATCTGAGAATTGAAACAGGAAATGATTTGATACCATTAGTGGTTGATTTCATCATAGTACATCACTTTATGTCTCAAGCTTTGTTGATGTCTACCTGCTGGATAACAGCGCCAGATTGTAAACTGTTAGTGAGCAGTATTGTCCATAATTATCCTTCCCATATATTAGCCAATAATGAATTAAATATAAGGCTATCAAAAAGAAGAATAAAGGAAGGATACAGGACTCTCTTAATTCTCACAATTGTTTCTGTACATACACTTTGTGCTGTTTTGTTTTGATTATATGTGTTTCAAGTATGTAAACAAGCCCATATATTTGAACTTCTCAGTATAATGGTACTTTAGGAGATGATTATATACTTTGAAAATTATAGCAAATTGCTATTTCTCAAAATGTTTCAGTGTCACCAATACTAGTATCTTTATTTATTTATTTATTTTTACATCTTTAACAATTATTACAGTCCCTCTACCTCCAATCCTTGCATTATCTTTTACCTAGTTGAAAAAAAAAATGTTATTGATGCTAAAATAAAGTTGAGGTGTTGCATGTGGTGGTTAATGCAGTTGAACCTATTTCCTTTGTTGATTACATTTTTTTTAATCTCCTTTGGATGTTGACTTTTTCAGGATCCTGTGATTCGTCCATTGGTTGAACAAGACTCTCAAACCTTGCAACAGTTGCTTCCAGAGATACCTATTTGGGTGAAAAATCCAGATTACGATCGTGTAAGCTGTTGCCTCTCAGAAGTTTACTTAGGCATCTATACTTATTTAAACTACATATTGTAAAAAAGAATGATCTAAAAAATATGTTGTGTACCTTGCTGCATACTTATGTAAGACTCATAATTTTATTTTTGCGTAGGTTGATTGGCTTAACAGGTTTATTGAAACAATGTGGCCTTATTTGGACAAGGTATGTTTATTTAGATGTGCTTTAGGACTTTTTTTGTAGTTTTTGGATTGCATACTGATGGTTTAAGGCCCTTAGGCAATCTGCAAGACAGCAAAAAGTATAGCACAGCCCATTATTGCCGAGCAAATTCCCAAATACAAAATTCAGTCAGTTGACTTTCAAGAACTTACCTTGGGCTCTCTACCTCCTGCTTTTCAAGGTTGACTCACTCTCAGGATCTTCTAATCACACTGGGTTTCCATTTCCTTTCCAGATCAATTTCTACATGTTCTCTGATACTGATCTGTTGAAGTTAATGCTAGAGTGTTATCTAATGGGACGATTTTCTTGATTCCCAAGCAACTAAGCTTGTGCTCGATATGAGGCCAATGTGTATTTCTATGCTGTGGTCTAAGTACAAAAAATTATTGGGGTGTATATTTGCACAAGATCTGCACTTTCTAGGATTTTGGCCTGAAAAGAGAAAATGGACAGCATATGTTTCCTTTCAACCATTTGGAATTTATTTATTTATTTATCATTATTTTAGGATCCTAGATGATATTTTAATGTCTATGACAAAAGGAAGCCTATAAAGAATGTGTTAGGATAATGAGAGAGAATCTATGGGTTGTCATGAATTAAAGGTGTGCTTCATTGCTTCTAGGCAGATTATCTTTCATCGGTGCCACCAAATCGTGATGTTAGTTCATAAGCACTTTCATGTCATATGAGCCCGCAGAGTAAAAGATTTTTGGGCCTGCACTTTTTGTTGGAGTAATAGAACAATCAACTTTTCAGGGCAGGAAAAGATGTTAGAAGTAAGGTTTCATCTTCAGTTTTGCTTCTTATTCCCCCTTTAGCCCTGATTAGGGTTTGTCTGATTATCACATGGATCATGTAAGAATAGTTGCTCAACATTTATACTAGCACAAGCATCTTCTTCTGTTTGGGCACATTAATAATTATTGTAATGCAGCGAGAATTATGATACTTGTGTTACTGGGGCTTTTGGATATTTATTTGTAAGGTGCAATGATAGTAATCTAAATATGAATTTCGAATGTTTAATGCTTTATACCATTTCGTGTCAGGAATAAAGGTCTATTCCACTGAGGAGAAAGAGTTGATCATGGAACTAGCCATGAAGTGGGCAGGAAATCCTAATATCATTATTGCAGCGAAAGCATTTGGATTGAGAGCCACTGTTCAGGTACTGTCTTGTTTGTCTTTTGTCAAAAAAAAAAAAAAAAAAAAAAATTAATTCAAGAAAGTAGTAGTTGCTCGTCATAGCAAGTGGAATGAGTCAACATTATTTTAAAGGAGAGGCGTATTTGCCGCATTTTGCTACTTGTGTGTATTCATGACTGTAAATCCCTCGGAGTATTTCAGGTGGTTGATTTGCAAGTATTTGCTTGTCCACGCATCACCTTGAAGCCATTGGTTCCAAGCTTTCCTTGTTTTGCCAATATATTAGTATCTCTCATGGAGAAGGTAAGTGTCAATTTCATCAAGAGTATTTGGTTTATCATCAGAGTTGAGGAGCAGCGCATGTGCTTAGTGTGTTTTATCATATACATATGCACGTACAATTTAGACCTTGTTACCTACCATACTAATATACAATGTAGATGTCACCAATCTTAGCCAAAAGCTTATCATCGTCGGCGAGTTCATATTTTGTTGTGAGACTGAATATTTGAACTTTCTGGTTTCTTCAGCCTGACATAATTTTTTGGCTATGACTGAATGGCTTAGTTCACTTACACATTGGTTTTTAACCTCCAGACAGTTGCCATTTTCTCATTGTCCACTATTTCATCTATGATGGTAGTGGCTCAAATAGGCATCTTGGTCAAAATATTGACCCTCATGAAATTAGCATTTATTTTTTAGTGAGAGCAAAATCTGCAGAAACTGTCTCTTTTCCTGTACAAGTTTGACTCTCTCTCTCTCTCTCTCTCTCTCTCTCTCTCTCGGTGTGAGTTTGCAGCCTCATGTTGACTTTGGTTTGAAAGTGCTAGGGGCAGATGCTATGTCCATTCCTGGCCTGTACAGGTTTGTTCAGGTATGTTAATTTGGTTGCCTTTTGCTTCAATGTCTCATTTCTTTATATTTTTGTTTAAACTTTAAGGGTAATGTTTAGAACTCATTATGGTAGGGAAAGAAAAGCGAAAGAAAAAATTAAGAAGGAAAAATGAATAACGTCAAACTTTTTTTTTTACTAGAATAACAAGAAGAAAAAAAATATATATATTTGTTGAAAATTAAATGTTTTTACTTGATTAATCATAAACTATGAGAATCTATAAATAATTTCATTTCCTTACCATTTACTTTTCTCTTCACATATCCTTTTATTCAAAAATGCCATATGAGAAGTTGGGTGTGCTTAGGCACAACTTCATTGAATAATATTGTTAAAACAAGTGACAGCCCCAACAAAGGTATTTATGGAAGACAAGTCATCTAATGTGAAACGAATGATCCAAATGTATTTACATGGAGCAGTGAGATAGGAGCACTCGATAACTCATGTTGTTTAAGGTTGCATCTATGATGGAGTTCTAAGTTAAATGAAAGCATATTAATGAAGATATTAGAAGGTATGGAAACAGCTGTAGGTGACTAATCTTGGTTTTGAAGCTCATAGACAGCTGGATTTTCTTAATTCATGTTGCTGGAAATTCCAGAAACCATTTATTCATTTTTTTGATTGGAGCCGTCAGAGTAAGGACCACACCACGTGAGTAGGGAAAAGATTACATGGACGGGGCTTTGGGCTGAGATTTGAGATTCTAATGTAGGTTAAGCCTATATTTCGACTGCCATGGAAACTTTCCTTTGGACCGATAAGGCCTTCTTGTTTGATGGCTGAATAATATTTTTTGCAATCAAAGTTATTTTATTTCTTAAAAAAATAAAAGACTGAGACTTAATCAGTATGCCATTACCGTGGAGATATGTCAATCATTAACGAGTCCTCATTCTTTCAACTTATTTTATGCAGCTCTAGGATCAGCTGATCCCTTCAGCCTTTTAAACATATTATCCGCAGTTCTATCTGATCAGTTTCCTTTGCTTTTCATAACTCATAAGTATACCTGTAATTTCATTTGTAGGATCTTAGTTACAGTGCATGTGTGAGAAAGAATTTTTATTTAAATATACCTTAGGTCTTGGGTGAGTCATTCCAAACTGCTTTCACTAATAAATAATATTTACTTAAAAAAGTTGTTATTTGTGATGACTCAATTATTTTGATTAGCAATGATCTGCTCCAAGGATGTAAAGTATTGAAATTTAGAATAGAAGAAGAAAATGAGAAGAAAGACAACGCAAGGGATACAAGCATAACATGGTTTGACCACAACCTTCATCAATAGCAGTATGGCACAAATCCCCCTAAAGGCAAAATTTTCTCTATTCCTGTCTCACATCTTATGATCACAATGATCACCTCTATTTAGAGGTGAATTAATGTACACATAATAAAAATTTGAATAATGACAATTGACAGGAGGATGGTTTTTATGACTTAAACCATTCTCATCAATTTACAATCAAAAGCTTGAATAATTCTATCATGCATTTTTCTAACATAAAGTGTGACCATATTTCTGCATCCACATGCTGTATCAATCTATTAATGCTTTCCTAATTCCAGTTTCTTTAGTAATTTACAATTATTTTATATTTTGGTTTGGCTACTCATTGTATTTTTTTCTTCAGGAGCTCATCAAAGATCAGGTTGCTAATCTGTATCTTTGGCCCAAAGCCCTTGCAGTGCAGATTTTGGATGCTGGAAAGTAAGTGTATATTTCCTGTTTCTTCACTAGGATGTAGTGTCATCCCTGTTATAAGTTTTTCCCAAATCTAACTCTTGCACATAATTTGGCAGAGCAATGAAAAGACCTGTCGGGATTCTTACTGTTAAGGTTGTGAGAGCAATGAAGCTAAAAAAGAAAGACCTTTTGGGAGCATCCGATCCTTATGTTAAAGTAAGACTTACTGAGGACAATCTTCCACCAAAGAAAACTACTGTGAAGCATAAAAACTTGAACCCTGAATGGAATGAAGAATTTAATTTGGTCGTCAAAGACCCAGAAACTCAAGCTTTAGAGGTCAATGTATATGACTGGGAGCAGGTATATTTTGTTGTTTTCCAGATTTACTATCAAATATCAGCAGTCAGTCTTTTCCTGTTCAACTTGTGGGAGACAGGTTCCAATAATTTTTCCTCTTGATAATAATAGAAAAAGGAGGGTCTACGAGGGTAGCATAGTCCCAGAACTAGATTGATAGACCTGAAACTGATATAGTTGGACCACATTAGGATAGTATATTGTTGTCATCCTTATGGTTACTTGAGCTGAATATTTCTTTCATTCAGTTCGGCAAGCACGACAAGATGGGTCTAAACGTAATACCATTAAAGGAACTTACACCTGATGAGCCAAAAGAGATGACTCTCAATCTGCTAAAAGACATGGATCCAAATGATGCTCAAAATGAAAAGTCACGTGGGCAGATTGTTCTGGAATTGATGTACAAGCCTTTTACGGATGAAGAGATACCAAAGGATGATGAAGATTCGAATGCGGTAGAAAAGGCTCCTGAAGGAACTCCTGATGGTGGAGGTTTGCTTGTCGTAATTGTCCATGAAGCTCAAGATCTGGAGGGGAAGCACCACACAAATCCTCAAGTGCGTCTACTTTTCAGAGGAGAGGAGAAAAAAACTAAGGTATGTTGTAGCCTGTCAACACGAGAATACACCTGCCAAAATAGCAAAAACAGCTTGTGTTTCACATCTTCTTTCCAGGAAAATCGTGTGTTGCATTTCTTAGCTGATGCTATGGGCCATAGCTCAACCGACGTATGAATCTCTGCTGCTGGCATTTCTATATTTGCCAATGATGTTTTTGTGTCCTCTTATCCGTCAATTGATATAGTTATTGAGTTATTGTAAAGATGGGATGAATGAGTCTGGAAAAATAATAGTGGAAACTTATTTCCCAAAATGAACTGCTGTTGTATTTATTTATTTTTTCTTTGAAATATGGTTGAAGTAGCTTTCTGAATTTATGGGACCTTTTTTTATCTGGTAACAAGTCACCACCTCATTGATGCTTTACTGCTATTTATGTTGAAATGCCCTACTATTTTTGAGATTTTTAAGTCTCTAGTGTTTCACATTGTTTTAACTCTTCATGGCAATTGACTAATTAATGGGTGTGGCATTTGCATAGCTCATTAAGAAAAACAGAGATCCAAGATGGGATGAAGCGTTTCAGTTCATGCTGGAGGAACCTCCGATTAATGACAGAATTCATGTGGAAGTTGTTAGTAACGCTTCGAGGTTGGGTGCTGGTCTACTTCACCCCAAGGTACATATTGGATCAGCTATCAAATTTTCTGGTCAGTGTTTGAATCGAGTACTCTTGAACGGATCCAACTTTTAGAAAGTTGTTTTGTATGAGAAAGTTATCATATAGGGTAGAAACAAATGAATTGGGGATTCCTTCAACTTTAGGAGTTGAACTTATATTTTTAACCTTTGGATTCTTATGAAAATTCATTTAACTGACAAAGTTAAAACATTTTTATTCAATTATCCATTGAATGAACATCTCCAAAAATTCAAATGTTGAAAATGCAACTTTAGCTCCTAAGGTTGAATTTCAACTTCAAGGTCCCGTCATCCGAAGCAAATATATGTTGTTAATATTGGAAAATGATTTTCTTAAGAATCAATTTCTAACATTCTTAAAGCACAACCTATTTCCCTCTTACATTTTGTATTTTACTGTTTTGGAGAATTTCCTGGTGGATTTCAAATAAAAGCTTGGGATTTCAAACGTGTCTTTGTGGACTTCACATGCTCATAAACGAAAATCTTAACTCCGAGCCTATTATTTGTTGATTTATTTGTTATTTCTAATTAACAATAAGAAAGAATTTAGCTTCAACTCAATCCATTCAGCACACGTTGTTCTTATGTGTGTATGTATGTTTTTTGGCCTATCATCAGGAAGTCCTGGGCTATGTGGATATAAACCTTTCAGATGTTGTTTCCAACAAGAGAATCAACGAAAGTCACAACCTGATTGACTCAAAGAATGGTCGGATTCAGATAGAACTGCAGTGGAGGACCTCATCTTGAAGACATTAATGTTTTTTTTTTTTTTTGAGCACAAGATGACATTAATTATTGTTGTTCCCCTGTGAAACATTCAGTTTCAGTTCTCTAGTTTTCGTATTGTTTATATTCCCGTGTCTACTGCAATGTAATTATTAACCTAGAAAACCAAATAAATAACTTTGTGTAATTCTAAGCTCTCAGCAGGTACTTGACTTTTGTATGTAATCTCAGGACTAGGATTTATGGTTTGTCCTCCTGACCTTGAGGTTTGTTAAGCTTTTAGGCATTTATTGACGTCATCTAAAAAATTTGCAACAAAATGCTTAAATTACAAATGGGCAAAATTTTTGATATGTGAATAACGTGTATAAAATCTATCGAAACTTAATAAAGAAAAAAAAATAAAATTTAGTTAAAAAAATCATATAAAATGCCAAAAAAGAATAAATTTTTAATTTTTAATTATATATTTACCAAATCAAACTCGAGCCGGCCTCTAGTAGTTTGGTTTGGTTTGAGAAATCATTTTAACTTTTACTATGGAACTATCCCTCCCTCCTTTGTCAACTTCACCATTGATTTTTATCTATCTTAACTATATATATATATATATAATGAGTGCTGGCTGATTAACAGGTCACGTAGAGGCCACCACCGGACCGATCCGTGACCTAACATGAATGTGACAGTAAAATTAATTAGTGCAATTCCATTACGGATGGACTATCAGACCACCAACTCTTTAATAACTTGACCCCAAGTGCTGTTAGGTATGGGGCGGCCTTGATATATATATATATATATATATATATTCCATGTGTCCTATTGGTGAAAGAAGTGGGTGAAAAAATACAGTGACCTCTTTTAGAGTTTTTATGATTTTAGCATTTATAGAAGTTTCACGTTACTTTATACACCTATTTGAATCATGACAAAAGTTATTTTACAATGATACATATTGTTGTTAAAGCTTTTAACTAGGAAAATGTTGTTCTACTAGAAATTTTAATAATAAATTTGTACAAGAATGATGTGACTTTTGCATTCTTGTAAACAAAGAAAATGAGTTCTTTGGTCGGTTTACGATGAATTCATATAATTTTGATAAGCTGCTGTGGTTTAAATTAATTTTTGATCGTATAACATTACTCTTTTCATGGGCAAAGATGTCCATGCATGTGATTAATCCAAAGAGAAAGGAACTCTGACATTCAATATTAGTAAGACTAGACTGCGTTCTTTGATCCGTTTTGCAGAAGGCAGTGAGGGCCGAGGGATTTTGTAGGAAGCTAGTCAGAAGTTCATGTGCGGTAGTGATGGGCAACAGAAAGTAGACAGTGAGAAACAAAACAAACTACAGCTAAACTCTCTCTCCCTACTCCTTTTCCTCCACCGGCCAAGTCAGGATTTTTCCCAACCACGTAAATTAAGTAATGTATGACACCAAAGGAGAGGTTTGGTGAGCGAACTAAAAGCCCAAATACAACCTCAACCACATCCGTTAATTGCTTTCTTGATTTCTTTGAGATATATATGTCACTTGAACCTTAGAGAAGAATTTGAAAACTACAGGGTATTTTCTGATGATTTGTATATTCTCCAACTTGGTCTGTGTTGAAAGAGCTCACGGGTATACTTGAAATTAAAAATAGAATGCATTGCATAAAACTCCCGCTTACACAGAATTTGGAGAGGAACAACGAACGCAACATTAACTCTAGAAATTAGAAAGATTATTCTCCAGTGTTGAGTCCATCATCTTCAAAGTTGTGGTATCCTTACTTGTAAAGGTGCAAGATTGACATATTTTAATGATCTTGTACAGCCAAATTAAGGTTATATGATCTCAGTGAATAATTAATTAACAAAGTAATAGTATTGATTTTGTTTTTGACTCATTTTTCTCAAAAGTTTGTCAGGGGTATAGCTGGTCACCTGTTTCCTGCCAACCATGTAAAATTGCCATAATGAAGGGTTTGTTTGGCCCTACTCAAAATTATTGATTTAATCTTTCAGGTCAGATAAAGCAGGAACAATGCCTTGCTGGGCCCTTCACTTCGTACCAAACATCTTGCTGGTTCTCCTGTCTTATCCAAATGCTCATTTTTATAATTATGTTATCCCATCTGGTCCTCCATACCTTACCTCACCAACCTATCTAGAATCTCTCTCTCTCTCTCTCGCTCTATCTCTCTCTCTAACATATATGTATTTGTATTTATATATAAACCGTTCTACATCTCAAGCCTTGTCACGAGGATTAGTCTAACTGCAAGAAACTCAACTGCAAGTAAGAGTTGCAGTGTTACTATTTCCTTGTTACTTCATGGGGAGGTCTCCTTGCTGTGAGAAGGCTCATACAAACAAAGGAGCTTGGAGCAAAGAGGAAGATGAAAAACTTATCAACTACATCCAAGCTCACGGAGATGGTTGCTGGAGATCCCTTCCAAAGGCTGCTGGCCTCCTTAGATGCGGCAAAAGTTGCAGACTCAGATGGATCAACTATCTCCGCCCGGACCTCAAGCGCGGGAATTTTACGCAAGAAGAAGATGAACTCATCATCAAGCTTCATAGCCTTCTCGGTAACAAGTAAGAAACCCAACTTACGTTAAAAGATAATTACATTGTGAGTCTGTTTGGTTTGTTATAAATTTCTGAAATTTTTAAAAAATTTTAAAAATTATTCACTTTTTATTTTACTGCACGAATTACAAATTCACAACTATCTTACTTTATCTCATTTTTTTATCATTCAAAACACACTCTATTACATTTATTTTTTAATGATTTAATTTCTCGAGATAACTAGTAACTTAACGTAATATTAGAGTATTATGCCATACAATGAGAAATATTGATCAAAATAATGATGAGAATTGTTTGCCCATCACTTCAAAATGCTCAACTTATTAAATTATTTTATAATCATAACATTTTTATGCTATGTTAAATTACGGTAAAATATTATTTTTCTTTGTGTATTGGTTCCTTATTTATTATTATACATTTTATTTGTCAAGACTTAATTAGGCTTAGTACGAGAAGAAAAAAAAAAACTAACTTTTTGTAGCTAGTCACTAAAAAAATTAAATTTTTGTGTTTAGAAAAGGGGAAAATTAACTTTTTAATTGGTAGCTTTCCAATTTTTTTCATTTGACATTTTTTCTTTTTATGAATTAAAAGAAAATTAAAATATAAAAAGATATTTTAGACATTTAAAAAAAAAAAAAAGTGAGAAACTAAAGGTTAACTTTTAGCTTGTGTTACCAAATTAAGCCTTGTTTTCTACTCCACCTGCGCATCACAAGTCACAAGTAAGGGGAGTGTTAAGATAGGTAGTTGTGATAGTAATTGTGTCCTGTGACACTTGTTTTGTTTAGATTCATAATTGTGTTAATTTATGTTTATGTTTAAATATTTTAAAATTTAATAAATGTATTAAATAATTAATTTTTTTAAAGCCAGATTAATTTGTATCAATTTTAAATTAACAAATTCGCAATTTGTTTAAAGTAATTTCACGTTCGTGTCAAAACGTTCGTGCCCTGTTATATTCATTTATTGTTGGGCCGTGTTTAGTAGATTTAAACTATTATTTTGTAGGTGTGTTTGAAATAGTAAAAAATAAGATAAATTGAGAAAAAACGTAGTTTTGAGTTAATTTTGAGGCATTTTTTTAGATGAATATAGTAAATCGTGGGAACAGTTACTCTAAAACTGTGCTTTATATATGCACAGCGTCAAAACCGTGAGAACAATTCACGGATTCAAAAAATCAACACTCAAAATCGTTCAAAACCGTTCTTACGATTTTGGCGCTGTACGTATTTCAAATCCGTTCTCATGGATTAAAAAAAATTCCTATAAAATAGTGATAATGGTACTCATTTAAAAATTTTTAATGCAAATAATATAATTGTTTAAAAAAATTTACGTATTCGATTAACTTCTTTTTGAATTTTTTATTTTTTAAGTGAAATATTAAAATTTTTTAAAATTAATAAATGTAAAAATTTAAGTGAATTATAAAAATTATTAAAAATTTATTTTATTTTATTGAGTTTGTTAGCACGTTAAACGTACAGTATATATTCAGTTAATATAAGCGCATTAATGTCTGTCCTCTCTGTCACTTCGGCGGCGTTTGTTTGCCGGATAAAAATTGTGGGATTGGATGCTTTAATCCGTGGGTCCTACAAATGTTGTGTTTGTTGTTTTATTTGACCATGGGATTGTTGGGTGGGATGCGAATAGGTGTCCGGCACATGACCGGATGAGTTCTCCAAAGCGGGTGGTGGTATTATTAATTACTCACTTTCAGATTTGTTTTTTATTTTTTTAAGATTTAAAAATTTAAAATTATTTTTTATTATATCACATATCAAATTATATCTTTTATCTTATTTTATTGGTATGTTTAGAGTAAGAAAAAGTGAAATAAATTGAGAGTTCGTTATACGTGCATAAAAAAAGTTGATGTGATATAAAGTTAACAAAGATTTATAGAGATTTTCAGTATTTTTTTGTATGCTAAACAGAGCCTATATCCCATCAACTAAATATCAAAAAAATAATTGTACATAAAAAATTAATCCCATCTTTTATCTAATCTCAAATATTATCTCACGGTATTATTTATCTCACGTCATCCAATCACCTCAAACAAACGCAGCCTTCGTCCGTTTATGTTTGCAGGTGGTCTCTTATAGCTGGAAGGTTACCGGGGAGAACAGACAATGAAATAAAGAATTACTGGAACACCCATATAAGGAAAAAGCTACTGAGCAGAGGGATTGATCCAGTGACTCATCGGCTTGTGAATGAGCTAGCTGTTCCGCTGTCTAAATCTACAACAATAAATTTTGCTGCTTTTGGTGATGATGAAAAGGGAGGAGAGCGTGGTGGTGGATTTGGGCGTCGAGAAGAGATGAAAAATAAGAGCAAAGAACAATGTCCTGAGTCTCCTGACCTGAATCTTGAACTTCGGATTAGTCTGCAGCCTGATTCCCACCACCCACCAGGTGCAGCCAACAAAGAGCTCAGGGAGGAGGAGTATTTGTTTCAGTTGTAGGTTGGGTTTGTCGCATGCAGTTGTACCAAAGAGTGCACTTTGTAGTACTGGTAGAAATGTTTTGATTGGTTTAAAGACTGAAAACTGTGGACTACTAAATCTTAGAATGAAATAATATAGAAATTATTGCGTTAAGTTAATTTAAGTTAGATTAGATACTCCTTAATTCATTTTTTTTAGTTTATTTAAAGGAGGAATTCGCCCGATGAAAGTATTGTCTGCTGTAGTGAATAGTTCTCCACCTGATAGTGGATGCAAGTTCTCTTATAAATTTATTTTAATAAAATACTTATCTAAATTCCTTCTCTTATATGAGTTATATAAATTCATGACCAACAACTCGCCTAAAATAAATCTTTGAGGGAATTTGTATAAATAGAAATTCTGTATGCATTTACTATGCTTGGTCGCCTTCTAGTTAGTGATATTAATTCTTAGAATCAATCCAAACAAGAAAATTGAGTAAGTGTTTGCTGTTCAGAATGGGAGAGGATAGTATAAATCACCCACTCTCCTCTGAAAGGATTGATTCTAAGAATTAATGCCCAACCAACTGCAAGCACGTAATATAAATGGCCATGGTTGTTAATTTATATATAATTAATATAAGGGACCAAAAACATGGTGAGAATGGAACCAAGTGCCAACCTTCCTCCCAATGCATAAATAATAAATTCGTCCCCAATCCTCTAATGACCAAATAAAAAAATCAAATTGTAATCTGTATGTGTGCAGAGGACAATTTTGAACAGTGGCAAGTGCTAAGACCATATTCAATTTTAAAGATAAGAAGGGATTGGACTGAATATTGAATGTTGTCTAATATTTAATTTTAACAGGGATTTAGGACTAATAGTAAGTGGAACTAACTTTTTAGTAGCTAATTTTTTAATTTTTTATTAATTTAATATTTTTGTCCTTCAAAGTTTAAAAGAAGTTTAAGATGTAAGAAGATAAATTTGATCATTTTAAAAAAAAAAAAAAATAAAAAGCTAGTAGTTGAGGTACCAGCTTCTGCTTCCCAAACAAAGCCTTAAACTTTCTTTGGTAAATGAACTGTATTGCCCTCTGGGCATTAGAGAGAGAGAGAGAATTCTAATATTGATACAAAATTACTCGTACAATCCTCTCGATATATTTACGTACACACACAACTCTGGGGTTTTGGGTGAGCTGAAACTGAAAGTGTCACTACTTAAGTTTGGTGTTGGAAGTAATTAAAGAGTCTAACAACTAAAGTGATCAAACTTTCCGACAATTTCAATCAATACATAAACGTTCTCTATTTATATATCATTCAACTATATTAACCACTAATTTCATGGATAATAAGGTTTTCATTATGACTTCCACACAGCCTAAACACAAGATCAAAAGGCTAAAATTTTGTAAATCAAATACGCTGAATCATGGATTGAGCTAGCTCTGCTGTCACTGTCACCACTTAGATCACCCTCCATCACCTTTTTTTCCCCCTTCTTTTTCTATTTAATTTTTGACTTACATCCGACAAATTGTGGGAAATATTGGTGAATAAAATTGCAGTAATGACTTGTCCTTCCAAACTTTTTATCTGTATTTAGAAGGAAAGCTGGGGCTGTGTTTTGAATATAATTCATGAGAAAGAGAGAGAAAAGAGTCTGCAACTTTCCAAAGGCCAGTCTGTGGATTACCTGTTCCCAACCATTAGTCTAAGCCCACTCAATTGATTTGATCACTTTGTTGTATGAGAATTAGGCCCATTAACTCACAATTCAAACTATATCAGAATTAGGGCCAATTCAAATGTATTAGAAACAATCACAATCCAATACTTTTATGATATTTTTGGCTTCCTATATGCTTTAGAAACGAGGTTGAGAATTTTTTTAATCAACAGAATCTTTAATGTTTAGTTAATCTTTAACCAATGAACTAGAATATTTATCTTTCCAATTTGTAAAATATTATATTTCAGGCCTAATATGAAATTTTTAATTCTATAAAAGAGGTAACTTACTCTTTGCAATATGTGAACTGACAAAATTACACTCGTTCTATATGCATGAATTATTTCCAAATTTTTCATAATTATTTGTAAATTAAATATCCTCAAAACACGCTCAATAATGCAACAGTAATATGGCTTAGGATGTATGTCTGAACATTAAAATGACCACTAGCTAGAAACAGCGTTCGGAGCGAGGTCCTAGCATTCGAACGTCTCAATGATGTTCGAACACGTATCCAAACATTCATTGTGGCATTCAAACGTCGCCTGGTAATTTTAAATTCAGTTTAATTTTTGTCAGTTCAAAACCCAAGTTAATAGGTAATCCGACAGGCATACGGTGAAATCAAGAGCATAAAACACCAATTTAGCAGCTTAAGCAGGGATATTTTAGAAATTACACAACTTATATCCTTCCTACCGTCATGGATGAACTACCTTTCATTTCATGAACACAAATTGTTAAAACAGAATAGGAGTTTGAGTAGCTTCGAATGTGAATTTAAATAAAAAATGGCTTAGAAATAAAATTGTCATTTTATAATTTGAGTTCATATTGAAATAAAATTTTATTAGTTATCAAAAAAATACATCGATTAATATTTTTTAACCTTTTAGGAAGTTCAAAATGTAAATTTGAACAAAAAATAAATCTAAAGATAAAATGATCATTTTACAACCCAAGTTTTAAATTTGATTAACGTTTAATTAACTATTCAGTAATATAAAAAAATATTTTTATCACCCTTTCGGAAGGCTAAAATATGAATTGGAAAAAAAAAAAAAAAAGGATCTATAGGTAAAACATTTATTTTACAGCTCGGGTTTGGATCTAATTCAAAAATAAGGTTAAAACGTAGAATGGCCATTTTATAACCCAAATGAGTAATTGAAAAAAAAAATTTACCCCAAAGTAGTTACTTGTTTCTTAATTTTATTTTTTTAATTTTTAAATCAACTTTTAATTGCAATGGAATAGTTATTTTATTACTTAAATTGTAGAATACTTTTTCTTACTTGATATCGGAATGGCTATTCCCATAGAATAACATTCCAACTTAATTTTTTTTGATAACATTCCAACTTAATTTTTTTGATGGCAAATAGGAGAATAGATTAAAATGAAAATGGATTCCATTCCATTCTTATGTAGTAAACATAGTTTAAATAACTTGACAGAAGCATGATAAAGTTAAAAATGAAAGAAAATTGACAATTGCATGCAAATTACAAGTAAGCAAGGTCGGAATCGGGAATTTAATAGAATGGGAGTCAATTCTTATAAATTTTAATATTTTTTCCAATCTCAAACATATAATCATAGGTCATAGGTTTAAAATTTTTAAGAAATATATAAAGTTCATTCACATACTTGTTTAGAAATTATTCAATTTACTACGTTAGATTATTAATGGCCCAATTTAAAAATCAAGTTTCATATTTTATTAATGGCTCAAGTCAAGAGTTAAAGTCCTATAACTTATTAATAACCCAACTCAAAAATCAAGTCTCATGTCTTATTAATTATTCAAAATAAAAGGATAGGGTGACCATATTTGAAAAAAAAAATGTATATTTATAAATACATTCATATTATATATATAATTTTTTTTTTCAAAATTTAAGGAAACCATGCCCCCTGTTGTCCTAAAATAGTTCCGTCCCCACGTGTAGGGAAGATTCGGGCAACATTTAGAGAGCGGATCCAAACGGGGGTCATGGATTGTTTTTGAGCTAAACAGGTTAGACTATAAGTTTCAGTCCAATTCCAAGTCAAATAGGCTCCAAGCCCAACTTTTTAGCCCAAATAAAAGGGATCTGTTTCTTGAGCTTGTAAATAATAATGGAATGTCATTCAAGATGGCTAGAAATTCAAAGTAGCACGTGGAAAGGAGCCAAGCTTTTTAAAGCAGGACTTTCTCAAGGTTGCAATAGTTTTTCATGCAAATTAACCATCCACTGATAACAAAAATGGCCTCCAAATTAATGTAGCTTCTATAAAAGCAATTGATCTTTATATTCTCTATATCACTCAGTCATGGATTCCAATACAGAATTCTCCACCCACTAAGAGCTTCTATTCTTTAACTAGAATTGGAATCGGTTCTCTTTTTTCCCAAGTGAATGCTAATGGGAATAAATGCTTGCCTTTGTTTTGTTCTTGCACCCATTTTACTACACTTTTTGCCATAAAGCCGTGCTCCATCTTAAAACATACTTTGTTAAAAAAGAGATGCAAAATCCATGGAAGGGTATATGAATTGTGAAGAACTTTGAAATGAAATGATAAAATATCTCTTGACTTTTTTTTGTTATATATATATATATATATATATATATATATATAAGAACTACTTAAGCCACATTTAGGGTCCGTTTGATGTGGCGGAAAAAACGAAAAACAGTAAAAAATGTAGTTTAGGGTCATAACTTTATGCTGTTTAGCGCGCTGCAACCAAACTATTTTTTTAGATGTGAATAGTAAAATTTTTTAACTTTTACGTCAACTTTTTTGAGAGATAGATCATCTAAATGATTTTTTTAGTTCCATCAGAATGGTTTTATGTCAGAATTTATTAAAAGTGGCTAAAATTTTTTTGAGATTTATAAAAAAAAGTTATTAGGATTCATAAAAATTTGTTGGAATATATAGATATATATAAATTTATAGAAATTTCATGAAATATGAAGAGTATAAAATGTGTTAGAAAATTTTAGAGATTTTTATAAATTTTCATAAGTTTTTAGTTTTTTGAAGTACCAAATAGATCTTTAGTTTGATGGAACAGAATAGAACAAAAATGTCATTATCAAATTAAGTATAAATAACTCACAAATAATTTGACTTGATGCCACTCCTACGCAAGTGTATTATATTTTAAGCTATAATTTTGACTCGATTATATTTTAAGCTAAGCTCAAAACTTAAAATGTTCGGCTCGAAAACTATTTAAATACTTTTCGATCCTATTTTACATTTGTCTCATATCACCCAATTACATATAAAATTTTAAGTTTTACATCTTAAAAAACAGGGCCTACCAAATAATATAAGTTAAGATATTGGACCATGCAAATTTCTATTGTAGGCCTCATATAATAAATAAATTATATTAATTAAAAATAAATCATTTCAAAATGGATTGCCTCTTAATTTTACAGACTATTAGATCTTTCTAATTTTGAACGTTTACTTAACTTGAGCTATTTACTAGTTGAATTCGAACTTATTTTCTTTTTATCAAATTGAGCTCGTGATTTTACAAAAGCTCAAACAAAAGCGAGTTCAAATGGTTTTATCTTCATTGAAGTTGAGCTTGAATATAGTGATAATTCTTTATCCCATTTATTATTCTTATGTTTGCTAAAAATGTATTTCTAATTATAAATATTCTTGTAATCCCTTTATGAATATTAAAATCCAATTATTAATAAAATTCTTTTTATTAGAATAATTTTTAATCTTCTTTTCTATGAATTAATTCAAGATGGAAAATGCTCCTTTAGTGAGAGTTAAAATCAAATTATTAATAAAATTCATCTTACTAGAAGAATTTTGTATTCTTTTTTTCCCCATGAATTCAAGATGAAAATTGCTCTCTATCAAAAATTTTAATTAAAAAAGTATGCAACAGTAATGTTGTAATTCATTTTTGTAATAAAATTTTACTACTAGAAGAATTCGTTTTGGCAGAGCGAAAACTCGAATGGCTGTCTAGAGTGGTCACAATTACACTTTTTGCTATAAAGAATGTCGTAATTATAAATACGTATAGCAGAATGAAAACTTGGGCGACCACCACAAGTGGTCGTTAAAACACAACTGTTAAAACTCACCTAAAAAACTTACGTAACCTCTTTTTCTTTTCCTCTTTATCTTTTTCCTCTCTTTCCTTCCTCAGTTCTTGGTTTTGTTCCCTTGATCCGCGCTGTCTGTTGCCATCGCCAGCTAGTTAGCACCGCTCAATCACCGCTAGTAAGCCCCCCCTCTCTCTCTCGGGTAGCATATAGACACTATATTTTTTATTTTCTTGCCAAATAAAGGGGTTGAAAAGATGTATACCCATTTGGTTTTATACCCAAATAAGGATTCAGGAATGTGAATTTTTTTTCTTATACTTTTATTTTTCAATTAAAAATATGTTGTTTATTCTTGAAAATGCCATGCATCACTGTTGTTGCTATTCTTTTTTTTTTTTTGAATTTTTTTAATAATAATAGTATTGTTTTTTAGTTTTTTTTTAAATATGTTATTTTTTTTTGGTTGAAAATACCATGCACTGCTTTTTTTTTTTTTGGGTAGTAACTATTGGTATATTTTTATATTTTTTGTAAGCTATTATTTATTATAATAATATTGTTGTTTTTTGTTTTTCGCAATGGTATTGAACTTTAATTTTTTTTTAACAATGTCGAATATGTTATTGGACTGTATTTGTTTTGTAATATGTTGTTGATTATTGGATTGTATTTTTTTACTACTTTTTTGTTATTGAGTTTTTGTTTTATTGGTTTTTTTTTTTTTTTGTAAATATGTTGAATATGTTACGTTTACGTGGTTATTTCTGATTTATTTTTTATGATCTGTTGGTTATTATTTTGCTATTTTGTTAAAAATTTGATATGTTGTTTTTATTGTAAAATTTGGGCTATTTTTAATAATTTGTATGTCGGTTACTTGTATATTGGTTAGAGATTTAATTAGAATCTCAATTCTAAAATTTCAATCAAATTATAGAAATTAATTAATTAATTAAATTATACAATAAAATTAATTAATAATAAAACAGTTAAAATAATATGAAATGTTATTTATTAAAATAATTTTAAGAAATAATGTAAATAGATTAGTTAATTAATATCAAAGACACTTTGTTTAATTATTTTTATTTATTATATTTAATATAATTTATGTTTATTGAACTATATCAATTTTAAGTAATATAATTAAATAATAAAATTTAATTGAAGTAATTTAATATCATTAATCAAATTAATAATTAAGTAAATAAATGAATTAAATTAAAAATGAAAGATTAAAATAATTTAATTAATATGAAATATATTTTATGAAAATATTTGCTAGATAATACAATTAAATTAATTAAATTAAAATTTATTATTTAATTTAATAATATATTTTACTAAATCATTTTAATAATAATATAATTAAAATAATATGAAATAGTATTTATTAAAATAATTTTAAGAAATAATGTAGGTAGATTAGTTAAATTAATATAAAAACATTTTATTCAATTATTTTCAATAAATAAAATAATTAAATTATATTTTTAATGTATTTATTTTAAATCAACTGTGAGTAATAATATAATTAAATAATAAAAATTTAATTTAACTAGTTTAATTATATCATCTAGTAAAATATTTTTGTAAAATATATTTCATATTAATTAAATTAATTTAATATGTCATATTTAATTTAACTCAGTTACTTAATTAATTATCAATTTGCAAAGGTGGTTGGAAAAATTAGTGATCACCTTTGGTAGTTGCCAATAATATATTGATAGTTGGTAATAATTTCTGCGATTAACCCACTAACAGTCGCTGAGGCAGTCACTAAAATTTTGCAACCGTTGTAATTTGGTCACTAATAGTCATTAGCGATGAAGCATTTGCATCCGCACATTAGCAGTCACCACGTGGTCGCTAATAATTCTTAGCGACTGATTTTAGTCTTTATGGTCACTAAAACTAACTTTTTCTAATAGTGTTTTACTACAATATTTAATTATTTAAAAAGTAATTAATCTACCATGCATCAACATTATTTTGGTAATTATCTTTCATTAAAAATTTTGATTACATGATATTTTCCGTCCAGGAAATTTGTTCATAGGAATCAAATATAAAAAGAAAAAGTTAGTGGAATTCAATGTTTTGATCCAGGTAAAGAAAGCCCCTAATTAATTAACACGGAGTTATCCCATCTCTTCACAAATTACTCAATTTTAATTATAATTAATATTATTAACTTGTAATTTTTACCTCAAAGGTCGTTTGGTCTGGAATTAAAAGTCAAAAATAAATATTGTAAAAGTAATTATTTATAAAAACAAATATTGTAAAAGTAATTATTTATCTTTACACCAATAACTTTCACTTACTTTTTTCATGAAAAAAATAATATTATGCCCAAAAAGAATAATAAACAAAAATTTGGTGGAATGTTAGTGAAGTTTTTTTAGCTTGTTATTTTAAATAAAAATTCCACTAAAATGTACCATAATTTAAAAATTATCATTGACACATTATTTAAATAAATTATTTTGACAAAATAATGTTGATTTTGAAAAAAAAAATTATAAAATAATATTTATGCCTTTTAGGGGTTGTTTGAAACCTTGAAAAATTTTACAAATTTCTACAAATCTCAAATTAAATAAATTTTTATAAATCGTTATAAATCTCTATAATTTTTACAAATTTTAATAAATTTTACAATTTTTCAAAAAGTTATGCACAGAAATCCAAAAATCCTTCAAAGAATTTTTCGCTATTCAACTCTATCTTTTTTATGATTTATTGATTGTACTCTAATCATCAAAAAAAAAAATTACCAAATGATATTTTATTATAACTTTTACCAAACGGCCCCTTAATCTTATACCCAAAAAAAAAAACAGAGTCCAAAATAGTTTAACCGCGATGACCACCCAGAGCCAATGCAAAGCCAGGACAAGAGATATTAAAACTTGATTGCAAGTGAGCCCATGATGGTTGGAGGAAGCAGGCTGGCTCAAGGTGAACGACAAAACAAAGAGAGTTGACTTTGTAACTCAAAGCCAAATTTGGTCAGGGGGCAAATTTGTCAGTTTGGGAAAAGACACACTCCCCCTTTATTCTGGGCCCAGCTTTGTTCCCAACCCCCGTTTGGGCGACCAATAAAAGCACGGAATCCACATTGATTTTTGAGGACCCCATAGATCGAATTCAGTGACAGCCCACGTGGAGCTCACGTCGTATGAAACGGCACCGTTTGGAGTCTTCCACCGTAAAAGCCCATTTCGAAAGGGTTAGCTCTGACTTATTTGTTTTTTGATTTTTTATTCTTATCTTTATATGATTTCTTTTTTACTATAATTTAAATTTTTTTTTTCAAATTTGGCAACTTTTAGTATGTTATTCATATATATATATATATATATATATATATATATTATAAAATAAAAAAAGTGTGTACAAGCAATTGTTTTTAAAATCGATGGACGGATATAATCAATCAAGTATTTTTGTCCTGGGACATTTGGCAATGAAATTTTTAACAAAAATTTACAAACTTTTGATTTTTTAATGTTTGGCAAACCACCAATTTTTGCGATTTTTCTCCTCTACTATAATAACTTTTCAAGTCAAATGTTACTAAAAGTTGTTAAAAATTACAAAAAATTTTTAAAAATTACCAAAAGTTATTTAAAATTGTCAAAAATTATCAAAAATTTTACCAAACACCTAATAGTTGTAAAAAAAATACTAAAAAAATTTACTTATTTCGCTAAACACACTAAAAATTATAAATAACAACTTTTGGTTAAAAATACCAAAAATTGTGTCTCGTAACGCCCCTTATTGCAATTAAATTTTTTGGACCAATGTGAATCATTAATATTTTTAGTGACATATTTTTGTTATCATAGTTAAACATTTGAATTTTTGAAAGTAAATGTTTTAGGAAAAAAAAATAAGTAACTTATATTAGTTGTCCTTCTTTGCATAGTTACCAATAATGGTAAGAGTTTAAATTTGATATACTGTGTGATGATTTTTTATACGAATGGCATGTCATAACATAACACATCCTAATTTTATAAATTTAATAAAGTATGAAAATGATAATTTTGGATACATATCATGTTTTGAAGTCTACCTGGGTAAAAGATTAGTATACTAAAAATTTAATGGAAAACTATTAACTCACCAAATACCAACAACTTTGATTTTTAATAATACTGACTTAGTTTTTACAAAAAAAAAAAAAACAATTTGTTATTGCTGTTATACTTTTGATATATATATACAGACACATGCACATTACTTTCTTAACTAGCATATTTGTATAATTAAATTATTTTTTCACTTCTATTATAACTATTTCTTTCAAATAATATAATAAAATTTAATCCTCCACCAAAAAAAAAATTATGAAAATGTTAT
Organism: Vitellaria paradoxa; assembly: GCA_019916065.1. Lineage (NCBI taxonomy): Eukaryota > Viridiplantae > Streptophyta > Magnoliopsida > Ericales > Sapotaceae > Vitellaria > Vitellaria paradoxa. The sequence continues at coordinate 2,308,150 of CM034239.1, forward strand.
GGGAATTAAATTCGTAAGAGTTTAATAAATGAACAAACTGGTAATATAAGATGAAATATTAAAATAAATGGATCCGATATAACTCGAATAACCGTGAATAAGATTGAAGTCATCTTTTTATTAGAATATCTTTTATTTATGTTCACTAATGTAACAAAAATATCATTTATTGTAATAAAATATATATTAATAAATATATTATTAATGTCTTAATAATAATTAAACCAATTGAACCAATAAATCGTTATCTTTATCGACATATATATCTGATTTGGTACTAATAATTATTATTAACAAAATCAATCTTTCTCAACTTCTCCGAGCCTTCCTTCCCTCTCCTCTCTCAAAAAGTGTATTTCTCATATTAAATGTAAAAACATTTTGTCCATTTCAAATTTAATATATACAATTACCCTACTAAGAAAATTCATAAATACTCTTTATTTTATTTTTTGAAAAGATTTTGGTTTTTGTAATTTCATGAGGATCATCGTTATTTAAAGTGAAAGTCAGTTGTCTCTGTGCCTAATATTTTATATTAATAGGACAATATCATTTTTATTACACGCATACAAACATACCTATAATGCAATAATATATGGCAATATATCATATATATATATATATATATATATATATATATATATATATTTATGATTTACGAGAAAAAAAGTCAAATATACCATTTTTTCTTACCCGTTTGTAACATTTGTTTTTTTTTTTCAATAATTAAAAACACTAACGACATATTTGGTATGAGGTGAAAATTTTTGAGGTAAAAGATTACGGAGGTAATTGTTATTCTGATAATGGTTATTGAGGTAATAAGTTTGTGGTACTTATATTTTGAACGAGAAAGTAAATATTAACCAGTGATAATTATATTATGTTTGGAATGTTAAAAATTTTAAAGGGGTAAATATTAATTGTGTTTGGAATGAGGATAAATTGATCAAAGATAAAAGTTAATATTTAATTTTAATAAAATATTATAATAAAATAAATCATCATAATCATTAATATTCTAATAATAATAATAATTAATTTTAATAAAAATTATATTACTAAAATATATATTTTAAAAAAATATGAATTATAAAAAATAATTTTATTATAGATTAATATTTCAATAGTAATTAATTTTAATAGTAAATTATTATTTGTTAAAAATTATTTTTATTTTTGATAAAATAATTTAATAAAAGAAAAAATTTTAGTTTATTTAAATAAATTATATTAATACGATACATAATCTAGTAAATTATTATTTATGAGATATAATTTCATTTAATAAAATATTTTAATAAAATAAGTTATTTTAATAAGTCATTATTATTTATTAAACATTAATTTTAATTTGAGAAAATAAATAATTTTAGTCATTAATTAATATTTTAATAAAATAAAATAAATTATTTTAGTAATAAACTATTATTTATGAAATATTATTTTGATAAAATAATTTAATAATTAATTAATTTTAGTTTGACTAAATAAATTACTATTTTATAATATATATTATAATTATTTATAAGAAAACGTTACTTAAGGCTTTACATTGGGGTAAAGAAATATTTTATTTTTTTATTAAAAAATAATAAATTGTTATAGAGAAAGAAGAAATATTATTAACAATTTTACTTTTTTTGGGGGTGACATTTTGTTGTTATTATAATTAAAATTTTAAACTTTAGAAAATAAAAATTTTAAGAAAAACATGGGCAGCTTATAAATGATAGATTTGTTTTGAAATTTATATTAATAATTGTGAATTATAAACCTATTAAATATATTGCGCCAAATATTAATTTTGAGTTTTAGTAATATTGAACTTAGTTTTTACAAAAAAAAAAAAAAAATTATCATTACTATTATATTATTAATATATTTAGTTGTTCACTACCATATGAACGTTATCAAATTATTTTATATATTTATTATAATTTTTTAACACTATATAATTTAAATTAAAAAAATATAATTATCCCGTCCATCACACGGGCATATTGCTACCATCAAATATTCAGATTTAAGTTAGGTTTACTTTGGGAAGTAAAAAAAGTTAGGTTTTTTTTTTTTTTTGGTAGTTATTAAGAAGTTAAATTTTTTTTTTTTGTGTTTAGGAAAAAAATTAACTTTTTAGTACTTAATTTTATAATTTTTTATTAATTTGACATTTTTATCTTTAAATTTTTTTAAAATTAAAATGTAAAGGGTTAAATTTATTCGTTTAAAAAAAAAAAAAAAAAAAAACCAAAAAGTTTGCATTTGGTAACTGAAGTACCGGTTACTTCTTACCAATGGTAGCCTTATTTTATTTCCGATTACTGGACACCATCAGTTATTCAAAAAAAAAAAAAAAAAGAGTTATTTAATTTCGGATATCATCACCGAGGCAACGGACTTGCAACTCACGCCTGCGAATGACATCCTCCTCCTCTCTCTATCTCCATCGCCTTGTCCTTCCTTTTTCTTTGTTATTCATTCCAGTTTGATAACTCACGGCTCGTTTCCTCTCCGAAGAAAGGAAGAGCGAAAAACGCAGAGATGAAAACCCTTACGAGTTATCTTCTTCTACATCATTTTCTTGCTATTTTTCACTTATTTTCATTATCTTCTGGTTCCTATACAGACCTTGAAGTGCTGTTGAAGCTCAGGTCTTCCATGACTGGGCCAAAAGGCGCAGGACTCGAGGACTGGGTCGCAGACCCATCGTCTCCTCCCTCCGCTCATTGTTCGTTTTCCGGCGTTTCATGCGATGAGCACTCACGAGTCACCTCTATCAACGTTTCCTATGTCCCTCTCTTCGGCACCATTCCGCCGGAGATTGGCCTTTTGAACAAGCTCGTTAATCTCACTCTCATCTCCAACAATCTCACTGGTCCGCTAACTACGGCGTTGTCCAATCTCACCGCTATCAAGTTCATCAACCTCTCCAGCAACGCATTCAACGGCGGATTTCCCGGGGAAATAGTGCTTACGATGAAGGAGCTTGAAGTGTTCGACGTTTACAATAATAACTTCTCCGGGAAGCTTCCGACGGAGTTTGGTAAGCTGAAGAGGCTGAAAGTTCTTCATCTCGGCGGAAACTATTTCACCGGCGACATTCCGGAAGCCTACACATATATACAGAGTTTGGAGAGCTTAGGTTTACAAGGCAACGGACTAACCGGAATGATTCCGGCGACTTTAAGTCGGTTGTCGAACCTTCAGAAACTGTGCCTTGGTTACTTTAACGCTTACAGGGGAGGGATTCCTCCTGAGTTAGGATCATTGAGCTCGCTCCAACTCCTCGATCTCGGAAGTTGTAACCTCTCCGGTACGATTCCGGTGAGTCTGAGCAATTTGAAGAAGTTAGACACTCTGTTTCTCCAAATCAATAACCTGGCCGCTCGCATCCCTCCCGAACTCTCCGGTTTAGTCAGTCTCAAGTCGCTTGATCTTTCCATTAACGAATTCACTGGAGAAATACCGGAGAGCTTTGCTGAACTGACGAACCTTACGTTACTCAATCTGTTCCGCAACAAACTTTACGGTCCTCTTCCGGCGTTCATCGGCGACTTTCCAAATCTCGAGGTCTTGCAGATTTGGGAGAACAACTTCACGTTTGAGCTGCCGGAGAACTTGGGCCGGAACGGGAGGCTTCTATACCTTGACGTAGCGACCAATCACCTAACCGGAAAAATTCCTCGCGATTTGTGCAAAGGAGGCAGATTAAAGACGCTGATACTTATGGAGAACTACTTCGTCGGGCCGATCCCCGAAGGACTCGGTGAGTGCAAATCATTGATTCGCGTGCGCATAGTGAATAACTTCTTAACTGGACCCATTCCTGCTGGATTCTTCAACATGCCACTCCTGGAGACGCTGGAGCTCAGCACTAACTTGTTCACTGGAGAACTTCCGTCCGAGATTTCAGCCAAGAAACTCAGTAAACTCTCGGTTTCTTACAATAAAATCGGCGGTAGAATTCCTCCAGCCATTGGAAATCTGGTGAATTTGTCGTATCTAGCCCTCGACGTGAACCAGTTCGCCGGTGAAATTCCAGAGGAAATCTTCAATTTGAAAATGCTCGCGAGTATCAATATCAGCGGCAACAACATTAGCGGTAAAATTCCGTCTTCAATAGCTCACTGCAAGTTCCTAACTTCAATAGACTTCAGCCGCAACAATTTGCAAGGTGAAATTCCGGTGGAGTTTGCGAGGTTGGGTAACTTGGGCGTTCTCAATTTATCGAGAAATCAACTGAGTGGTCCAATACCTGATGAAATGGCTTATATGAGCAGTGTAACAAAGCTCGACCTTTCCTACAACAATCTTTCCGGCAGAATCCCCAGCACCGGACAGTTTCAGGACTTCAATTCTAGCTCATTCGCCGGAAACTCCAATCTCTGCTCATCACGCAATCAATCTTGCCCAACGTTTGAAAATCAAACTCAGGGGTTAAATAAACGGCACACGACGTCGTTTCGATCTGCGAAGATCATTGTCCTGGTCATCGTTCTCGTTTCCTTTCTTCTGTTGTTGACAGTTACATTCCTCCAAATCAGAAGGAAGAAGCTTGACAAATCAAGGGCTTGGAAGCTAACAGCATTTCAACGGCTCGATTTCAAAGCCGAGGACGTTCTTGAGTGCCTCAAGGATGAGAACATAATCGGCAAAGGCGGTGCCGGGATTGTTTACCGTGGGGCCATGACCAACGGCGTCAACGTGGCGATTAAGCGCTTGATTGCCGGCCGTGGCAGCGTCCGAAACGACCACGGTTTCTCGGCGGAGATACAGACTCTGGGGAAAATCCGTCACCGCAACATCGTGAGACTGTTGGGGTACGTTTCGAACAGAGACACGAACCTGTTACTGTACGAGTACATGCCCAATGGGAGTTTGGGAGAGATACTTCACGGCTTCAAGGGGGCTCACTTACAGTGGGAGACGAGGTACAGAATTGCGATCGAGTCAGCGAAGGGGCTGTGTTATCTCCACCATGACTGTTCACCTCTGATCATTCACAGAGATGTGAAGTCCAACAACATATTGCTCGATTCTAGCTACGAAGCTCACGTAGCCGATTTTGGGCTCGCCAAGTTCTTGCAAGACGCCGGAGCATCAGAGTGCATGTCATCCGTCGCCGGTTCCTACGGTTATATTGCTCCAGGTGAATGATCGATGATCGATCCCCCAATTGTTCAAAAAAATTTTTTTTTCTCATCGATTAATTATTCCCAGCGTTTTTGATCTGTTTGATTAATCTACGCACAGAGTACGCGTACACACTGAAAGTGGACGAGAAAATCGACGTGTACAGCTTCGGGGTGGTGCTTTTGGAGCTGATCACGGGTCGAAAGCCGGTGGGTGAGTTCGGAGAGGGGGTGGACATCGTGAGGTGGGTGAAGAAGGCGACGTCGGAGTTGTCTCAGAAGTCGGATACGGCGTCGGTGCTTGCGGTGGTGGATCAAAGGCTCAGTGGGTATCCATTGACGGGTGTAGTAAACCTGTTCAAGATTGCGATGATGTGCGTGGAGGATGAGAGCGAGGCGAGGCCCTACCATGAGGGAAGTTGTGCACATGCTTACCAATCCTCCCCGGTCCGCACAAAGCCCCCTAAGTTTTTGATATTTATAGGTACCCTGTAGACAAGTCTTCACAGCCATTAAAATTTTTGTTCGAATAGTCTGATTGTTTGTGATAACTCAAAGACTGCAACCTGCAAAGGGTTTGCTTTTGAACTTTGTAAGCTGCTGTATATGTTCTGCTGGTTGAATTGTCACATTAGTTTTGCATCCAACAATTAGCCAATCTGTTTTCACATAATTCTTTTTACCAGGATAGCTGACTGGCTGTTGACGCAGTTTTGTGCTTGGTTAATATTGTTTTGAATCCGCTCTTGTTTTATCCAGAAAATAAGATTTAAGTGTAAGGTGTGAATTTGAGGTTAAACATTAGAAACTATATATAAAGAAGATGATTATTATTATTGTTATTATTGTATGAAACTTAAAGGAAAGATATAACAGAGATGGGAATTATTTTGTTAATGATGTATATAATGAAGAATTTTAAGTAATATTTTTTACATTATTATTTTAAATTCATTCAGACTACCTGAATTCATTTCTAAATTATTATATTTAAATTTAAATTATTCTATTTTAATAATTATTAAATAATTTTTATTTTATTTTTTAATTTCAAGTCTACAACTACAAACTTAGATTGCATTTGGGAAGAATAAGTTTTTAGTTACTCAGTTTTTTAGTTTTTTTTCTAAATAATCAAATTTATCCTCTTCCATTTTTAAATTCTTTTAAATCATAAATGACAAAAATGTCAAATTAATAAAAAACTAAAAAATTAATTACTAAAAAGTTATTTTTTCCCTCTCCCCAAACGCTACCTTAACTGACAATCACTGAAGTTCCCTCTTTGTTGTGTAAGGTAACACAATTCATGGGTTGGGCCAAGGGTCAGTTGACTGGGTTGGTTCAAGATGAGTCTTTGGGCACAGACCCATCACTGATGTGATTCACAATTTGTTTATTCTTCAACCCATTACCCTTTATGAATCCGGAGCTCCGTGGTCTGTGCACGCTGTGAAATTCAAATTGGTATTCTTTCCGCCATCGCGTAGGAGGGAACGTGGAGATGAACAGCCCACCACGGTGTCCCAACACGGTAACCATCCGGAGAAACCCTCACCGGAAGGCGAGAGCCACCCCTTCAACCCACGTTCCTCTTCCGACCCCCTTTTCTTCTTCTCTCCCATCCTCAATTCCCCAAGACATTCCTTCCTTCCCCATCCACGACATACTCTCAATTGAAGTCCCTCAGAACCCTAAGCCCGACTTCTCCACTTCGGAATCACCACCGATCACTGAGAATCCTATTTCCGAGAATCTCAAAGTTTTCCTAAGGATTCGACCACTAGTTGCGGATCACAGCTCGGGCAAGTACGGCAAGACTGGAGATCAAGCTCAAGCTAGCAAGTCACGAACTAAAAATGCTTGGCCTCAAAACCGTACCACGAAGAATGCCTCGAGGGCAAAAAACGAAGACGAAGAGTGAAATTTGTATTTTGGTTAACGATTGCCATTCAGTGACGGTTTGTCCCCCAACTTCACTGCAAGACGTCAAGCGAAAGAAGTCTGAGGTGTACCAAGGATTCTCGCATGTCTTTTCTGCTAACTCGTCTCAGGTAATTGATCTTTCTTTCCCCTACATCTTAGATTTTGATTCAACAATGGTTGGTTTGATTTCTAACGGGTTTAGCTTGAAATTGTTGTAGGCCGAAGTGTTTGAAAAAATGATGAATCCACTTGTTGATGACTTTCTTAGGGGTAAAAGTGGAATGTTGGCCACCTTAGGGCCTAGTGGTTCAGGGAAAACACACACGGTTTTCGGGTCTCCTAGGGAGCCCGGTATGGTTCCTCTTGCCCTTGGTCGGATATTTTCAATAAATAAAAGCAGCAAAAGTCAGTCATCAAGGTAATTCGTACTTTATTTATTTTTTCATATAATAGTCACTCAAACACTTTCTAATATTCTATCATTTTAAGCAGCGTCTCCATTTTGAATCACTGCTCTCTGTGACTCCTCTTTTATTTACGGTGATATCATAGTCGTCAAATCAACATTTCTATCATATAATTACCAAAAAAAAAAAAATATTTTTTTCTATCGTGGATGATAATTTTAAATTTAAGAATCATGAATCATAAGATTTGGTACAAAATTAGAAAATGATAGAAAAATAATATATATATATATATATATATATACACACTAGCAATTGACTGTGTCTAAAGGCACAAAAAAATATAATTTAGCATATAAATAGTTTAAATTTTAATTTATAAAATAAATTTCTATGAAAAAGTGTAAAAATAAATTATAAAAATAAAAATCACTAATCATAAGAGATTAGTCTTTATCACATTTTTTATTTATTACAAACATTATCACATTTTTTAAAATATTTTTATATAAAAATTATTCAAAAAATATGAGAAGAATGAGAGAAAAAGAAAAATAATTTTATCCATTGAGCAAATCCAACAGTTAAAAATATATCAAATTCAAAATTTTAAACTTTCTTATTATGTAAATGATACAAATAGTATAAAAATGTATGTATTTAAAATTTAAGTTTTTTAATAAAGTTTAAATATATTTTTTAAAATAAAAAAAAATTAGTTGATTTTGTCTAATAAATGTATACAATTTTATTATTATTTATTATAAATATTATCTTTTTTAAATATTTTTTAAAATATAATATACAAAAATTTCTAAGTTTGAACCCAGTAACACGCCAACACCCTCTCCCCCAACAGTACCAACAACCTCCCCCTCCCCCAAAAAAAGTCCATCCAAGTCCCCCGACCATCCGAGTGCCACGTACATAAACGTCACGTCAAACATCGTGTTTTATTACATAGATATAAGATATTAAATAAAGAGCGGTCCAATGCACAAAACTCTTGTATTACGGGATATATATATATATATATATATAAAAGATATTGAATAAAGGGCATTCCAATGCACAAAACTCCTGTATTACAGGATCTAGTCAAAATTAGATGTAAGTACTCTTTACTCAGCATGGAGAGAGATTGATTCCAAAGTTTAAATCTTTGACTCTTAAGTCAAAATGGAACAATCTTACTGTTTCTTCAGGGCACACTTAACATATAAGATATTGAATATTGAACATTATTATTCTTGAAAACTAATAATTTAATCTAATCATGTCATCTAAATGAAAAGAGAATAGCCTTGTGGCTACAATGGTAAATGCAAAAATTATGTCTAGTAGGGACAAAGACGATAATTATTTATGAAAAAAATAAAATTATAAGAGAGCCAACTCTTAATAATATGAAAGTGTACAGACAAATTTCAGCTACAATAAAATGAATTATGAAAGTTCGAAGGGGCCTCACTTCCTTGTAGGTCCTCCCATATATATCTAGAAATGCAGGTTTGAATCTTGTAGTTATGAACATCTAAATAGGTAGTGTTTTAGACGTTTATGGAATTTTCAAAAAATATGGGATATAAAATGTTCAAAATGATTTATGTGAAATTGATATCGAGGAATTGCACTATTCTTTGTCCACTACAGACCTTTCTAACTTAATTTTTTGAAAAGAAAAAAATTAAAAAAAAAAAAAAAGAAAAAATGGATTTTTTTTTTGGCAAATTGGGTCCACTTCTATGCTTCTTGAATTGCATGAATTGCGAGAATCATATGGTCTTCTATGAATTAGAAAGATTCAGTTTGATTCATCATGAGTCATCACTTTATTCAATTTGGAGGTAAGATTTGCATCGATTATATGGTATATCGAATCAAATTGTATTGTAAGATTCGAATCAAAAATCATACGATTTTGACAACCATTGGTGATATCACAACGCCACTTTATCTAGCCCTTAACAATTAATACCCTCAAACATGGTAAAAAATTACTTGTGGGTATCTCTTTGCAAGGCTGTTATTTTGAATTGGACTTGGTAAGAAAATTTATGAAGAAATTATAAAGATTGTGTATTGTAAGAAACTTGTGAAATTTGAATTGAGTCCTAAAGAGAATTGACGTTTCACTAGTTGTCACATGTTCGAGTACGGAAGACAGCATTTGTAATGGAAACTATAGTTAAGCATTACTATTTCCAAACCCATTACCTTCAAATGGATATCTGGTTTTGAGTCATTCTTTTTGTGATAACGTGAATAGGACGTTCTACCTATCAATGTTCGAAATATATTCGGAGGGAGGAAAATCAGAGAGGTTATTCGATTTGTTCCAAGATGGAGGTGATTTATGCCTGCAGCAATCAATTATCAAGGGCTTAAAAGAGGTTACCATGTGTTTTTGTTTGATATCTTAGCTGTATTATGTTGCTTCTCCTTTTGATTTGAATTTGAGTCTGATATTAACAATATTTTCAATATTTATTTGCTATGATTGACTTTGACTTGGATATTAACAATATGTTCTATATTTATTTGTTATGTGTGAAACAGGTCAGCATTTCTGATGCTCAGCATGCTGAATCCTTGATTGCATGTGGAATGTTAAAACGAGCTACAGCAATGACTAATTCAAACAATCAGTCCAGGTGCTTGGCAGTTAAAATATGATTTGAGTTTGTAGCAGTAGTAGTTATAATAGAAAATAGATAGAATGTATCTTTCATAAGAGGACATCATATTTATCTATTATGTGCCTTTTTTCTGAAAATTCATTTTATCCATTATGCCTTCCCTGAATTGTGAAAATAAAAACCAAAATGTACAATATGGCTTTCCCTAATAAGGAATTTTACTCAGAAGTAAATTTTTTTTATTATTTTTTTCATGTAGATGGCACTTATCAGTAAATAGTCAAACAGTTTTTTTATAAACCAAGTCTAACCTTGCAATTCTTCCATGATTATATTTTTTCTTAGCTTTATAATTTGTTTCTATTGGTGTTTTCAAGATTAGTAAGCGTATTGAAGCCTGAAATATGACAGTTTCTAAATTTAGAAGCCTCAAAACGTCAGAAAATGTAGAATTGTTGATGTTATTAGATTGGGTTATTTGATATTTTGATCATTATCATTCTTGACAATCATAATTTATCAAGTTAGTAACTTGAATAACCATATAAAGAGGAAAGAAGAGTTGAATTAAGTATTATGAAATGTTTTTAATTTGCTCTCATGTCCTTGCTCTGAAAGGTGAAGTGCATTACTACAATGCATATAATATGTTTTATGCCCTATTTTTTCAATTACTGTCTTAGGCTGAAATTGCATTCTTCCATTTTTGTCGGAACGTCATTAGAAGTTTGGAAATGTGCCATTTGCCTATGTTCTTTGAGGTTTGAGAGTCTAATTTGAGTTAGTGAAAAAGAAGAAAACAAAAAGTTTCAATCCATGTCCCATCATTGTATATAAAGTGCTTACTATAATAGCACAAAAAATATTATCACTTTCTATATTTCTTTATAGGACTCAGATACCTAGGTGTAATTTTTATCTGGTCTGTCATAGTTTTGGCTTTTATGGAACTTTGGTTTGATTTCCTTTCTCATTTTTCTTTTTATTCTTTCTTCTCTAGCCACACGATTTCTATTTCTTTATGTATTTTGCGATTGTTACTAATATAAAATATAGTTGTATTGCCTAGAATATCGTTTTTCATTGATATTTTGCTTTTTTGTTTCTACTGTTTTTGCAGCCGTTCACAATGCATCATCAACATCCGTAATGCTATTAATAAGATTGATGAAGCTGATATCTCATCAAACAATGTTGTCTTGACGATTGTTGACCTTGCTGGAGCTGAAAGAGAAAAGAGAACAGGGAACCAGGTACCAATTTTTGTTGTTTGTCTTTGTGGGGAAGGGGATCAAAGAGGTGATCTGGCTATTTGGGAATAATACTAGTTCCCAATTATGGCGTGGTCATCGAAGGCTGGTAGGGTGAAAGTCATGATTTCTAGAGCGAGAGAGCGGGGGGGTCAACATAATGATGATAGTGATAATGGAGTAGTAGTGATGGACCCCTAGAAGAGGAGGGGTTATATAGGTCGGGTGGAGTCCTTGAGGGTAGGAGCCAAGACTTCATATTTGCCTGGTGGAGTTCACCTTATAACTAGTGTGGCCCCTTAAGGTAAGGATTCCTTCTGGATATCTCTCTAGTTCGGTTGAGGGAGCCTTGACGTACTCTTAATTCTAGCCACTAGATTGTTGAACCTCCAATGATCCCACCAATTGCAAATATCTGCGGAGGTACGGAATCCTTGGATCTTGCTCCTTGCTCAAGGAAAGGGATTGCCCACTCGGTTCCATGCTGGTCTTCCATGGCCAATCTGTAGGGGGTTCCTCCCGCGGTGCAATGGCGTGGGGAATATCCCTATGTCACAGGTTCAAGCTGTGCGGAAAACAATGATATAACTTGGGCCTTACAGGCGCATCCCAAGTACCTAGTCTTCACACAACTACTAGTTGTAAGATCTGCAGGGTTGTAATTGTCAGCTTAAGCTTGGTTTAACTGGTTTGCAGGGGGCTAGATTGCTTGAGAGTAATTTTATCAACAACACATCAATGGTTTTTGGTCTATGCTTAAGAGTACGTATGCTAAACTTTGCTTATGGGCATGATTTCATTTACTTTATCTTTCTAGAGCTGTAATTATATTGTTCTATTTCCCTTTCTCCCTTGCTTGTTTCTGTATTCTCTGATGCACTACATGCTGTTTGTATTTCTGCTATAATGTCAATTGTTCCTTATTTTCAGTCGCTGTTGGAGCACCAGAAGAACCCCAAGAAGCCATTGCAGAAGCACTTCCAAAGCTCCTTGGTGACCCCTTTTCATTCGTTCCACCTATTACTAGCTTATTGTGATCATATGTTTTCTGCTCATTTTGGGACTGTTCTTTCTTAAGAAAAATATATTTTAAAGTAAAACTGAAAGACAGAATTTGAATATTGGTGTTATTTTGGAACAGTTAACTCGGTATTTACGAGATTATCTAGAAGGCAAAAGGCGAATGGCTTTGGTATGCCATTTTTATTACAATTATTCTGTTATTGTTTGATGCATTACACTTTGAGAACACTTAATTCTCTTTAATGAGGTTGAATTTTAGTTATTTATCTCTTAACATTTTTCATTTTTATATCACTTGAATAATGTTATACCTTCTCATATTTATTTCTTAATACCATGTATGCAGATTTTAACTGTAAAACCAGGAGAGGAAGACTATCTTGATACATCCTTTCTGCTAAGGCAGGCTTCACCATTTATGAAAATAAAGTATAATCCTTTTCTCAATAAACAAATATATTTCTACTTGTAATACACTTTATACATAGTTTTGTGGCAACTTTACTCTTGTAGGTTTAATAACGTAGAAGAACTCGTTCCTTCACTTTATACGAAGAGACATATTCAGACGCTGCCGAGAGTAGAGCAGCTGAAACGAATGAAGTTTAGTTGCCCTGAAGCGTGTCAGGTATTCTTATTGACCCATTAGGATATGAATCATTTACATCCTCATTGTACTAGAATCTGTATTCTAACCTTCAATGGGACAAGCCAGTTGGTTTGTTTAGAAGTTGTTTTGTCATCATTTTTGAGTCTTATATTGCAACTTACCACCCAACCCCCCTCCTGGGGTCTTTTTTTTTTTAATTTTTTTTTTTATGTTCTTATTCTCTCATGGCTCAATTATATGTCATTAGAATTGAAGATCTTGTGGGTTGACTTCATTTTTTTAATGATTTTACCCCCTTTTTGTTTATTGGAGAACGAACAATCATGCTTTTGATAATTGAGAGTAGGATGTAACATATATTACCTTATGGACGTGCACTTGTAGGTTACAAAGTAGTAAATTCCTGGCAATTGATTTCTTCCTGTATTTGTAACTAAAGGATTCTTTCTGTACATGTTTTACCATTCCTCTTAACTTTAGGCTTCTCTTTTCAGAACGATGGAGGGAAAGGTGTTGAAGATGAACACCGTCATCTTAAAGAAGGTTGTTCAAATTGTATATGTAATTTTTGTCACGGTGTGGCTTCAGCTTACACCACTTTGTTTATTTGTCACTCTGCTTTCTGCTAAGGTGAAAAACAATATATATATATATATATATATTTTTTCGAAACAGGGGAAGTTCTCCAAAATGCTGAAGTTAAACCTCAGAATTGTTCAGCTTGTGTTGCAAGAACTAATAATTTGGAAGTAAATGAAGGTACCTCCCTTGAGGCCATGGAATGGGCAAAGAAAGAAAGAGAGAATGTAATTATGCAAAATTTTGCCAAAGCTTTATGGAATGTCCTGAAGGAATACAAGGAAAAACTTGAGGTAATTCTGTGTTAATATATGTATATGTTTTGGTTTGGACTTGCCATTATTGCCATCACCACTGTTTGAGTTTGGCTTAGGCATAATCTTTGATGCTTTGAATTGGTTCTGGACGCAAACTTCAGCAGTAACAAAATCTGACAAGTTGCTTGTGAACAGGTGGCTGAAAACCAAATCCAGAGCCTCCAAGAAAGACTCGCAAATGAAATGGTCCAGCGTGCTGAGCTTGAAAGTGAATTGAAGGATTTGAAAGTTAGTTCACAAGAGAAAGAAATTTCTCCTGATGATTATAGTGCCAATGGATCTGTTGAGCTGGAAGGCTGTCAACGTTCTGATGACCATGAGGTATCTAAACAGCAAATTTTGCCGACAGGTTTCCTAATTTTGTTTTGGAATGCCTAAAATTTCTTTTGTAACAGTTCCCACTCCAGTACTCTTTTCATGCCGTTACTGGATTCCTAATTTTATTAAACCATTGCTCCGTTACTCTTTGCTCTTTTCGTGCTCAATCAACTGTGTTTTATCTTTTTTGGGTTTTAATCTATATGTTAGGTCTCATTAGGAAGACTTCATTCTAGAAATAAAACGAAATCCATAAATGTAACTTAATCCTTATTGGTACATATTATAGCCACTATAATTTTTTTTTGATCTATCTCTGGTTTGCTTCAATCCTTCTTATCTTGATATGGAAAATTCTCCCACTAGTATGCTTGGCTTTCTTTTTGTGCTCTGGTAGAGTAATTCAAATGAGACTTACCCTTCATGCCTTTCTCTTGAAAACATACATGGCAATGGAGCATGTTTAATATTAGAATGCAGTTATTAAACTTCTTGACCAGTGGACAATGACAAATGTTTCCTCTTTGTTGCTTTTTCAGGTTTATAATTTTGAATTTTTGTTCATCTTATTTTTCGGCAGTACTTCAACTAGTGCAATTTTTTTAAGTGGTACAATATGTTCAGCTAAATGCAGGAGTTTCTTTCTTTAGACCTGCATGAATCAGACTGCATTGCAAGTGAACAAGGATCTAATACCACAGTAAGGCAATTAATAATTTTCTCATATTTGTTTATGAGTACTTGCCTCTAATATATTGAGGACTTTTTCTGTCAGATGAATGATTGTGGTATAAATATTGCTTCATGCCTTGCCGTTGAAAGCTTTGATGAGCGGGGCCATCAGGTACTTCTCTAGCAGGACTTGTAGCCTTATGTTTCTTTGGCTTTTGGGATTGTAAAACAACTTAGAAATTGTCGTATTTGTGCTGCAGTGTAATGCTCAGAAATTTGAAGGCTTTCCCAGAAGGGTTCACTACACTGAAGATTCAACGGATTTAAAAGATACAGGAAAAGATGATATTCATTTGCATGGTGATGCAACAGGTTTGATTAGCAGATCATACTAAACAGACTGCTTTGTCTTTAATAGACTCTGATTAGAAGGAAGCTGAGAGCCCTGCTTGTATCATTCCTGATATGTTGTCTCTCCTTGGAAACAGAAACAAGAACAAAGAAAACATGCTTCATAAAATTGTTGTTAAAAAGATTTCTGGAAAATGGATCATTTTCAGGAAACAATTTAAATATGTTCGGAGCACTCAAAGAATCAAATTCATAAGAAACTAAAGACATGAAAGTGATTTTGTTCTTGTATTTCCATTATGTATTATTTCCAAAAACACGAAAATTGAAAATCATAAAGTAACCACTAGAATGATAACAACAATGCGGTGGAACAGAATCTTGTGTGAGGATTAGTTGCCGTTGAAGACCATGTGTGGAAAGGTATGTTTCCATGGCTAATTTGGATAGTTTTGGGTTTGGGATACAGGACAAATTTTCCCCAACATTGCGTCATATGAGACACTTGGTTTAGCAGCTCATATTATTTGTTTATAGTTTTGGGATATGAGACAATTTACCTCAAAATTGGTACATATGGAACACTTTGTTGAGCGACTCATATTGCTACGTGATCTCATCTCCATATGTTTTCTGCAAGAATGACCTTGATTTGTATCTGGTGATATGATTAGATGTTAATACAACCAGACGACACCAACTATGGAACATATGACAATTAAGAATCGCTAAAATTATTCTCTTGGACAAGCATCTCTGTGTTATGCTGCCCTATGGAAACCACAGTCTAGTTACCCTTCATTACAACATTTCAAGACTTTTGCTTCTGTGTTAATTTCAGATTTAGAACCTTTGGAGTCGGTCGTGAGCTTTCCCAAGTCACTTGCGGTCGCAGATGACAGTTGTTACTCAGTGGATGGAGATCAATTGCATAATGAAGAGGACAAGGTTAGATTCATTTTACATTAGGAATCATAATGACATTGTCAACTACTGTTTTAGTACAATTTGGTATATTTTTTGTCTTATGTTGTGTAGCTTTGATTTTGCTATGCTACTGTTGATGCTCTCAACTACTGTTTCAATACAATTTGCTATATTTTCTGCCTTATGCTGTGTAACTTTGATTCTGCTTTGGAACTGTAAAATATCCAAGTAGAACACAGCTAGCCTCTAAGATTATGTTGGATGTTATGGTTTTTACCATATGACACCATCGTTTTACTTTTGCTTAGGGTTATGTGCATCAAAAAACTTTTCAATTTGTCCTTCATCCCATGAATTAAGACAAATGGTCTCTATAAAAGTTTATCTTTGATCTCTATGAATCAACTTGTGATTTTTTTTTACCTCAATATTATGCACTAAAAAATAAAGATCATTGTGTGAAAGTGGATAATTTATTGATCCTAGCAATAGTAAAACAAGTTTTATTATGTATGGTTAATAATTAATCTATAAGGACAAACCTTTTTTTCAACATTAAAAGTTATGAGTTTGATACCTGTAAAAAAAAAATAAAAAAAAATAAAAAAAGTTATGATACGATGATATTACATTCACTTTTATGCTGTAAACGTATGTTTTTTTTTTGTGGGTAATTTTCTGTAAACGTATGTTGATATAAAGAAAGTTATCTTTTGATGTTATTGGAATGTATTAATAAATTTCACCATGGTTTGTGTTTTATCCTATTAGACCTTTTCAGTTTACCTCAATAGATATTGTTACAGCCAGTTATGAGAGAAATTAAGCTCTTAGATAGAGTTGTAAAAATATATTTCAACACTATTTCTGACCAGTGGATTGTTATGAAAGGACTATCCGGATGACTTTTTTTTTACGGCATTTGAATCTATATAGTAGGGTTTGCAAGTGCAAGAGGTAATTATTTTTGTTTTGTTGTTTAATATAGAAAAAAGTTACAACAGCCAATAATGCCCAAGGAAGACGTAGAATTAGCGCCAGGTTGCGACATCCATAGCGTACCAAAGCTTTCGAATGAAAAAAAAGCCCAAAAGGTTAGTGGGTGTTGAAATTCATTAAAAAAATACGTATTGTTTATTTCTTGGATTTCTTATAATAATACTATAAGCAATTTTTTCTTTAAAATCCACTTATTTTGTTTATATTTTTCCTTTTTTGTGATAATCAGGAGGACTCCTGCCCGCTTCATCCATCTTATTGAGAGAGTCAAGTGGATTAGACTTTGAGGATGAGAATCTGAATCCAAAGGTAACTCTAAAGGTTTTTTCAAACTTTGACTACGGTTTTTTTTTTTTTTTAATAATAGCCATTCTCATGTGCTATAAATGTTATTGTGTTAGTGAATCAATCGAATTGACTCAAAACTAGTTTACAGTTATCGTACTGTACTCGAGCTCACTAAAATCCCCCATCCTCCATTTACAGGGAGCTAGAGGAGTAGAAAGGAAAGTTGGCTTTAGATGAGAAGAACAGAACTCAGGGAAGCATCTCTCTCCTTCGTTTGCTTAGGAACAATCTTCATCTCTAGCACAGCGACTCTCGAAACTTGTAAATTTCATAATGTATAGGCTCTATAGGCTGATTTTGAGAATGAAAGAAAGTAGTTCTAGTTTAAGCTGTAGTGATTTTATGTTTGTATCGTTGTCAGTACCATATTTTGTAGTCTTTTTAGTGACTGGTTTATATAAATTGTTTATCATTGTCTCTCCAAGCCTCACGGGCTGTCAATATTATATTTTGTAATTACTTTTCTTGGCCTACCTGCTTTATTATTGCCGATGATGTATTTTTTATTGCTTTGCGTGCTACCTTTGGGCCAATTGAAATCATAACATTATTTGATATTTGTTATAATTTGATATTTGTATCATAATGCCATCTTTTTGATATGTATTATGTAAAAATTAAATTTCCTTCATAATTTTTTATTCATCTTCTTACCTCAACCGAAAACAAAAAAAAAAAAAAAAGGAAAAAAAATCCCAAAAAAATGGAAATGGAAATGGAAAAAAATTTAATTCTTTTATTTATAATTGTTTTTGCTAATTAATATACCAGTAAATTTAGTGAGACATCTAAATTTGATGAGTAAATATATAGTTGATATAATTATGTTTTAGAATAAAATTACGAAATTTTTTAAGTACATAAAATCATGCAATAACATTGTGTATAAAAAAAATGCGCATATAAAAAATTATCAAATTTATTAAATTTGTCCCACCTTAGCCCTGGCCCAGTTATAAATACTAGCCCATGCCTGTGCCCTAGTATGTTGCGATGGGCTGGGCAAAATAATTCAATCGACCGGCTCAAGCCCTTAGTTCAAATTTTGGGTGTGTTTAAGAAACAATTAGGACCAACAGCCTAAGGGTAATTGGGCCGGGCTGTGGGCCGATTTGCTTGAGTGTATTTGTATCTCCATTTATATCTTTATTTTTTTTCTTTTTTGATAAGTTACATTTATATCAATCAACAAATATTATTAAAATTGTTTTAGTTATCTTTTTTTTTCTCTCTTATAATTTTGAATTTTACATGCCATCTGTCTTTATTTTTCACTCTTAATTTTTCTTTTTTTTTTTTTTACAAATTTTTTATTACTACACACACACACTCTCTCTCTCTCTAACTTTTTTGTTGAAAACCTAAGCTTTAAAAATTAAATAAAAAAAACAATAATAATAACCATCACTCCTCCAAAACCTATTTGGCACCTGTAATTTTAAAATTTAAAATCATTTGTAATTCAAAAATCTAAATAGTTAATGAAGTTTGAACATTTTTTAGAAATGCAAACTTTTAAAATAAATAATAATAATATTAATAAATCTAAAAAATTTACCAATAAAATTTAGTGTTTAAAATTTCTCATACAAAGGTATATTAATTTATATTTAGAGGCAATTTCGTGCACATAAAAAAAATGTACACATGCATGTGTACATGATTTTATTGTCAAATAGTTTGAGAGGATATTTATTGGATAGTTATTGCATTTTCCTTTATAGTAAGGTTTAACGATCATTAATTATTTAATAGATTTAATTGCCTATCAAAATGCAAATTGAATTTCAAAAAATAGTAATAAAGTTAATTAGATTCTCTTTTCTTTTTGCAAAAATTAATTAGAAATCAGTTACAACTAAAATGCAATAAAATTCATATATTTGAAATTTTAATTTTTCAGTTTATTAAAAAATCTGAAAATTCAAAAAAATTTTTGGAACGTTTCTAAAAATATTGCACATTTAATATTTTAATTTTTAAAGCCTTTTTTTAGCATTTAAGAAATTAAACTCATGAAAATGAAATATTTTTACTACAATTTAATTTTATATAGTTTTTTTTCCTTAAAAAAACAGTGGTCCTGAAATTAATGCATGATAAAAAAAAAAAAGTTGTGAATGAACGAAACTTTGAATTAGTGAAGCTTTCTTGGATCGAATCATTAGAAAGATGATTCTCTAGCTCTATATACCAATGGGCACTTCTAATCCATGTGCATCATTCATTGTCCTCTAATCGCCATCTAAAAGGTGCTTTATCACAAAACTAACACATCAAATTATCATCACTCGAAGGTTACATTTACACATGTCATCGCATAGTGATTGCGATTGGAACACCCCAGACGTTGACAAGGATAAGCTACTCTCCTTTTGGGCGAACCCCCTGAAAGCCACCCCCTTTGAATTGACATTTTACTTTGTTGCTGGCCAACCTCTTTTTTTTTTTTTTTTTTTTTTTTTAATGCAATTGTTAATTCCTTCCTTCGACATTAGTATAATTAAAAGACAAAATTTTGAACCCTTGTTTTCAAATATTGTAAATAATTGGGGTTAATTTCATATATTTGTTTTAGATCTATTTTATATTCTTAAAAATTAAAAAAAAATAGTATAAAACGCATTTGACCATTCATATTTTAAATTTGTTTTACTTATTTTTGTTAGTTTTCTATATAATAATTTAATAACAATTACATAAGCCTCCCCCAGTAATTTAAAAATTATATAAACATTCCCTAATCATATGAAATTATAGATATTTTCCTTAATCATTTAAAAATTATAAATTGTTTTGTCATTTTAAAATATTATTTTTTTATTTGCTCCATCAATAATGTTATTTTGATAATTATTTAAGCACAATATTCTAATTTGAGTTTCATTTTCATCAACAATTATTATACACCTTAATTTGAAAACAATCATAGTTAATTCTTAATACTCATTTTCTAATAATTCCGCTATAAAATTGATTAGTAAATATATAGTATAATTTGATTTTCATACTACTTTCTCTAAAATCTCTAGAGCCTTAAGTATATATCCAAAATTTAACTTGTGATTAATTCTAAACCTAATGTCATTTATTAATACAGCATTATTTGTGAACTACAAACGTCAATGGATTCCATAGTAAACTCCACGACCAAAATGAATAGATGAGAAATTAAAAAGTATTTTGTGGTGCAAATTAATTGTAATAAAAAATTATTTATATCACTACGATAGCTCTTATATCAATAATTGCTCTACAATACATGTTATTGACCACTTTAATATATTTCATAACTATTCATTATTTTTCGATCTATACTGTGAAATTTCTCTGATATTTATTACTATATACTTTTTTTAGATTAATAAAAATTATACGGAATATTTTTTTTCTTTTCTCTATATTTTCTCATTATTGTTTTATTAGAAAGTAGCTCTGATAACCAATTTACCAAGGGAAAAAAATCAAAGTATTTCTCTAATATTTTATCACATATCCTAGTGTTGCCCTCTTTATTGTCATAGATAGGCATTAAAATTTTTTCTCCATTAATTAGTCAATATGTAATTATAAATTTATTATAATTTATAACGTTAAAGTTATTAAGTTTAATTTTAAAATTTCATCCAAACAAATTAAGGAGGTGTTTGTTTGGCCAACCACCAAAATTTACCAATTTGTTGTACTTTTTTCTATTCAAATTTTATTACAATCAATTTTACATCAAATTTTATATTTTACTATATTTTTTGACAAAATTTTTACCAACTAAACACTCCCTAAATAGGTATTTGGGGATTTTTTGGGAAGTTGTATTTAGGTTATTTATTTTTTAATAATTAGAATTAGTCTCTTCATTTCAATTGGTAAATGCAAATCCAATCTAAACTTTTTAAAGTATTGTAATTAATAAGCTGAGTACGTTTAACCCCGGCCGAGTTTGGTAAAAAAATCCGTAAATACAGCCAAATCAACTGACTCGGTCCAGGTTCGAACCCGATTGGTTCAGTGCTTGCTTGTCTTGGCGCTTGGCACGTGTAAACAACCCAGGTCGCGGACTGGAAAACTGACCGGAAAAATTGAGAAGGAAAATCAGAATTACGTAAAAGGGTAAATAATATATTTCAGTTTTTGAAAAAAATAAAAGAAAAAAACAGTACTGAAGAGAGAAACGTTGGTCTCGTCTCTCTCTGGTTCGAAAAAGTCGACGAAACGAGGGTTTGTGAAGAGAGGGGGAGAGAGAGAGAGAGAGAGAGAGAGGGAGAAATTCGCAGTTGAGAAGAGACAAGGAGGGAGAGGGAGGTAATTACAGGAAAAGGAATGAAGTATCATGGTTGAGAGTTTTAGAGAGAGAAAATCTAGAGAGAGAAAGGGGTTCCGCCGTTGGTGAGGAAGTGGTGGTATTAAGTTGAAGTATTTGTTCTACTGAAACCGGCTTTGTTCAACTGTGGTTCACAGGTAATTCCGAGGAAGTCCAAGTAAAAGTGGGCCACTATTAATTGCTCAAATTTCCCTATATTATTTTCTTCTCATTTTTAGGATTGCCGGTTTAATTTCTTATCTGCTGCATTAATTAGGGCAATCCTGATTAAAAATTCGTGTTTATCCCTTTCTTTATACACACACACACACCATACGCTGCTTCCTTAACCAATCATCTTCTCAGTTTTTCTGTGCTTAAAAAACAAAAAAAAAAAAAAAAAATCCTCTTTTAGGGTTTTTTTTTTCAGATTGCTCTTTTCTTGGGTTGAATTTGAAGTTCAATTCTAGGGTTTGAATTATCTCCGTGTTTGATATTCTGGTAATTAGTTTTCTTCTGCTTGTACTGGTTTCATTGATTTTATGAAGGTTGTTCCTTTTGTTTTTGTAGAGCAACCCTAGTTGTTTCATTTGTTTTAGCTGTGAATTGGTGCGCTTTGTATGCGCCATTTAATTTTAGTTTCTTTTTCTGGGGCTTTTGTTTACTCTGCGCACATAGTTATTATGTGGTTCTAGATCGTGTCCTTTGTTTTTGATGGTTATCTCGGATACATGATTTAATGTGTTTTTAGTGTTGTTTTGCAATCAAACTTTATTCTTTAGGTTATGATTGTACTGATTTTGTTCATTTATTTGATAAAGCCTAGTTCTCTGTTTGTGTTTTCAGGATCAACATCTAATTTATTTGATGTTTGCAATTGGAAAATTCAACTTATAGTTGGGGCTTTTCATCAAGAGGGCGCTGATCATTTAATTGGTAATTAACTGCTGTTACAACATTACACTATCTATTCAATCAAGCTTTCTTCATTAGGTTTATTTTACTATTTTGAGTTTATTTATTTAGTATGTGCTTGTTCGGCGTTTGTGTTTCAGGATCAGCACCCAATTTATTTGGTGGTTGTGATTGGGAAATCCAAATCTATTTACGGCTTTGATCAACAGAAGAACTGGTAATTCAACTGCTTGTTAACATTCTTAACAACATCACACAAAATATTTGTTTGCAACTTCTGTATATGTTGGGCTTCAACTTCGTCTTATTGAAGTCATTAACTGTTTTATTTGAATGATTGGAATGTCTGAATGATAATCTACTATGAAATTCGGGGGGGGGGGGAGGGCTGACATGAAGCTGTAAACAAATATTATACAAGTATAACGTCCTTTTTTGATTTTTTCCTTTTTTAAATTTACAAGTATGATAAACTAGGATCATCATTCAAAATTTTTTGACATGGATGATGGTTGTAACTCTTTTGGTTAATCTCTTTCCTTTTCCCTTTTTTAGTGGGGAAAGAAGGGATTTGGTTTTTATTGTACATGCTATATTTATGAGGCTTGTGCACCTACCAATTCTTATGTCCACTGGACATTGTTTTCAATAATCAATCTGAATGCAGGTTGTGGCATGCACTTGTGCACATTTACTGCTCCCATTTGCTTTGTTATACATGAGGAAACACTGACTTAAGTTTTATTCAGATTCCATACTTAATAGAAGGCCTATTTGATTTATTTGTTGTTATGCGTAGACCTTGAACTGTTGACATCCCAAAGCAGTAGTGGTTGTTCAAGGTTGAATTTTAGATCCTACTAGTGTTTTTGCATTTTGAACTTGCTCATTTATGATCTTGCAATTGTTCTAATGGCTGGTCAGAATTCATTACTACATACCTCCTTTGCTGCCAACAATGCTGGTATATGATCTTGAGCGTCTTGGCTGTTTTGGTCTTGCATGAAGTCATGTCTTTTCCTTTCTGGTTTGTCTATCTCTGTCCTTGTGTGCTGTTTTGTTTCGTTCGATGCAACAAACAGCTATGATGAGTAGACTTCATATACTTTTGTTAGCCCTAGGTCCAAGATCATTTTTTTTAACAGGTCCTTGTATGCCTTTAGTAGAATCTTTCAGCTCTTTATATACCCTTTCTTAATCAGAGACTATCAGAGGTTCTTGAATGCGGTGATCCATATTTATCAAAACCCTGCATTCTCCAAATGTCTACTGAGTTGATGTTTAGTGAATCTTGAATATTATCTCATCCCAAATCTGACTTGGCATGGTTCCTATTTAGTTGTGTTATTTATCAAAACATATTGATCCTAAATTAACTTGAGGAAGCTTGGACGTGTTGTTTGATCCAGATCTCAATTGAATTCCACAAAATAAAGTTTCCTTACTTCTGTCACCCTAGGTTCTAAAAATGTCTTTATTTGAAGTTTCCACTAGTAATAAGGACCTTTCTTACTTCTGTCACCGCAGGTTCCCAAGAATTTTTTTTTTGGAAGTTTACATCCTGCCACATGTTAGTCATCTATCTTAACATTTTCAGTCCAGCTTAGTTGTTTACAAACATAATATCCACTTTCAATTTTTATGTGCAAGAATGTCTTCCCCCCCCCCCCCCTGGGGGGAAGTTTACATCCTGCTATGTGGTAGTCGTCTATCTTAGCATTTTCAGTTTAGCTTAGCTTAGTTGTTTAAAAATATAACGTCCAATGCCTTTTCAATTTATAAGTTGCAGAACATGGTCTCCCTCTTTGACATACCTTAAAGTTTCAATGTTCTTTGCTTTTCATGTGTGTTGAAGCACAGCACCACCAGGGACTGCTTCGTGTTACTGTTGGTTGCTGGCTTGTCATAGTTAGAAGACGATGTTTATTCTTGTTGGAAGATGAAAACCTTGTTAAACTTGACTGATTAATTGAGCAACCATGTTTTCTCATCCGTCACAATTTGAATCCCTAATCAGCATTCTAGTTGCTTTTTCATTGTTGTGGTCTATCTTACATGGACTCTGATATGAGTGTCAAGTACCAATACGTGTTTAAGAGTTAAATCCATTAATTCTTTTATTCAAGGGTAAGAGGACATGAGAAAATATTCATGTATTTAATATTATTATTTTATTTTATAGAGTAATGTCGTATTAATAAGGTTCTGTTAGAGTATTTCATTCATAAAATAGAAGTTTTATTTGTAATTATATGCTAAAATTGAATTTTTAAATATTTGTCCAATTATGTTGGGACACATATACCATACCCTTATCCAAGTGTCCTTGTCCATGTATCGAGTATTTGACGTGTATGCCATACATTTAAAAGAGTACATGTAAAATAGCTTTTGTTTTACCTGCATTCATCCTAAGTCCATATGTTTAGTTGGACAGGTTAAATACTTTATCTTGCATAAAATGCCATTTTTATCCTAGGAAGTAGAAGAAAAATTTAAATATTTTTAAATATTTGGCCTGCCCTATATATGTTGATTTGTTGCAGTAGATAGCTGCAACACTTGCATGCATACTAAGACATGCGTTGCATTCAAGTCTCTTAAACTGGTCATTTCTGAGAATTGATTGAATTAGTCACTTTAGTTGTGAATAATACTGGATCTGAGCAAAAAGAACTTTTTTGAGTTTTATTTAACTATGTATACTTTTTATAACATAAATGTCCCTAGAAGTATTTGTTGTAAACTTTTCAAGGTTTTCCTTTGTTACTAGGATGGCCAATGCTGTTAGCACTTGAATGGAGCTATAATTAATATCTTTGAAATGTGCTTTAAATTTCCAAACAATAATGGTACATCATTAAATTACCTCTAATATCTGCATATTGCCATAAATTGTCAAAGATCTATATTTAGATCAAGATTGGAGACTTGAAGATTTCATATCCAAATCTAATATTTTCTTTATGATTTCTTGATATTTTACTGGATTATTTATTATTAATCATAAATTTAACAATCAAATTTGGTTGAACATGTTTATTTTTTAATAAATAAATTTGGTTGAGCTTTTGAAAATGTTTGTATTTTAAATCAATTTGTAGTTGATTACATCTTTGTACTAGTTTATGCATCCAACCTTGCTCGTAGCTTGTTCATTTTTCTCTGTCAATGAAAGGTCGAAGCTTTGAACATTGTTTCGTGACCCTAAAATACTGAGCTGACAAGAATAAGACATTTATCTTGCCATTAACTTATTTTTTCAATTTTGATGGATAACATCTCTTTAATCATTTCTAGTTTGTTTAATAACTCAAGATTTTTCAAAGGATTGATTGTGATGGAGATGTTAGTATGTTGTATGTGTAGTAAATATCATTAACGATAGTTTTATAAAATAATTACATCATCTATTTATGGCATGAAGGTACATAAAACTCTATAGTTTAGAACAATGAACAGTTATACAGGACATCACCTCAACCAATTAGGGATCAGTGGAATATGTTACTCATAATGTATTTGATAGGAAAATTTTCATTTAACCAATAAGAACATGCATTTAATTGATTGATATCGACATTTATTCTTACTTCTGCACTATAGTTGTTGTCATAGAACTTATTAATTCTTTACTTTTGTACTGTAGTTTTTGTTAGAACTTATTAGTTCTGAGTACATTAAAATATGCATTTGTATTCTCTCCTCAAAAAGCATCGCGACATCTGTCTTAATGTGGACCCTATTTGAAGGGTGTTTAATATATTTCTTAGAACATTTTTTTACTTTGCTTATAGTTAACTTGATAGCATGCATGTTATATGTCGTGAATGTGAACTCTGCCATCTACGACCCTTTTTCATTGGAGCAAAGGAAAGGTTTTTCCATTGTGACCTAAGGGTCATGGATTTGAACCTTGGAAACAATCTTTCTGCAAGCAGAGGTAGGGTTGCGTACATTTGACCCTCCCCAAACCATGTAATGTGGAGTCTCGTGTACTACATTTATATGGATCAAAATGTATTTGTTGGTCTCAAAATTTGTATTCCTCCAATAGTTTCATATTGGAAGAGTTGTACATAAGATTTTAATGTAAACTGTGCTACTTGGAATCAATCACATTACTATCTGCTAAATTTGACATTCACAATGGATCCTACCTCTCCTTTTTCCCCCTTTTTTTGGGGTTTTTTTTTGGGGGGGGGGGAGTTGAACCATTTTTCTTCCCACATTAAAAGTGAATAAATAGTTGATTATATGCATTTTCCTGCTTTGGATACTATCATTAGAGGTACGTGTTTACTGAGTTTATGATGTAATGCTTTGCAGGGTATCGTGTATTTTTGTCCTAAAAGTCCTATACAGTTTATCAATACAAAAGATAATGTATTTTAGAATATTGCAAGGATATCTTTGATTCTTGAGATTCCTAATTGGCATGTGAAGCATTATGACACTTGAGGACTTCTTTACCCTTACTGAGATGAAAGATGGGCTCACAGCCCCTTCTCGGGTTAAGGAGCTGGTTACTGTAATGCAAAAGGAGAAAGATTGTGTTGTAAAGAATGTTTATGATGCAACCAGGCAGTGGGCTACTGTTGCAAGTACCATAGCTGCCACAGAGGACAAAGACTGTCTTGATCTTTTTGTTCAGTTAGATGGGCCGTTGTTTATTGATAGGTGGCTTAAGGATGCTCAAAGGTTTGCTAATGAAACAAGTGACAGCTTTGTGGAGGAGTCAATCACTGCATTATTACATGCACTTGAGAAGCTGTCTATAGATTACAAGAAGTCAATATCTTTTGGAATCTGGATGACTGTTAAGAATCTCCTTGGCCACAGTAGTTCTAGGGTTCAAGAGAGCGCTAGAGGTCTGTTTGATGGCTGGAAGCAAGATGGTAACAGTGAAGCAGTTCCCCAAGATGTTGAGAAGGTTGGGGCATCCCGTACTGATGGGGAGAAAGGAAGTGCAAACCTTGCTGGAGAAGGTGGACATACAGAATGCTTTACTGGGGATATTGCTCTTTCTGGAGTCGGTGCTAATAAAGAAAAACATGTAGATCCGGCGAGAGATGAAATGATGCCATCCATATGCTCAGATGTTGTTCAACCTGAAAAAGTTGTTGATGTACAGATCCAAACATCTGACAAGGAGTGTTCATCCGATCCTGCAGGCTCGTCCGTGTTAAAACCTGTTACAGAAAGCCATACTATCAAGGAAGAATCCCCTCCATGCCATTCAGGAGGAAGTGCCTCAATTGAAACTGGTACATCTGTGATTCAGGGAAAACGTGTGGAAGGAAAGTCGGATGTTCATGAGTTAAATGAGCATACTGATGAACCAAAGCAGATTCAGAAGGCCACAAGTCCCCCCAACAAGGTTGGTTTGGCGGAAATTTCTGTTTCCAGTCCAGTGGAACCCAGGTCTCTCTTGGTTGACCCTGCTGCAAATGCTCAGGAATCTGTCACACAACCTGACCTACAAAATAGTGATATTAAAGACAAAGGTTGTCCAAAAGATTCATCTACTGGTGAGGTGGAAATGGATATGTTGGAGGGGAGAAGCCAGACGGATGATAATGTTTCGCTAGAGTCTTCTGGCAATGAGGGTAAATTGCAGGGGGGTCCAGATTCTTCTTTCTCCACAGGAGATAGTGGTGAACTTGCCAAGGGGCATGTAAGTGATGAAAGTGAGGATTTGGAAAATGATTCTGATTTTCTGAAATCTGCAGTAGATGTCAAAGATCCTGATGTGGTTGACAAGAGAAGATCTGATTTAGAGCTTGACTATAGCATGGTTGATGCTCTGGAGGTTGCTCGACAAGTAGCCATAGAAGTTGAGAGGGAAGTTGTGGATCGCAGAGAGCCAAGTTGCAGCTCTTCTGAGAAAATCTCAGAAGGTGGAATCAGGCAGACAGGTAGCCCAGAGTCTATATATGGTAAGGAAATCCAACCGATTGAGGCTGCATCTAATGAGGTGCCAACTGGACCTGGTCTGTCTACTGAGTCTTCAGCAAAGGGGGAAGAGATTTTAAGTAGTGCAAAAGTCCCAGATGCTGGAGCAGAAAATTGTGTACAAGATTTGGAGTCTTCTCAGGTCACTGAGGCAGCACAAGAACCTGAAATTGACACAGAGAAAGGCCTTGGTGATTTTGATCTGAATCAAGAAGTTGGCTCCGAGGATATGGACCAACCAGCAATCTCTACTCCCATTTCTATTGTTTCCGCTTCACGGGCTGCAGTGGTTCCTGGATTGCCTGTAGCTCCTTTGCAGTTTGAGGGTGCTCATGGCTGGAAGGGATCAGCTGTGACTAGTGCTTTTCACCCAGCATCACCTCGCAGAACTCCCGAAGGTGACAAGATTCTCACCATTGGAGGGAGCCAGAGCAGTTCAAAGCGGCAGGTCTGCCTTGACATTGACCTGAACGTGGCTGAGGTCGGAGATGATGCCACTGCAGGAAAACAAATCCCGGCAGCATCTGGTCCTTCTGGGGAATCTTTAGGTGAAGCCAGTCCAAGAAGATCAGTAAGACTTGAGTTGGATCTTAATCAGATCAGTGATGATCGTGATGCTCTGGCTGATTGGAGGATAGAGGGACAGCTCTTTCACAACAGGAATGGGCATCGCACCCCATCTCCTTCCTCTTCATCATCATCCATGCAGCCTGCCTTGAGGAACATTGATTTGAATGACAGGCCATTGTTTTCCAATGATTCTTCAGGTCTACAGCCGCAGCCCTATCTGGGTAAGTCATCATTACAAAGCATAAATGCTCCTGGAGTGCTCAAACCAAGGCATTCTGTTATTTCCATTCTGGGTACCAGAGTGGCGGTCAATCATAATGATTTTGTTCTGCAAACTCCATCTTTGCCAAATGGCAGGGCTTTCAATCCTGCCTTGGATGTTAATTTGGCAAGAAGTGGGGGTTTTTTAGGGATGGGATCTGCAGTGTCATATGGACATCCTCCCGTTTTGGGGTATAACAGCCTTACAGCAGGGCTGGCAAGCACTTTCTCATCAGCCACCTATGGACCAACTGGCCCAATCCCTTACAGGTTTGATCCTGTTGCACCTCAAATCATGGCTAATGCATCAACTTCTGTAGTGTCTTACTCTCCACCGCCATTCATTATGAGTATGGCTGGGACACCTCCAGGTTCAAATGGTGGTGGGCCCTTGCGGCCTAATTTTGATCTGAATTCCAGCTTGGTGATTGAGGGGGGAAACAGGGAATCTGGGGGTTTGAGGCAACTCTTCAATCCTGGTCAGAGCAGGTCAATTGACGAACATGTTAGGGCTGCCAACTCACAGCCCTCTTCGAGTTCTGGCACTGATGGAAAACGGAAGGAACCAGATGGTGGCTGGGAAGGATATCCATTTAACTATAAGCATCATCAACCACCATGGAAATAGAGAGTTGGGTTCCGTCTCTTTGGATCAGTTTAGGAACTAAACACAACAAACTAATGTTTTCATAGCCATAGATGATCCAGGGAAGGTGATCCTATTAAAATTTTAGTGGTAGGGGAGTTGGTAGAGCTGAATAAAAAGGGAAGAATTGTGGATGTAGTGTGATTCATGAGATCAACCGCAAAAGGGAAGTAAAGAAATTTAGGATTTATTGTTTCAAAATGGTTTTTCTTTCTTGTTTTGCCTTTTTAATGTTTTCATAGCAACCATTGCTACCATAGAAAGTTTGTTTGATGTAGTTGTAATCTCTCTCCTATATATATCAAAGAAATTTAGAGAAATGGATCTTCTTTTTTTTCCCTCTTGCCTTTGTGCACGCATTTTGACATAGAAGATTGCATGATAAATATGAGAAAGTAGTTTTAGAGAACTGTTGCTCTTTTTGCGTTCTTTCTGTGTGAGTACACTATATATGGGCACTTGATACCAAAATTTTCCCTTCTTTCTGTATGAGTACGTTATATATAGGTATTGATATATATATACACAAAAGCGGAGCTTAAATGTCTTCCGTGTCGGCCATTCAGACTGGGGAGATCAGAATTCATATGCATACATGCTTCATTTTATTTCTTTATCTTTTCTTGTGGGGTGGGGGTTGGGTTTATGCTTCGTATATGCTTTGGATATATATACAACTTCCTGATGGATGATTGTATAATTCTTTTTTTTTTTTTTTTGTGGTAATTATGATTGTATAAATCTTGAATAACAGAGTGTAGAATTTCCAATAGTTCATGCCAATTCTGGTCTTGCCAACTCAAGGGCCTAAGTTATCCAGATTTTTTTTTCTTTGTATTCTATTATACTTACAAAAGTACAGTATGATTTTTCTTTTGTATTCGCACGTCCTCCATTTTTGTCAGCGAGCACAACTTCCCAAGGGCTATCAGAATTTTGCAAGTAATAAATCTTTTGGCCCGGGTGACGAAAACCAACAACATAATTGTCTTTCCATGTGACGCGACTAGGCCACATGGACACAGCGCTATAACAAAGCAGAAAATGGGACCTGAGAGGGCTGACATAAAATTTGATGTAAGTTGGGCGAGAGTCTGATTTGGTTTATTGAATTAAAATTTAACGATTTAAATATATATATATATATATATATATATATATTTAATTTAAAAATATATATAAATGTGTTTAGACCGTTAAATTTTAATTTGATAGTTTGGATCAGAATTGTTACCGAGACGATAGCACCTTTACTATCAACTAAATTGAGAGTTCCTTTGCTCCATTTAATTTAAAAAAAAAAAATAAGTGCTGATTTTAATCATCTCTATAATCTACACCCTTGTAAGTTTGAGGGTTTGAATAACACGTTCTAATTATTATTAGGGTTTATTTCCCTTAAACTCCTGTAGTTTTGATTTTGTACACATTGTGGTTTTGACTTTATACACTTATACACTACAAGTTTTATAAATGTACACTTAAACCAATTGAATATTGTATTACATTTACTTAGACTCCCTATGTTAGAATTTCTATCAAAAAAGTAACTTTTGATCAACTCAATGTTATGAAATTACATTTATCTCCTTATTAATATGAAGCATAATAATTTAAAATACTAATACAGAAAAGTTTTATAAAAAAAATTTAATAAATTAATTATAGTGTAATTTTTATATAAAGAGTTACACTATATCAAAATATAAATATTTTTTATTAATACTAAGGGTATAAAGGTAATTTCATAGGATTGGCAACTTTTATCAATTTTTTGTGTGTTTAGTAAAAATTTAGGTAAAGTACAAAAATCATTCATACATTTTACCCATAGTTTCACTTTGGTCTCCTTAATTTCAATAGTAACAATCAAGTCCCTGCATTTTTTGTCAAGCAGCATTATAGTTATTCTGTCTGCTGCTTGTTAATTGCAACTGTTAGAGTAAGGATAAAATCGTCATTTTCCTATAGAATTAGAGTTTAGGGGAAAGGGGGTGGCAACTAGGAACTATAAGACTGCCAATTGGCTGCCATGGCAGCACTGGCATCGACATCGAAAGCTGGATCGGTTGCTTGAACAAGGGTTGTCAGAGTCGTCAAAACCACTAGAAAAACGAGAAGGACAAGGCCGAAACTTTGGAGGCCAATTAGAGGGTTTTTTGCGGCCAAATCCATTAGGGAATTCATCGGAATAACGTTGGTAGCTTGGAAATTATTTTCCAATGCCAATTGAACAAAAATAGAGAGCATTTCTTCGACTTTAGCATCAATCATTAAAGAAATTCGATTGAAATCAGCAAAATGAGAAGATTTTATCTTGATTTAAATGGGTATGAACCAATCTAAGAAGAATCCTAGTTTCTTTTCCAATGACGTAAATAAAGTTAAGATTCACTTGAGTTGCAATCGGAACAAGAAAAGGGGTAGTCAAACCAATATTTACGTAGTAGATTACCAAACTCACTACAAAATGATTAAAAACGGTCAAAATATAGCCAAAAATTGTATTCACATCATCTAGAATATTGAGCAGCAGATCTAAAGTTTCTTTAGCAGTCATGATTATTGCTAGATTACCAGAAAATTAAACCCAATCACCTACAATTGAAAAAAAAAGGGCCAGCGAGCATAGGGTCTGATGGCATTGCCAAAAAAGGGCGGACGTCATCGAAAAAGTCACCGAAAAATAAGAAACAATGAAAAAAGTTAAAAGAGAAAGAATTTTTAAAGAGATTATGATTTTACTCTCGCCCTAATGATCACAATTAAAGGGCAACAGATGAAAGAATTATATTACTGTTAGATTGAAAGTGCTAGAATTTGACTGTCACAATTAAAACTATTAAAATCAAAGATAAAGTGTAGAAGTAATTTTTCTACTTTATCCTAAAAATTTTAATAATTTTTGAATCGGGTAAATTACTATTTTTGAAACTAAAACAAGTTACTATTATTAAGAATAAAAGTGACAAAATTTAATGTTTTAGCAAATGCTCATTTACCAAAAATTGATCCATTTATAATAATTTTTGATCTACCACACGTACAATAAACTTTGTAACAAACTTTTTCAGGGAAATCAAATTTATGAAATTGTACAAACATTTACAGTGCTAACAAGTTCCAAGAAAACAGAACTGGAAATACTGTATAAGATTAGTAACTTAATTGCGGTTATGGGAGGTTTTGGGTGTTATCTTGAGGAAGGCTGAACCGGACCTCGGACGCGGCTGATCGCACCGCCACGCCATGCCAACAAATTCCACCCCGACAAATTTCACTTCCACGATCACCTGTCGGGGGTGCAGCTTTGGCAGCGGCCGCCTTGCGAGACACGTCCCAGATTAGACTCGCAATCAAGATGACTCCGACCACTGTGGTGGACACAACCAGAACAAACACACCGCCGTGACACTGCCCGGTCGCGAGGGCGTGGGCTTTCACCGCCGCTATCACCGCCAGGTACACCGTCGCCAGGTTCCGCGCCACCACATCCGACACCCCCATCTCTCTCTCTCTCTCGCTCTCTAGAATTCCGATCCTCCTGCTACCGGATAAGCATGGCGGCGAGTGCGTGATCTGTGAATAATGACTGAACTATTACCAGAATTGGCTCCTCTGTCTTTGAGCTTATCTTCTACTTTTCCAGGTTTTGGGGTTTGTGAAAAAAGCTTGCCAGTCCACCTATTGTCATAGCCCCCAAGCAGATCTTTTGCGAGCCCAACAGACTAGAGACAAGTGTCCTCATTGAATATTCTGACATATCACACGTGGCATTCTTCAAATATTTCAATGAAAATATTAAACATGACGTTTCCTTTCAACAGTTTACATGCCGGGAACACTCGGGTGCGTTCGGAGTTAAAAAAAAATATATATATATATATATATATTAAAATTCATATATTATAATCTCAAAATTGATAAGTTGTAGTTTTTAAGAAAATCTATGATTTTTTTAATTTCAGACACACCTCAATGATATTAACATTTGTATTAAAAAATAAAAATAAAAGTATAAATTAAATAAAAATATCAAGTAATATTCACGAATATGTTAATTTGAATAAAATTAAAAATTGTGAATAAATATTAATTAAGTAATATATAACTTCTTTAAAAGATAATTAAGATAATTATAATTAAGTACCACGTATCACAACTATACACGTGTTACAACGGTAACGCAAGTTAAATCTTACGTGACGTAAGATAGTTATAATTACGTATTACGTATCACAACCGTAACACAAATTAAATCATACATAACATAATAGTATTACTAAACTCTATTATATATATATATATATATATATATATATATATATATATATATATAATTTATATTAAAAAATAACAGATTTGTTAGTATTTAAATTTAAAACCTTGGAGTCGGGCAGACCTACCTTGTTTGGTTAGTGGGTTTTATCAGCTGATTTTACTCTGTTTTTGGTAAGAATGGGATTGGTAGAATTGGGTGCTTAATTCCCCCTACCCACCCTCAATTGATTGCTTACCTTCAATTGTTAATGCTTTGTTGCCGATCATTCCATCCTTGTAATGCCCATTTGGATGTAGGTCCAGGCAGAAATGGACTTCTCGAATGGATCCTTAGATATGAGTGGTCCCACTGACAAAGCTTTATCAACATTAATGCCACCAAATTTGTTTTGAAAGCTCAAAAGCCTATGTTTCGCTTCCGAAAGCATTGCGGTTGCGTAAAGTTTCATATTATATATATATATATATATATAACGTAGATACTACCTATTCATAATTTTTAATTTTTTTTATATCTCAATATATCCGAATTAGTTTACGCGTACCTCGATTAATTCTTAAAGGATCTAAAGTTAACAATCAGGCGAACCTCTAATGATCCTTAGGAGATTCAAACTAGTGGTTGGGAAGTAAACTCATGATTTTATCAGTTGAACTAAATCTCAAAATTAACAATTTTAATTTTATTCAAATTAGAATGTTCATGGATATCACTTGATATTTTTATTTAATCTACACTTTTATTTATCATATAACTTTTTATTTTATTTAAAATATATTTTATTTTTATTTTTTCTATATTTTAATAAATTATTATTTAAAACATAATAAATATTATTATTGTTATCAAACATGATAATGAAAAAAAATATTTATCTTGTCAAATAAAGGTTTTGATAATAATAATAATGATAATAATATATTATTAAACAAAATAATGTAAAAAATAATTCATTAACATAAATTTATAATTATAATTATCTTAATTTATAATTATATAATTTAAATAGGATTAGTATTGCACATAATTACCACTTAGTCACAATTTTATTAAAATTAAAATATTCGTGGACATCACTTGATATTTTTATTAAACCGACACTTCTATTTAATTATCATATAATTTCTTATTTTTAATTTTTTATAATTCAATAAATTATTATTTAAAAATAATAAAAATAATAATTATTATTAAATAAAGTGATGCAAAATATCATTAAACAAAATAAGTGATATCCTAAATTAAATTATAATATTATTTATTAAAATTATATATATTGTAATATTATTTATTAAAAAATCAAACAATATTAGAAATTAAAAAATAAAATTGGCAATAGATAAATCAATCTAATTGAAATGTCACTCAAACTACTTTTAGATTTGAATATTCAATTCGATCAAAATAGTATTATAATGAAGATAAGATAGGACTTCAAAATGGTATTCTACTCTAAATATAATAAGATTTTCCTGCATGCAAAATTTATAAATAAATACGAAGTTTTCTTTTCTTTCAAATTTCTTAGAGACTTTTTATTACAACAATTTTTTCTTCGACTTTGTGATTTGTTAGGTACATACTTGAATTTTAATTTTTTAAAGTTCTTACATGTAATTACTATATATTTAGTAAGTTTTTATGTGTAATTGATATATATATATATATATATATATATATATATACACACACACACTATGGTAGGAAAAGTCGAGATAATACTTATAAAAATTATTTAATTATATGAGTAAGTGTTGTTATTCTTTAACCTTTTTTATTTTTTTTCTTTTCTTTTTATTTATTAGAATTTAAATTTAATCGAATTGACACTATTAATGGTATTAATATTTTAATTTGTTT
Source organism: Vitellaria paradoxa (assembly GCA_019916065.1). Classification (NCBI taxonomy): domain Eukaryota; kingdom Viridiplantae; phylum Streptophyta; class Magnoliopsida; order Ericales; family Sapotaceae; genus Vitellaria; species Vitellaria paradoxa. The sequence continues at coordinate 2,344,443 of CM034239.1, forward strand.
TATGTTTATTATATGTTTGAATTTGCATAAACAATAGTATGTATTCTTTCAAATATATTTCTACAATGTAACTGTTTTAACATATAAAAGTATGCTCAATTGAACCATATAATATGATAAATCTGTACATCAGATGGGCAATATCACTAATATATACATACACACACACACAAATATATATACGTACGCAAGCGTGCACATATGTACATATATTTATATAATAAAATATAATACATTTTAAAAATATCCCTCTCATAAACTAAAATTTAAAAACTGAGATTAAGTCTTACTTTTTAACAAATGATTGAAATCTTTTACAAACTAAAGTTTTCCCTCAAACTCTCGCCCAATCTTTGAGTCACTTTATATTCTGATAAATCATTGAGTTGAAGTTAACGATGATATTTGAAGAGTTGTATTAAAAAAATAAAAATTTTATTTTTCAAAAATAATATAATGAAAAGGAAATTTATTTTAAGTTTTTAAAAGAAAAAAATGTGCTAATATATTTCAATTTCAAATGCGTGTTTATTTAATTTTAGTTGAGAATTGCCGTAGGCACAAGTTATTCGCTAGTGTATATGTATATATGGGGTTGCTTGGACTATAAAAATATATAAAAATTTATCAAAAGTCACAAAAAAATTATCAACTTTTTCTAACTTATTTTAATTAAAATTCACCACGTGTTATTTTTACAGCTAACTTTTTTTTTTCTCTCTCCATCCAAACACCACTATGTTCTCAACGGTGGAGTTTGTTATTTGTTGTACTCTTTGTTTGGTTGCCCCTTCTAACGTGCGTAGATTCATGGAATGGAGAATAAGGATTTGTTAAGAACTTAGAGAAAGAGGTAAGAAAAAAAGAAAAAGGAAGGAAAAGAGAAAATAAACGAAGAGTGGAGAGAGATTGAAGAGAATTGTATTGAATTTCTTTAGTGATTTTCTTCCAGAAGCAAGAGACTTTTTTTTTTTTTTTCACTTCCCTTTTTTCAAACCAAAGATAGTATAAATTAGGATATGCAAACAATTTATAATTTGTAATGACCTATTAACTTGGCCCAACTAATTCTTGAATGGATCAGCTTAGTGTCACATAAAACGAGTCCATCCTAACTCGAATTGTTAAGACAAAAATGTACATTTTTTTTTTTTTAATTTTCAAAACGGGTTAAATAGGTGATCCATTAAGGTTAAAAAGTTAAAATATGAAACATGTTTCAAAATTTAATTATCAAAAAAATAAAATACTTAAAAATATTTAACTTAAATAAAAAAATTTAGCAGTTTATCAATTAACTGATTTTTTAAAAACGGGTTAACAGAAAGAAACAAATGTATTTAAAATTAATGATCAGATTAATTTGAGATCCGGTTTAACTTACCGATTCAAAACTCAACCCACTGCACACCTCTAGTATAAAATAAAGGTAAAAGCATTTATATTATAATTTTTAAAGAGTTCTGTTAACGGGTACCATTAATGCACTCATTACGTGTTAATAAATATATGTCACATAATAATATCTTACGATTTGATAAAGTTGTGCATGAAAAAATACAAAACATTATTACACTACATGTTTGCACGTTTTTATTAGTTCATAATGAATACTCGAGATATTGGTTAACAAATATTTTTTTAAATTACTCTACATTTCTTAAAATAGAGATAAAATAATAAAAAATACGTTCACATTAACATCTTTATATCAACTCTATTTTAAATAATCTCTAAAATAATTGTCCAAATATAGAGAGATATTTTGACATTATCTGTCATACATAAATACTTAAACAACTAATGTAAGAGTAATGTTGATTAATGAATTTTTAAAATTATTATTTTTTACTATAAAATAGAGAATCTCTTAACAGGTTGTAGGAGCTAACGCAAATAATTATACTTTGGTTCCGTTTGGAGCTCTACAAAATAAAATAAAAATCCTATAAATTTCTACAAATACGAATTACGAGATAGTAAAATTTAAATTATTCACTCACTGCACAAATTACGAAACATTTACTCTTATAATTTTATTTTATTTTATACACTTTTATATAACTCCAAACACACCCTTTATCCGCCGTGGTTTGATGAGAAAACACACGCCATGTATTGTGTGGTTAAAATTTTTTTTAGTTATAATAATCTATAATATTTTAATATAATTGTATATAATTTAGTGTAATATTTAATTCATAATCTAAATATATTTAAAAATTAAAAATAAATTAATCTACACTATTATAAAAAGACGGAATAAGTGAATTCTTTTTAACTATTATACCCCTCACTTTTCAAACAAATTCAATTGTATCCTACATCCTCGAATCCCTCCACCTTCCCCAAATCCCTCAGCTTCAAGCCCTTAACGGTAATATCTACATGTTTTGCCATTGTGTCATAATTTAAGGATTTAACCTCGAGAGATTCACTCCCTAGGTCAAACCCCTAGAGAGTGAATCTCTTTTGGGTTGTGCCACACATACCGGCCCCTCAACATGTATAGCGGTCAATCGCGAACTCGCGTAGCGGCGGGGAGTCGGACCCACACCCAAGAACTGGATACGGTTCGTCCAAGCCAAGGAGGCCTGTCCTACCAACCTTTACTACGCTTTGCGCCCGGGAGGCTGGCCCCAAGTTTTTGCTAGAGAGGAGACTTGAACTTGAGACCTTGGGGTGGTAAGCCCCTAAGTCCCAGTCCAAGACCATCCCATCTAACCCCTTGGGGTTCCATTGTGTCATAATTTATTGGCACAAACATTTGAGATTGAGAGACGGGTGCTCTGAAATTCTGATCATTTCCCCTCTGCGTGTCCGCGGGACTGTAGTGAAGAAATTCATTGTAGAAGTTACAGTGAAGAAATGAAAGATTGAGATTCATTTTTACTTTAATAACACACGACTTTTTATATTCTGTATTAATTGTATTTCAATTAAATTTTTTTAATTTTTATTTTTATTTTAAAATAATTTTAATTAAATTAAATTAAAACCATTCGATTAAAATAATCAAATCTCAATCTTTAAATTTTCACTGCAGCTTCTACAGTGAATTACTTCACTGCAGCCCTGGAGCCCTTTCCACTGCATGCGATCCGTAAGTTGTTTTCAACAAGGACCGGTCCACGAGGAGAATTTGTATCCACATGTCTGCCGATGTAGAAGTCAAGCACTTTCATTTCACGTCTCTGGAGAGTCCTGTACTCATGTATATATATATATATATATATATGCCGAAAGGGATGTCCAGAGTGTATAAAGAACCGAAGGCCAAACTTATCATTTCACAATCTGTTGAGAGGATCGTAAAGATACGTCGAGTACTGCTGGTCTTGTTGATCCCCTGCAAACGCATGAATGAATCCCCATTTTTTTCGCCCCTTTTTTTCCTTTTATTTTTTTGTTAATAACGTATTTTCCTGTTTATCGAACTGGATGTTAATAAATTGGGGAATTTTCTCAGATGGACTTGTTGATTTACCTCTGTTTCTTGAATTGGGTTTCTTTCTTTTTTTCCTCCATTTTGGCTTTTTATTGGAGATTACGAATTCTTGGTCTGCTTTTTACAGCGGCGGTTTCGTGGGAGGCAAGGAAGCCACTGGTGATGGAGCATGCGAAGGTTGCGCACCACAGGCCATGGAAGTTAGGGTCAGGTTAAATACACCGCACTGTGTTCTTTCTTGGGTCAGGATTCCCAAGTTTTCTTTTTCTTTTTCTTTTTTCCCCTACTTTTTTATCTCAGTGATCAAACATTGGAACGGTCGATAGCGTTTTTTTTTTTTTTTTATTGCGCTGAATCTTTACTTCTATTTATGAGGAATCCGTTATGTAGATTTTAAATTGTGAAACAGTAAAAGTAACATAATTTCTAGTGATTGTATCCATATTAGGTTTCTACTAGTGCATTGAATTTATCTATCGAACAATCCGGGTACTCTTTTCAACCCATTTCTGATTCCAACCACTTCCTCATGTAGGTCCAAAATTTCTACCTTATATGAATGAATGTCATTTTTATGTATTTTCTTATTTGACAAGTTTGGATTTTTGAACTCAGTACGTACCTGATTTAATTGGGTTTAATTGTATGTTCAATGATCTAAATGACAATAGGAGCTTGGCATCAGTTGTGAATTTAATTAAGTTATTTTTATTTTCTAATACGTAGAGATGACAGTGTGGAGGAATGTTGGAGGTTCTAATTGATAATGTGGAGTGAGACTGAATACTATTATTTTTCAATCCTTGTTCATTAACTATTATATGCATGCATCTTTATGAGCTTAACGTTGTCTTATTTCTTTTCTGATGCCTTCTATTAGTTGTCTTTTTTTTTTCTGAGGCTGCCTTTTATTGGTTGCTCTATTTTTTTTCTGATGCCTTTATTAGTTGTCTATTTTTAACATAATGAATGAATTTCATTAACGTTATGAACCATAATAATTTCCTTAAATAACTTTTAAAATGGTCAAAAATTCAAATATATTTACAATAGTTATGGTCCCAAGTTAGGCGATATTATGAAAACTAGTCATTTTCCTCTCTCCTTATAGAAGCCTGCTTTACTAATTGGTAGATGTCATTTTTTTTTTCAGGTAATTCATATAATTAAACTAGGCGAAGGGCAAAATATTATAGTTCTGGCTCTAAACAAGAACAAAACTAATCTTTTGTGTCAACTACTAAAACCAATTAACAATCTTTGTTTATCTTTGTTTAATTACCTTTTAGACAAAAGTAACGGAAATAAAATATATTGAGCATTGCCAATTTGCTACAATATTAGTTATTTCTTAGTGTTATTTTCCTATTATATTGAAGCTACACTCTAGATTGAAGCATGTTAGTTTATTTCAATATGTTGCAAACATACCTATTAATGTATTGTTTTATTCGTTTTTTTCTTTCTTTTTTTGATTGAAGCATTTAGTTTTGTTACAGGCAAAAATAATATTCTTCAAACCTTTTGTAAATTAAATTAAATTATTTCTATACTTAAAACAATGCTGAGTAACAAATTATTCCCTAAAAAAAGTAAAATTTTTTATCTACTATTTGGAGTTGGTGCTCATATCCTTAAAAATGGTTTAGAACTTCTTCTGTAAATTAATTTTACATTTCTAAATGTTTAGACTTGCACTTCTCTTAAATGTTTAAAAAAATTTTAGATGGTCCTAAGGACCTTGCTTGTGCTTGAATTTTTACTTTCTTTTAGACTACAATAAACATAGAAATGAATACAATACGGGAAAGTAACAGTTGTTCAATTTCAAAATATTAATTTGATTAAGTTGCATCCTTTGCCTTGCCACTGGTTTAAAGCTCTAAATTTGCTTTTGGTTGATGAGAAGACCTAAAACCTACCTACCTACCTAAATTTTACCCTTGGCTTTCTAAAGGCATGCTAGTCAACTATTGAAAAGTCTGCTATTTTATTTTCACATGGTTAGTTTCATAAGATCCAAGTTACCAACCTGGATATTGAAGCCGGTAAAAGATTATTCCCCCCCCACCCCCCTGAAGTGGCAGTGAAGGCACCCGAGTTAACAAAATAAAATGTCTTGGAATGAATTTTTTTTGAAATTAATTATCTTTTGCTTTTATTTTATTATGTTATTAATAATATTGTAATCTAATGTTCTAAAACCATTTTTAAAAAAACTTTATTCTGTACATTATTGCATAGGAAAAACGGAGTAGACGCCCCCTCTCTCTCTCTTTTTGCATTCATGTTCTCAAATTGCATGTCCATGTTATTGCGAAAGTATGGTGTGTTTGGAGTTGTATAAATTTGTAAAAGTTAATATCTTGTCTTTGTGTAGTAAATGAAAATTTTAAATTTTATAGTCTCGTAATTCGTATTTATAGAGATTTGTAAAAATTTATATTTTTTTTTTCAACTCCAACAATACAATGATCAAAGTTCAAATGACTAGAAAATTACATTTTTAAAACTGATTTGCAGGATTTTTGTTCACAATGTTAGTGAAATTTGTACTAAACATGCTGAATGTCCCATCATCACAATCAAACGCAAAGCTGGTGAGACTCCTCAGGACTCAATTGATGATTGATTATAATGGGATGTGGAATACCATATTTCGTTTTAACCCGTAAACTTGAAAAATATGGTGAAATTTTATGATTATAGATGCAGCATATATGTAATGTGATGTATTCCCTTTGTTTGACCAAATAGTTTAGTTTTGTGGTGTAATTGCATTCTAAAAATTAGGTTAAATTAAACTTTTTAAATTATCGTTGATAAAAAGGAAAAAAAATTATAAAACTTACTTTTAAATTTACATATATAAAAAAATACATATATATATATATGTGTGTGTGTGCAATGCTCGCGCATTTATCCTAGTAGCTCTAAAAGTCCCCCCCCAAAAAAAAAAGTAAAAATTAAGGCTATACCCCAGTAAGACTTCATAATTTGTAAAAGTCCCCTCCCCCCCCCCCCCAAAAATCAAAGCAAAGAGTAATGCTACACCTGAGTAAAACTTCATAATTTGTAAAAGTCTCCTCCCCCCCCCCCAACAAAAAAAAAAAAAAAAACCAAAGCAAAGATTAAGACTATACTTCAACTAAAACTTCATAATTTTTTTACTTTTTCAATTTGTACTTTTTCTTTGTCTTTATGGATATATCTCTCTAATTGTAGTGATTTTGTTTGTAATTTTGGACATACTTTAATGTTCTCTTGGTAAACGGATTAGTACCATTGTATATTTATTACGTATGTTTGAACCTTACTTTGTTATACTCTATTTGTGAATTTAGACCGAAGATTTTATAATTAATTAAGTTGACAAGTTTATTTGTTTAGATTCATGATTAATCAAGATAAAAAATAAAAAACAATATTTCTATTTGATAGACCAGTCAGGAAAAAAAAAAAAAAAAATCTAGCTCCACACTTATCTGCTTCCAATACGCTGCCGCTGCAATGACCAACTGGATGCAGTTCAACCATTTGAAGAACACACCATCTGGGTTTGCTTCTAATACACAGCCCCATGCCCACGCCACCCAGCTTGCAAAACTACCAACACTACTAATAAATAGCAGATAAAAGGAAAAAAAAAATTTCCTTCCATCATTACCACGGCCTCCGAAATCCACCCCGGCATGCAGTCATGTATATGCTATCACTATCAGCCCTGTAGCTACCCGCTGCTTCTTCTATGACTTTGACAGATCTTCTCACCTTCCCCCAATCCCCATGTGCCCCACCCCCACCTCTCTTCAAATTTATTTATTTATAGAGAGATGTCCTCTCTCCAATTTATTGCTCACAAAATAACGGAATAAAACGGTGCCCAACCAATATAATTAGTGTCTCTTTCATCATGACAGTAAATGTGAGGAAGGCTGAGCTCATCATGAGTCAGGTCAGAGAGTTGTGCTTACAGGAGAAAACGAAGGCAGCTGCGGCGCCTAGGAACCCAAAGAACGGAACCGTTTTATCGCCGCTAAACGTCGACGCCATTTCTTACTCTCTCTTCAAATGATCGATCGTAAATGGATCAACGATCGACGAGTTCGTCCGATCGCTGTGTTCGTCATGAGGAAAGAGAAGAGAGATAGAGAGAGAGAGAGAGAGAGATATTTGGAGGAGCTTTCTTTTGCTGTGGATTGCACGTTATACGCGGACGTGATTGCGACGGAACTTCCGTACATGCCCGCATGGGAGACAATGTCCGCACTTGAAGTAAGGGTAAGTAGTGATTCAAATGGATCGGGTCGGCCCGAAATCTGGTCCGGAAAGCGATCCGCCCCGCCCCGCCCCGCCTCCTTCTCCCGCCCTTTGCTGCCCGCTTTTGTTTTGTTTTCTTTTTTCTTTTTTTATTTTTATTTTTTTTATAGGCAATCTACTGGCTGTTTCTAGCTTTCTTTCCTTCTTTTTTTTTTTTCTTTTTTAAGGCAAGCTGCTGGCTGCTTCCTGTCTTAAATATAATATATAAATATATACATATATTTATTTAATATACCACTAAATTATATAAAAAAATAGATAAATCACATATAAATGTGATATGAATGTACTTTTAAATAATATTTTTTTATCTCTTTGAATTTGGGTACATTTTGACTAAGGTTAACTTTATATTTGAAATTGCTATAAATAATTTTTGCACTATGTTATTGTTATTGAGAAAAGACTAATAGTATTAAGTTTTGTTTGGATAATTAGATATTTTAAATTAATGAATTTAAAATTAAATTATATTAAAATGTTGGTAAGAAAAGTAATTTATGTAAAAATACATAGAATTTTTTAATAATTTAATATATATTTTGTATTTAGTTTTTTATTTATAATTCTATATTTGTAATTCAGATTCAACGGTAATTATGTAATTATTTAATTTTTAATAAAATTTATTGATGGATACTATATATTTCAATTTTGTTTTATAAGTTTTTTTATTTATTTATAAAAAATTAAAATTAAGTTCACACAGTTGGGTTGGGTCAGGGAGGATCTGGTTAATCCTGATCCGATCCAACCCAATTTAGAGAAGAGCCGAGTCAGCCGAAGTAGGTCAAACCAACATGGGCTGATTATACCTGTAAGTGGACCTCAAATATTTTTTCGCTTACAAAAAATTGTTGCACGCGTAGGCTTAATTTAATGAATAAATAAATAAAGTCCACATGGTTGATGTAGACCAAGAACTTTGGCCAAATAATTAACACTTTGGAGAAGCTTAGCTAAGCACTCCAAAGGAGATTCACCGGCAAGGCGGACCTATCTTGAGGTAGGAGGAGTGCCCCCCATAATTTTGGACTTAAAATTACCAAACATGTTCTTAATATTTTAGCTTTATTAATAATATTAAATTAATTAATTCAAAATTAGGATATTTTTGGCTCTATTAAAAATTAAGATTAACTTAGAATTTTTAGCATAAATGGAGTTTACAAGAATCAAATTCATGTATTTTTTGTGAAATAAAGTGTATTCTTTAATTACAAAATAAATTCTATAAACATTAAAAACGTACCTAATAAATCTCAGTATTAACAAGAAAGGCTAGTTAACAAGTAAAGTGTGAAAAGTATATTAATTGATTTAATATCCAAAAGTAATTTTAACTCTTCCTAAAAATAACATTATTATCTCCTACTCTAAACTTCAATGTAACTCATTATCCTATTTTAGGTGTTTTGTGCCCGATGCCCCCTTTAGTAAAAATTTTGAATCCATCTTATTCACCAGGATCTATATGTATAGTTGCAGTATTCAGAGATGCAAAGTTTTTCAAATCAATGCTAGTGTCCAGATTTCTTCCCCATTAGAGAACTCGAAGATTCAGAGCAAAAATCTAGAGAAAACTAGTTTGGTAGTATTTAGTTGGCAAGTACAAAGACAAAGCCTATACATTTTGACCTAAAATCCTAAGATCAAAGATGTCAAATTTACCTTAGGTAATTGTCACGTCCTCAATGAGTAGGGTGTCAATATTAAGTCTTCTCAAATTCAACATGGATATGAGAAAACTTCTCAAGGGATGGACAAAGCCTACAAATACATTCTCAAAGGGAGATATTGTTCCAGTATTATAATCTAATGAATTTATCAGCAAAAAGATCTCAAGGGACGGTGAAGGTAGTCTAAGGATGTGTGTTTTTTTTTTTTTTTTTTTTTGCAAATCTAATTTGAAAACCCTTAGAAATTGACAATTGAACATAGAATTAGGAATAACAAAGCTTCTTTCCTTGATCATACTTCCATTATTTGAGAGATTGAGGTTGATATCAAGGTCTTGAACATGACATTCGGATACACGATGAATCCATGTAATTAGCGTTGTGAGTTTGAATATAAATCAAATTATAAGTTGGTTTTATTGTAATACAATTTATGTAAAATTGGAACAAAGAACTTAGTGCTATGTCAAGCAAGAACTTTGTTCAATTAACTAAATTTGTAATATCAATATTATTGTAAGAAAGAAACAATAATTATAAAAACAAATTTTGTTAATTTACATATTAAAATGAACACATACATTACATGAGCACGTCCACTACTTCTTATACTTTATAATGCTATATATACTGGCATAAATTCTGATGGTGTATATCAAATATAGCCTCACATAGCATACCTTGATTACTCTCTGTTTCCATAGATACTCCGAGTTGTAGGTAATGTAATACTTTATAACGATTTAAGTGCTATATAAGTACTGATAATAGTCCAGACTCTTGTATGATAAATATATCAGCCAATTTGGGAACATATGTACTCCCACTAGACTTGCGATATAAAACTATCCACAAATAAAACGTGAGTATATCAGGTTTCATATTTAGTGTCCATATATTGTCATTTGCACGAACCTGGGACATTCAAACAAAATCACTATGCGTTGGTTGCCAACAAGGATGTCACTTATATGCATAGTAGTAGAACGTCAAATGTGTGCCTAGCATAAATATTTTCTTTCATTAGGTATTTGGCAATTGAGGTATAACGGACGAGATGACAAAGGTAACGTCAAGTAATAACGAGCGTGTTTTAAGTTTCTATCATAGAAATTTCATTTCTTCTTGGTTGCATCCAGGTAATTTTTGATTGGTTTGACATGTTGAAACAAATTTAAGATATCTAGTAATTCAATAGTCGGAAATAAATGATTAAAAGACTTATTAATTAATACCAGATCTATTACAACAGACTCAAAAAAGGACACGTTTGTATATAAGATCAAAATTGCAACAATAGTAATCATGTGGATCAGTCTAGAATTAAATATTCAAATTATATGACACATAAGCCAACATGTGAAACCTGCATAAATAATATGTGGGTGAGCGATAACAATATATTCACTCGCCTTAGAATTAATATTTTAAAATTTAAATTTTATCGTATCAAAATAACGTGATCTAAAATAAATTAATATATGATTCCTTAAGTACCATCTGAAATAATTATAGCAGACACTCCTGCTCGCCAAGGGCCTAATTACCCAAAAAAAAAAAAAAAAAAATAGCGACCATTTGTAATTGCAAAGCCAGACAACTGAAAAAATAATAAAAAATTCAAAGGCCATGTCTGGTCAAAATTGCTAAATTTGGACGGACACAGGCAATACAGTGGGAGTTCCACGCAAAAGGACTCCACCAATCTCAATCACAAGCTAAAAATCCTAAAACAAGAAAATAAATAATATTATAAAAATCTATTTGGTTGTATAGATAAAAAAATTACTCATCTTAAAATATTGATTAGCAATAAATTAATTCAAAAATTGTACGATGGCTGAATAAAATAAGTTATTAATGTTTCAAATTTGAATTAGATAAATATATATATATTTAGTCATTTGGATGGAAATCTAAAATTTAAATATAAAAATAAAATTTGTTAGTTACTGAGCTAAGCAGAATTATAGGTCTTGTTTGGCATCATTAAAAATCATCAAAATTCATTAATTTTAATTATTTCTTGTATTTTTTTTAATTAAAATTTTTTACATTTTACCTTAATGTCACATCTTTTTATTTTTATTATGTTTTTTACTAAATTTTTTTTCAATCAAACACCACTATAAGCTATTTAACTTTTTTCGGAGCAGCCAAACAGGCTACTTTTTCAACTTTCCGTTTCTGTCTGATCAACGCGTTCCGGTCAAGAAGAACATTTTCTCTGTCACGGGGAATCGGAATCAGATGCGGACGCAAAGTCAAAAAGTGGGAACTTTTTTAGAGAAAAAAACGAAAGTAATTTACAGAGTTGCATGAAATTTACCGTGGCGGGATTATTATAATTTTCGCTGTGGAAAATGAACTTTCTGTTGGGGTGGGGACAGTTACAGATGACCGTTGATAGATTACAACCGATACGTATATGTGCATGTATATATCGATCTCGATGTAAATCGAGCGAATTCGGAATCAGAAAACAAGCGTTATTGAATTCATTTTATTAAAAAAAAAAAAAAAACAATCTTTTCACCTTCCCACCAGTTGGCTCTAGAGACATCACCGGTTTCTGTCTTATCGTCGTGGCGTGCTCTCTCTCCTGTTCCTTTTGTTGCGATTATTGATTGAATTTGAAGGTACATTGCTTATTTTAGATTTTAATAGTTGGGGCATTTTATTTATTTATTTTTTGTTCTTGATGACGTGATTTGATTGATTTATTTATTTCTGTTTTGTTTTTGGGGCAATTTCGTGCGTTTTGTTCTTTATTAGGAAAATTTTGGAAGAGAGGAACGCAACTTGGGGTTTCTTGAATGGGGGGAATTCATCTATTTCGTTTTGGAGCTGGTTTGATGACACAATGATTTTCTATCAGATTTTCTTGAGGAAAAACGTGGTCATCTAATTTGGTTTGCGTTTTAAAATAAGGTTTCGTTTTTCAGGGTTTGTATCTCTCTGTGCAGCTTGAAATTTGAATTTTCTGGGGGATGGATTGCTGTTCAGTTTAGAATTGTTGTGGAAATGGGGTGAATTGATTTCATAATTTCGATTGGTAGTTTATTGATTTGGTGATTTTGGTTCCATGCTTGCCAAATTTATGAGGATAAAAATCATTCTTTTGGATTCTGGTGGAGAATTCATAGGTTTAACTATTCTGGTAGTAATGGGCAATTAATGGTGATTTATCGGATATTGGTATTGTGGTGTTTTGATTTGTGGTGGAATCAAGATTTTTACAAGCTCTGAATTTGGGATTGCATTCTTCAATCTTCTTCTTTATGGGATTATTATTATTATTATTACTTTTTTTTTCCTAAAGGATGTATTGGTGAAATTTCAAGGTAATCGAGTTTAGCACTTATCTCTCTTTTTTGGATGAGATTCTTTACCCACTGGCTTTGCAGTGGAATTGGTTACAGTGATAGCCAAATGAGAAGTTAATATGATTTGGACAAAAGGGCTGTTTATAAATGGATGCCCCAGTGAGGTCCTTGTCTGATATATTTGGATTACTGAAATCATGGATCCCTTGGCGGTCCGAGCCGGCTAATGTTTCAAGGGACTTCTGGATGCCCGACCAGAGCTGTAGGGTATGCTATGAGTGTGACTCTCAATTCACATTGTTTAACCGTAGGCACCATTGTCGAAATTGTGGGCGAATATTCTGTGCCAAGTGCACTGCAAATTGGATTCCAGCCTCATCAAGTGAGCTAGGGACTGCCCCAGAAGAGTGGGAGAGAATTAGGGTCTGTAATTTCTGTTTCAAGCAATGGGAGCAGTGCTTAGCTACTGATGATAATGGGATCCAGGTTTCAGGTCTGGATCTCACGACTTCGCCCTCGGCAACAAGTCTTCTTAGCACCAAATCTGGCTTCACCATTGATGGTAGCAGCACTACATTTGCATCAATGCCGCACTCAATTGAGTCTTTCCACCAAAGTCACTCTTCTGTTCTCAGTCCAATAGATATGAATGTGGGCAGGGATGGTGTAGTTGCACCGAGAAGGAGCAGTGATAATGATGTAGACATGAGGAGTCCATCTCCAAACCAATTTAGTTTCTGCATGGACAGGTTCTTTTCCACTTCTCTTCTGCTTAGTTACTTCCTTGTGTACAAAGCTAAAATTTCAAAAAGTGTTTTTAACAACTTGGGATGACTAATCTGAGATTGGCATAATGAAAGTTAGGAATGTATGGAATGTATGGCATGAAGTGGAATTATATTGGGTTATAAAATGCCATGAGGCATAATTGCTAAATTGTGGTAGATATTATGTTTTTTTTTTTTTTTTTTTTTCCATTTCGTTGAATCTCAAGCATCATATCATGTTGGATTCTATAGTTATTTTTGTAGAAAATAAAAATACTAATAAAAAGATTGAATATATTTGCAAAGATAAAATGCCAAAAAGAAAAATTAAATTTAATAACTTGACAAAGGGTATGTCTGTTAAGACAAATACATACATGCATTGATGCTCAACGCACGTAATTCAAGAGCAAACATATAATTAGATATAATACAAAATATAACACTTCATTGCATAATTGTATCCAAAGATCAAATATTTTTTTTACTAATTTTGGTCTATGCTTTTGACAATAAAGATTTGAAGACTTCGCTACAAATTCAATTTATTAGTATGAAGATTGTACTTTAATTTTAGTTTTTCAACTAGCCCTGATACCAAGATAATAGTTTTTCCATAAATACATATGTTTGAACGTGTAGGTGACGTTGTTTGCACCATCTTTGTTGATAATGATTATATTATGGTTTTTCATCACATATAGGAGTAATACGCAGCAAGGTGAGCATTGACTGCATAGTTCAAAACTTGGGAATTGTTAGTCAGTATTCTGCAGCAAGTTTAATGTGTTTTTGTATTTCAGAAAACTCTAACATGTGAGAGGACAATAGTTGATTAACTTTTGTTTTTCATTATGTAATCAGTGGTTTTTATGTGTAATAATCAAATAATGATGTTTTGCATATGATTTGGTACCAGAAATTATGATGATGATGATGATGAATTTGGAATGTACCAGTTAGATTCCAAAACAACACATTTTCCTCAAGCTAATGGCTACTACACTCAAGATGAATTTGATGAGATTGACAATGGCTATAGATTGCACAAGATGCATAGTGATGGAGAAACTATAGAATCCAAAAGTATTAGCAGCTCTTCATTACATAATAGCTTCAATTCAGGGGGTTTGGAAGAAATTCAACAGCTTGTAAAAAAAGAAGAACCTGATATTGTTGATGAATGTGAAGCACCTTCCTCTTTATATGCTGCAGAAGATGTTGATGCTGAACCAGTGGATTTTGAGAACAATGGACTTCTCTGGCTACCCCCTGAACCTGAAAATGAAGAAGATGAAAGGGAAGCTGTTCCATTTGCTGAAGATGATGATGATGAGGGGGATGCTACTGGAGAGTGGGGATATCTTCGCTCAAGTAGTTCTGGAAGTGGGAAGCATCGAAATAGGGACAGGTCAAATGAGGAGCACGGTAAGGCCATGAAGAATGTGCTCAATGGGCATTTTAGGGCTTTGGTGGCTCAACTATTGCAGGTTGAGAACCTTCCTTTGGGTGAAGAACATGACGAAGAAAGTTGGTTAGAGATAATTACGTCTTTGTCATGGGAAGCTGCTACATTATTGAAGCCAGATATGAGCACAGGTGGGGGAATGGATCCAGGAGGATATGTCAAGGTAAAATGCCTAGCTTCCGGTCGTCGCTCTGAGAGGTAAAAATAAGAATAATTTCATTATTCACCTGATTGTCATGCTATTTTTTACCACTTCCGTGAACTGAAAATCTCAACTGGAATGAGCTATAAGATAGATGTTAAAAACATTAGATGATCTTACGATCTCACGCTTCACAACCCATGCATTTTACCAATGTACCAAGCAATGCCCCCATACAGCCACCAATTCAGAATACAACTAAAGTTTGATTGGTATATTGTAGTTTCAGAAGTTTCAATGAGAACAAGCCATAATACCAGTCCGTATAATTTGGGTTTTTTTCTTTTAATTTTTCTTTGTTGACCATAATTCTAATCTAGAAGTTTGCATGTCATTCTTGTTTCGCTTTTTTATGTTTCTTATGGTTTATGATGGTATTCTTCTTCTCCCCCCCCCCCCTTTTTCATAGTATGGTGGTCAGAGGAGTTGTTTGTAAGAAAAATGTGGCTCATCGGCGGATGACATCAAGGATAGATAAGCCTCGCTTGTTGATTCTTGGAGGGGCTCTTGAGTACCAGCGGGTTTCTAACCTCCTGTCAAGTTTTGATACTCTGTTGCAGCAGGTTGTGATCATTAACCTTTTCTTAGGTTTAGTTTGGTAACTTTACCTTGGACTTATTCTGGCATGGAAAATGATACTCTACCAGAAAAGTTTACCATAATTTTCAGTCAGAATGATGTGGCAATTGCGATATTGCAATTATGGAACACTTTGATGGGGTTAAATATTTTAAAGTGATAGGCCTATTCACATCATTTGCAAGATATTTTTGTTGAAATTTTCTGGTACTATAGCATTGTGCATTCTAGCATTTGATTTAAAACACTTCGCATTTCTATTCATCAGTTGCTAGCTACAAGAAGTTATGTTTTGGTTCTGTAGTTTTTTGTTCTTATCAGCTTGAAATCTGATCTAGGAAATGGATCATCTGAAGATGGCTGTTGCGAAGATACATGCACACCAGCCTGATGTCCTCTTGGTAGAGAAATCAGTTTCTCGATTTGCACAGGAGTACCTTCTCGAAAAAGATATATCACTTGTTCTCAATATCAAGAGGCCACTTTTGGAGCGCATAGCCCGCTGCACGGGTGGTCATATTGTCCCTTCAATTGATCATCTGTCATCACAGAAGTTGGGCTACTGTGACATGTTCCATGTGGAGAGATTTCTAGAAGAGCATGGCACTGCTGGGCAGATTGGGAAAAAGTTGACAAAAACAATAATGTATTTCGAAGGGTGCCCAAAACCACTGGGATGTACCGTAAGTAATGAGATATCAATAAGAGAAAGGGAATTCTATGTTGAATAGGACAGGTTCAATGCTTGCATACTTTAATATGGTTTATAAGCAGCACACATGTTTCAGAATATCACCTGGATGGAATAGCTGCTTTCATTACTTACTACAAAAATTCTCCCCCCCCCCCCCCGGGGGAAAAAAAAAAAAAGCTTTTGTGCATGTTATTAGTTAGAAGATTTTCGTAAGATGATCCAGGAAACAGGCATAGCATCTTTCTGTCTGTGGGAAGCTCATATTATGTTGTTGGCAGACTATCTTAAGTACTACAGGGACATACACATGATAAAGAAACTGATTTGGTTCTTTTTATTTCCTTTTGTTTTAGATTTTACTCAGAGGTGCCAATGGGGATGAATTAAAGAAAGTGAAGCATGTGATCCAGTATGGAGTTTTTGCAGCTTATCACTTGGCTGTGGAAACATCTTTTCTTGCTGATGAAGGAGCCTCACTGCCGGAACTACCATTGAACTCCCCAATAACTGTGGGACTTCCAGATAAACCATCAAGCTTTGACAGGTCCATATCAGTGATACCTGGTTTCACTGCCCCTACCAAGGATAACATAGGACCTCAACTTTGCGCAGAGCTACAAAGTTCTAATGTCCCCACTATAGATCTTGTTTCCTCAATCCCTGATGCTTCCAGTCACAAAATGGGTGCAGTACATTTGCCTGGTTTACGTAAGCCTTCAAGCTCTCAAAACACAAAACCCACTTCAAGCTTCGTCAACTCCACTACTCCTTTCTACTCTGTTGCTTCTTCAGGGCAACATGCTGCTGCCTCTTGCAACAGTGAGGTCATACTTAATGCTGCATTTCAGGACAAAAGCATGATGACTTCCAAAGAGTCTGCAGAAGCAAAAGCTTCTGCAGCCAGCAGTGACAGAGATAGCATTGCTGATCAACTGACTGCTAATGGTTGTGGATCTCTTGATGCAGTAGGAAAAGGTGTTCCTGCTGACAATGCAAAAAATGACCCCAGAACAGTGATTGTAAATCATTTGGGTAGTTTGGAGGTGTCATCCATGCAACAAGATGTAAACCTTCAAGAGGAGCCAGGTTCTTCAAAAGAAGAGTTCCCTCCTTCACCTTCTGATCATCAAAGCATTTTGGTTTCCTTATCGTCCCGGTGCATATGGAAGGGGACTGTCTGTGAAAGATCACACCTCTTCCGAATCAAATATTATGGCAACTTTGATAGACCTTTGGGTCGTTTCTTACGAGACCATCTGTTTGATCAAGTATATATATCTCCCCCCCTCCCCCACCCACACACCCACACACACACACATGCAGGTTCAACCATTTTTTTTTTTTTTTAAGTAGAAACCACATCAACATATTTTGACATAGAAAATATTTTACTTTTTTGTTAGAGTTACCGATGCCAATCATGTGATATGCCGTCAGAAGCACATGTTCATTGTTATATTCATACACAAGGTACCCTTACAATTTCTGTGAAGAAGTTGCCAGAATTTCTTTTACCAGGTGAAAGGGAAGGAAAGATCTGGATGTGGCACAGGTGTCTGAAGTGTCCAAGGACTAATGGTTTCCCACCAGCGACCCAAAGAGTTGTGATGTCTGATGCTGCTTGGGGCTTGTCCTTTGGGAAGTTTTTGGAGCTCAGTTTTTCAAACCATGCAGCAGCTAGCAGAGTGGCAAGCTGCGGCCATTCTCTACACAGAGATTGTCTTCGTTTCTATGGGTACCCTTTTTTGGTCAACTTCTTGTATGCTGTAAATATATGGCATTGTGCATTAAGAACAATATTTTAAGTCACCAATTCTTTCAAAAGCTTAAGCTAATAGGAAATTAGCCTAAGCCTAAGAATGTATATCAAATCACTTAACACTCCCCTCACTTGTAACCCAGTTTTGTACGTGGAATAGAGAGACAAACATAATAGCAAATGGGTGCACCAACCAAAACAAAACTGTGCACACAAGAAAAAGCAGGGGAACAAACACAATAACAAGACTTGAACCAAGATCTCCTGGAACTAGAACTTGGATTCCATATTAAGTAACCAATTGTCCCAAAAGCTTAAGCTATTTTAAAATGGGCCCAACCATGTTTATCAAGTAAATTTAACAAATAGTTTTCCAGTGGATGCAACAATGATGCATGGCCTTGATCAATGGTACAGTGAGAGATTTTTTTGGTTGAATTGAAGTCAACCCCATTGTTGATATCAGATTATTTTATTTTATTTTTATGGTCACTATATTTGGGTATGCCTTTGTACTCTTTGTTCTCGTTTGAATAGTTGTGTGCGCGTGTGTGTGTGTTTTAACTTTCACTATACATGCAGATTTGGCACAATGGTCGCTTGCTTTCATTATGCATCAATTGACGTTCACTCTGTCTATCTTCCACCATCCAAGCTTGATTTTAACTATGACAAGCGAGACTGGATACGAAAGGAAATGAGTGAGGTGCATTAATCAGGATTTCACATCCTAAATATTTCATTTCCTGTGATTCTGCATATCTGTAATCTCATCATCATCTAAACTAAACAGGTAGTTGACCGGGTAGAGCTATTATTTGGTGAAGTAGTCAATGCTCTCAGTCGGATGGCAGACAAAAGATCTGGCCTGGGGAAATTTAACAATGGCAAACAGATATCTAAATCAAGGCACCCAATAATAGAACTGGAAGGCATGCTACAAAAAGAGAGGTCAGAATTTGAGGTGAGGCCTTTTATATTACTTGTAACAGCTTTCTTTTTGTGTCTGAAATACTCAAATGATATGTCACAGAAGCTGTATTTTTAAGTCCTTTTTTATCATCTATTATGTAGATCTTATGCTTCAATGAACATATATTGAAATGAAATGGAGCTGGCTAACAAATCTATTCCTGGTCTGAACACTCTGAACTATTCTGTAAAACATATAAATCAATTTTTTTTTGTGAATATTCTCTTTCATTTTCTAATTGGATAAACAATCTTTTCTCTTACTATACTGTTTATAACGAATGATTCATTAGATTCAACCAGAAGTGACATCTGTTATGCAAAAGTTATCAAAAATATCTCCAAAATTGACTCACCTTTTTTAACAAAATTGGATCTACTTTATGATTATCACAATCTTGATCAAAATAAACAGGCATCATTGAAATTTTATGAATATCCCAGACATTTTTGTGTAATGATCTTAGAATACAAAATTTTTAGGAAAAGCAAACCAAGTGTAAATAATTCTGGTGAAACTTTTTTTTTTTTTTTTTGGGCAAATCTGGTGAAACTTAATTACCTACTACCTTCATTATATGAGTTCTGACGGATTCCTTGGTCTTGTTGTAGGAATCACTCCAGAAAATTTTGAATAGGGAGGTGAAAAAGGGTCAACCCATCATCGATATTCTTGAGATTAATTGGTTGCGAAGACAGTTACTTTTCCAATCTTATATGTGGGACCACCGCTTGATCTATGTAGCCAGTTTAGATAGCAACAACCTTCAGGATGATCTGAGTAGTATTGTCAATTCAGACAATGTGGAGAAACCCCTTTCTGATTGTGGCCACCTCATTGACAAGAATGTGCATGTTAAGCCAAGCAGAGGCCTATGTAGTTCTCTCTCTGTACCTGTGGATATTGACCTCAACAAAGGTCATGATCGGGGAGGAGGAATGGATAGGTATGCTAACCAGAGTGAGGTAATTCATCAAGGAATTGATTCACTGATAGAATCAAATCGTGGAAAAGAAAACCAAACTAATCTTCATGCTGGTACAAACATCCGTGTTGAACCTGACCCTCTAAAATCCAACATAGTGGTTCGTAGGACTTTATCTGATGGGCAGTGCCCTATGATGGCAAGTCTGTCAGAGACCCTTGATGCAGCATGGATTGGTGAAAATCATCCAGGAATTGGATTAGCAAAGTCAGATTCCTCTGCACATTCTGAGTCAACTATTGCAGATTCTTTAACCGAAGTAGCAGTGGCTGGAAAATTAGAATTTGAAGGTCATGTAGATGACCAGAGTTGGCCCAAGTCATCCAATTCATCTTCTGTGACATCCACCAAAGGCATTGATTACTTGGAAGATTCTGTAAGCTGGTTGGGAATGCCCTTTATAAATTTCTATAAGTCTTGGAACAAGAACTTTTTGGGAAGTGCTCAGAAGTTTGATACACTTGTTGAATATAATCCTGTATATGTTTCATCATTTTGGGAATCAGAACTTGAAGGTGGGGCTAGATTGCTTTTGCCTGTGGGTGTTAATGAGACTGTTGTGCCAGTTTACGATGATGAACCAACAAGCATTATATCTTATGCATTGGTATCACCGGAATATCTTTTTCAGCTATCTGATGAGTGTGAAAAGCAAAAAGACACCGGGGAATCTGTTGCTCCACTGCAGTCGTTCGATTCAGGGATTCAATCACTTCATTCTTTTGATGAAATGGCCTCCGAATCTTATAGAAGCCTTGGATCCATGGATGACAGCATCTTATCCATGTCTGGATCCCGTGGCTCCTTGGGTTCAGACCCAGTCTCACATACAAAGTCTTTACATGCTAGAGTTTCCTTTGCTGATGATGGGCCCCATGGTAAAGTGAAATATAATGTGACTTGTTACTATGCAAAGAAGTTTGAAGCCTTAAGGAGGATATGTTGCCCATCTGAAATTGATTTCATAAGGTCTCTTAGTCGTTGCAAGAAGTGGGGAGCTCAAGGTGGCAAGAGCAATGTCTTCTTTGCAAAAACGTTGGATGATCGTTTTATTATCAAACAGGTTACAAAGACAGAGCTAGAATCATTCATAAAGTTTGCTCCTGGATATTTCAAGTATCTATGCGAATCAATTGGCACAGGAAGCCCAACGTGCCTGGCAAAGATTCTTGGTATTTACCAGGTATTTTCTAAGAGCCTGAAATATTAATTATGCTCAATTAAGCTCAATTAACATAATTACTCAGTTTTTGTTGTCTATGTTAAGTTTGATTGTATGATTTGAAAATATGATATTCATGAATGTGAATACTTTACGGTGGTGTGAGCTTATAATGCTCAATAAAGAGATGCATTCAAGGTTTCCAGGAGCCAAAAATGGCTTTGTTAAGAAGATTACTAAATATGCATGGCTCATGTACTAGATGGACAGCATGAGCAAAATAACAATGTGAATGCTAATTGTTAAGCAAATGCCACAAAAATGGACAAACTTAAGTAGAAATCGGTATGGACCATGATATGGCAAAATTTTGTTAACAATTAGACTAGAAACTGAGAAACTTGCTGATTGTTGATACCGTATCAAATGAATAAAACGAACTAGTAGAGTTAGTTTTATCATGACAATGATGATTGTAATTGTTTGATTCTTTGTAACATGTTCTATGCATGCTGTTGTATCTAGTGGCGGATCCACATTAGTGTGCAATTGCCAACCGTTTGGTTTTAAATATGAGGCATGGGAAATAGTTAGACAATTGGGAAATAGTTTGAATATGAATTGAGGTTACCAAGAGAGTTTTGTTTGTGGTGTGTTGAGAAAGACAGAGACGAGCTGATTGGAGAGAGGAGGTGTTTTCAATTGGATGACAGTCTTGGTAACATATAGGTATGGTCATTCATGTAAAATTAATTATTGCCAACATGTATTGGGAAATTCAATGCATAATTGAGGAGACTTTTATATTTATACGTATATGTTGCCATCTATCATTCTAGTCGTGAGGCTCCTAGAACTATTTAAACTGAACCTCAATTGCAAAGGTTGAACTAGTATTTGTACAGTTTATCTGATCAAACTCATATCTATCCTCTTAATTCTTTTGGGTGTTTTTAGTTGGTTTACAATATTTTGTCATTGTTTCAAATAAAGAATCAAGTTTTTTGAAAAGTTGAAAAACTAGTAATAATAATGGTGACTTCTGATAAACAAATGAGAATCATCTTGGATTTTGTCCATTTTCTCTGCTTTAATTGAGAAGTATTTTTGCTATATTTTTTGTTCTCTTATGATATTTCAACCATTATGTCTGATTTTGGATTTAGCTCCCAATTATTAGTAAATTAAATTAATTTTAGATGTTAGTAGTGTTGTTTAATAAAGATTAGCAAATTTTAAATTTTAATTATATAAAAAATTGGTCAAATGGGTAGATTAGAAACTCTGTGATATTTCTATAATATTGCCATTATTTTTGTGTTCGATGGGCAAAAAAGTTAGCAACAATTTTCATGCCAAGTTGATTTATAAATTGGACAATATGTCCACTAATTTAGTAATTTTACACGTTCTTGTCTACTTCTTTTTCAGATGATATATTCAGATAAAATTTTTTATTGTTTAAATATCACCAATATATCTTGCTATTTTAACAAGATCTAAAACCATAAAGCAGCCAATTAGCTGTGCATATACCAGAGCTTGTAAAGCAGGTTGGCAATTGTTATGCTTGCAGCTTGATAGCATGATGAAACTTCTTTTGTCGACCTTTATCTCTTGCTCCTTGTCATAGTGTATAGATTGCTTTCTAGCTTATCATATGTTCTGAAACTTGAATCATTTTGTTGACATTAAGATTACCACAAAGCATCTGAAAGGAGGGAAGGAATCAAAAATGGATGTTCTGGTTATGGAAAATCTTCTATTTGGAAGAAGTTTGACACGGCTTTATGATCTTAAAGGGTCTTCACGTTCACGATATAATCCAGATTCAAGTGGAAGTAATAAAGTTCTGCTGGATCAGAACTTGATTGAAGCAATGCCAACTTCCCCAATATTTGTCGGAAACAAGGCTAAGAGGTTGTTGGAAAGAGCTGTTTGGAATGATACTTCTTTTCTTGCAGTAAGTTTCCAAACTTCTGTTGATATTTTCATGAATTTAGTTACTTCATGGGACCTTATAATCTTTTATTGCGGTTTATCACCGAGAGTGATCACTTCAGGATTGTGCATAAACCCTCAGTAATAGCAGGCTTTTGGGAAATTTGGGAGTCTCCTAGAGAGGTCAATAGACCCAATACAAGTGAACTTCATTTGAGTAATGATTTCTGACTTGGAAAGTATTGATTTTTACTTATACACAACATTCGTTATAGTCAACTACCGAAATAAGTATACATACATATGTACACACACACAATAAGAAGAATAAAAACCTGCATTACACTTGAGGAGGTCAAATTGGCAAGGGCTTTTCCTTGTGTGTTATCTGTTGATTACTTTCTCTTTCTGGCCTCAAAACTGAACATGGCCTACATTTTACGAGTATTGAATTGTCAATGAGTGGGCTGGTCCAAGGGTCAAAATTCATAAAGGCTGCAGTTGTCCCTCATTTTAATACATGAATTTTTTTTTTTTTTAAATGGATGCAGTCAATTGATGTAATGGATTATTCGCTGCTGGTTGGGGTAGATGAAGAAAAGCATGAACTAGTTCTTGGGATCATTGATTTTATGAGGCAGTACACTTGGGACAAACACCTTGAAACTTGGGTGAAGGCTTCAGGGATCCTTGGTGGACCCAAAAATGCATCTCCTACAGTAATTTCACCCAAGCAGTACAAGAAGAGGTTCAGGAAAGCCATGACAACATATTTTCTGATGGTCCCAGATCAGTGGTCTCCTCCAACTATCACTACAAGCAAGTCCCAAACTGAGCTTTGCGAAGAGCAGTCTCAAGGTGGGATATCAGTTGAGTGATACGGGAAATCAGTGTGCCTGTATCTTTGCAAATGTAAGTTTGGGGACTAGTCCTCCCACCCATATCAGCTTTCTCGCATTCATTTGTGCTTTTTTTTTTTTTCCCTCCCTTGTTGCAATTCTTTTCAATAGCGGTTCCATTTTGTATTTTTCTTGGTAAATGAGAATTAATGATTAATTGTTTATAGGATACTGAACAAGGCTCTTGAAGCCATGAAATTTCTCTGAGGGATAATATTAGATAGCCTCCCTAAGAAATTTTTGTACATTTTCTTGTATTAAATGCTCAATATGTATATGAAGTTCAATGGTGCAAAGGCATTATTTGATTTTTTTTGGGAAGGTTCTATTACATGTGATTATAACTTCATTTCTTGATTGATCTCTTGTATACTTCTTAATGACCTCATCTTACATGGGTTTTTTCCATAATTTAGATTTGAAGAATGACAGATTAGCTTTTGTAGTGGATCTGCAGGTTCGAGTATCCTATATCTCATTGGCATATGCAGAAGCAAAACACGGAATCACAATATTAGCCATATTAGCTATTTGATTTATATTGCAGAAGCAAAATCTGAAGCAAAATCTGCGCCACCTTGGGTACAAGAACATCATGCATGTAACTAAACTTGCTTTGCTTCTATTGGAACCCATTTGGTTTTAATTATTTTCTAAAAAATATATGATAGATGGCAACATATATGTATGAATGTAAAAATCGCCTAAATTATGTATTGAATTTCCCGATACATTTTGGCAATAATTAATTTTAGGGCAAATTACATCTATCTTCCCTTAACACTTGGGTAATTACACTTAAAGCTGACAACATTTAAAAATTATACTTACTTTCCTTATTTTGAAATGTTATTAACATTGACCTCTTTCTGAATAAAACTAGCTGTTGAAACTTAACAAAAAAAATGTTAAAATAATTAAAATTTTAGGTATTTTCCTATTTTATTCCTCTCTCTCTCTCACATTTTTATCATTTTTTTACAAAAATCTCCAAACAATAAGTAAAAACAACAAGTTTTTGAAGGATTTTTGTAAAGAAAACTAACGAAATATGAGAGAGGGAGAGGTAAATAAGAGAAATATCTAAATTTTTGGTAAGTTTGCATTTTATGTTAAATTATAATAACTAATTTTATCTGAACGAGGTCAGTGTTAATAATATTTCAAACTAAGGCTCCGTTTGGAGCTCCAACAAACAACAAAAAATTATATAAATCTCTATTAATTTTATATTACATCAATTTTTTTCATTCATTGCACGCATTACGAACTCACAACTTTTCTCACTTTATCTCATTTTTTCTCACTTTTTATAACTCCAAACACACACTAAGATAGGTAAGTGTAACTTTTAAACATTTTAAATGCTAACTGTAATTACTCAAAGTTAAAGGAAAGTATGTGTAATTTACCCTTAATTTTACATGAATGACCACGCCTCTATGTTACCAAGACTGTAATCCAACTGAAAATGCCTCCTCTCTCCTATCAGCTTGTCCTCTGTCTTTCTCAACATGCCACAAATAGAATCCTTTTGGTAACCTCAATTCATGTCTATACTATTTCCCAATTGTTTAACTATTTCCCATGTCTCATATTTAAAACCAACCTTGTTGGCAATTGCACACCAATACGGATCTGCCACTAGATATCTACAACATCATACATAGAACATCTTACAAAGAATCAAACTATTACGATCATCATTATCATGAGAAAACAAACTCTACTTGTTAATTAACCAATCTCATTATTAAATCCAGTTTATTTCTTACTTACTACTATTAGTCCCAAACCTGTGTAATTTTTTAATTGGTCTCGTCCCTAAACTCACAAAACATATTCTAAACCTACGAAGATTCGTTTATGTTCAATTAGGTCAAATTACTTGTTAAGTATCCAATTTGAAATAAAAAAATTAAAAATTAGTAAGTGAGAAAAATATTAAATTTATTAAATTGAATAAATTCATTGGTCAAAGGATCTTTAATTTTTTTTTAATGTAAAAGAAATATACTATAAATAGTAGAAATAAATGTACAAAATACACAATGGTATACCCCTAAAACAGTATAATAGGAATCGCAAGTTCATGACTTTCAAACCCAATATAGAAGTTGGAACAATTCATGACATATGAAAATAGCACTACAGCAAATCATAAATTAAACAAGTTAAATGAATTATCATAACAAATCCAAGAGCAGCCAACAAAGCATAAATGACCTTGACCTAAAAAGTTTAAAAATTTTATTTTAGGGATAAAATTGTAATTGTAAATTTACAAATATGTATTTTATTTTATTTTATTAAGCGGGTACTTAACGAGTACCATACGGTATTGGATATCGGGTATCCTATAAGTATCAACGGGTATTAAGTATCGGGTACCCTATAAGTAAATACCAAACTCGTTTTAAACTCGCCCGAATATTAAATTTCAATCTCAAATCCGTCCCAATCCCGTTAGGTATTTCTCAACGGATTTTCATTGGGTTCAATCGAGTTAAGTACCCCGTGTACTTGTCCATTGACATATCTAATGTTAATTGAACGTAATTAATATTTCAGACTCTTAGAAAATACCTGGTAAATATCAAGAATTTTTGTTAGGCACATTAGGCTTCTTGCGCTAATTGATTTGCATAGATACTTGAAATATCTGGGAGCAAACTTTATAAATGATTCTAACTCTGTTTTTGTGACCTGTTTGATAATAAAACGATCATCCAATGTTTTTGCAAAGAAAACATTGCTCTTGACACAGCTGATTTAGAAAATGCAATTGACCCAAAAATGAGCAACCCCAAATGGTGAGGATAACAACTGAAGCACCAAAACATTAGTCATAGTAAAGTAGATGCTGTAGAGCAATAATGTAATTAATCAAATAAAGTATAGATCACATGATTAGATTATAAAAAGAAAAAAAGTAAAGACACGATTCACATTCAGAATCGTATATAATAATACAAAAATATAATGAAATTTAGCACAAAGGAACTCCAAAAATGTAATCAATCTAAATCTAAGAAGCTGAAGGGATTTAATGCAAACTCACGTATCAAGATTAATTAATTTGTAATGTTTATATCACAGAAGTTCCTATTCAGAAATTAGAAAACCCATAAATCTTGAAAGAAAGTAAGAAATTATCTTACAGTAGTTCAAAGTTTTGGACCACTAAACAAAATTTTAGAAGAAAGTGACCCAAATACAGAGTTATATATATATTTTATAATTTTTACATACAAATATGTATAAATTTATATTTATTTTATTTATAATTAATTTAATTAAGTTAAGGATAAAATTATCTTTACAATAAATATTTTAACTAAGTTAACGTTAGACTAATGAAGAAGAGTCAAAAGTTACTAAGATTTCAAAATAAGGGAGGTATTTATAAATTTTTAATATTAAAGGAGTCTAAGTGTAATTATCTAAAAAATTTAGGAGATTTATGTATAATTTATTTAAAAAAATAATATTAATTTTAGAATTTTTTAAGTGATAGCCGTCGAATTTGAGAGAATCTATGACTAATTAATACTGTTAAATTAAAATTTGACTGTTTGGTTTACGTATAAACACCTTTTTAATTAAAATAATATAAATATATCCAAACTTTTATTTTTAATCTAACCCTTCCTGCATCAATGTCAGAGTAAAATCTATAAATACCAACAAACACAACCGCTAAGGCTTTCGTCTCTTCTGTTCCCGTCTCTTGCTTTTCTGTGTCTTCGAGATCTGAGCTTGTTTCCTCTGTGGACTTCGAAATCTTTCTCGAATGGATGCCTTGGACTCCGTATTCGATCCATTGAGAGAGTTCTCCAAAGACAGCGTTCGCCTCGTCAAGAGATGCCACAAACCCGATCGCAAAGGTAAATCGACAATCTCGTCACCTTTTAGGGTTTCGATCTCCGATTTGGCCTTCGATGGGATACTACTTTCCTTGCGTTTGTGGATTTGATGATCAGATCTAATCTTAGCTGACACTCTATTTGTTGTTCAGAATTCACCAAGGTCGCGTTCCGTACAGCGATTGGATTTGTGGTGATGGGATTCGTGGGCTTCTTCGTGAAGCTGATCTTTATCCCTATCAACAACATCATCGTCGGATCTGGTTGAGGTAATACTCTCTCAACCCGCGCATTAATCTGCATCGTCAGTGTATACATACCATCAATTTCTATTGTGATGTGTCTGGGAGGAGGGAATCCGTGTCTTGAATATGGAATTGGCCCATGGATGGAATTTATGACTTCGGACATCATTACTGTAGTTTTGACTTTATAAACAAGCAATTTACGATGTGCAGAATTTTGTTTTGTTTTTCTTTTCTTTTTTTTTTCTTTTTTTTTTTGAATAAAAATTTTATTAGCAAAATGAAATGCTCAGCATATACAATGAACCTCCCAAAAACCTATATTTTTATATTCTCTCTAAAGTATGTGTGAGAATCAATAACCAGCTTTATGCCATTTGATCAGCTGTACGGTGTGGATAGAAAAAGACACTTCAATTTAAACTGGAGTAGCTCCACCCCAAGCAACCAATTCACAAAGAATGGGATTGCGAAAGAGCCTCCCGAGCTTATATAGAAATATTATAAATATATATATCTAGTCATATATAATTGTCTAATTTTATTTTTATGCATTGACTTCTTAGAAAACTTATCATTTATATTAAGTTAGAAGAATAATAATGTTTTATAAATGAATCAAAAATAAATAAATAATAATCATACATCCATTAATTTGTTGGATTATTATTAAGAAAGTTGTGACATGAATTATTTTATTGAGTAACATTAACCATTTTTTATTGATTTGATATATATTATATCATTATAATATTGTACTAGTTTTTTAAAAAATTGAAGAGAAATTTGAGATCATTTCAAATTTGAGGATTTGACCGGACCAATTCGCGTATTTGACCTGAATTGGTGCTGAATTTGTGACTTTGAGGATTTTGGTGCACGATTCACCACCCTACTTAAAGAGAATTAGGTTACTCGGGCTCCGCCCCATCAAAACATCTTCTATTCCTCTCCTTTCAAGTAAGCCAAAATATGCAAAAAGGAACAATTTTCCAAGCCTTTTTCCTCATTTGATTAACTTTGTATCCCCACTAAGCATGCAATAAACTCTTAGCATCCTTCAGGAAGACCCATTGAATGCTGATGCTTGACAAAAATATGTCCTAAAAGTTTGCCCACTTGCAGTGAATCATCAGGTGATCAATGGTCTCCCCCTCCTTGCATAGATAAAATTTGTTTAGCCATCCTAAAGGCTCTCCTATGGAGGTTGTCAATCTTAAGTATGCTAACTTTAATCATGCACCAAACCAAAAAAGTCAGTTTTTCAGACTCTATCCCACAGAAAATCTTCCTCTCTTCCCCCCCCTCCCCCCCCCCCAGGGTGCCGGGGAGGTTTTGGGGGGGGGGGGGGGGGGTTTGGTCATCAAGGACTTGTACTTCAAACACTTCAAACTTAGAGAGAGTGCATCTGATTCCATCATCTCCTTCCCTACGAAGCAAAGGATGGAGCAACTGCATAAGGTCAACTAGTCTTGCCATTTCCCAGGAGTGAAGATTCCTCTGAAGGATGATATTCCATGACAATCCTTGCTGATCCATACAATCTGATGCCTCCTTATCTATAGCTAGCTTAAGTCAATTTGGGAAAAGTTCTTCTGGTCTGCCCCCTGAGGGTCCAATTATGCCTCCAGTACTTAAGCCTTGATTACAATTAATTACTAGGTCAATTACAATTTGCAAGCAACTAGTTGTTAGTTTGTCTCTCGCTTTAGGAATTGAATTGCAATTTTGATTGAATTGTATTTGCGTGTTATGTTGAGTATCATGCTCTCTGGTTCCTGTTAATACCACAATGTTATATGCTTTTAATGAATAGATCAATAATGCTTGTAAATTAGATGGTGTTTAGAAAACGATAATGATGAAGTTTTCAAGTGCTATTTGGAAGAAAGAGAAGTTTAGATTTTGATATAAAATTAGATTTTGTAATGTTTATATTTGAATTCTAGAATTGATTGATTATGTGGATATGACTCAATTTCTTGACCCTTCTGAGGTTAGTTTTGTTTTACAAATGCTTGTTGCAAAAAGTGAACAAATATTAGGTAACTGTATACGAATGGATCTTTTGAAAGCTTGGGAAGTTTAGAATTTTTGTTTGCATAAGGCTTTTATGTTTGTATGCAAAAAATATGTTATGCTGTAGTTTGTGCTTCTAGCCGGTGCTCCTCTATTTCATTCATTGAGAATCGCAATCAGGCTTTACATCCTTTACAATTTTTGGGGAGATGGTTTGGTTTGTGTATGGTCAATGGGGTGTTTGAGGAAGTGAATTAGCATGTCTAATCTTTCAATTTACACTGGAGAAGAAAGAATTTTAGGGGATTTTTGGATAACATTAACCACAATGATCGTCAATTTCATGATTAACCCTAAACTCTCTATTGTTAATAATGGTTAGTTTTCTCATTTCCAATGTAGATTGGAAGTTAAGGTTTACTATTTTTAATTGGAGTAGTAGATTTTATGCTCATCTTATGCTACAGAGTTTAGGCCAAGGCACTTCGTGTCAGTTGTCCTCTTCAACATTTATATAGCTAAAATAATTCATCAAAAAATATTTATATGGCTAAAATATATATTTTTGTACATCTTTTTATTTGTTATTATATATTTGTAATACATTCTTATTTTCTGTCTTTGATATATTTTTCTTTCTGTTTTTCATAAAAATATTAAGACTTAATTTAAGTCAATCTTGCACAAATGTTAAGGCATCTTAACACTACTCAATGTACTCATCAAACTGGCCCAATTCTTGTCCGAGTCCAAGCTATGGCCTCGTAAAATTAGAGTAACCTATTTAATTTGAATTTTAAATTTGAGAAATGTAAAAAAGAATCCCAACCTTACGGCCCATGGTGATTGGTCCAATCTGAATCAAAGTTTTAAGTCCCATAAAATTTTACTATATATATATATATATAGATCTTAGTCAATTAAGAGATGAAGGTAGATGAGTTAGTGAAAGTCCAAACTAGCTCCAGAAAGCAAAGAAAAATCTTTGAGGAAAGTTCTGGCTGCTCGAATCCTCCTTTATTCCTACTGGCAGTGTAGTCCTTCCTTTACTTCATCATCTCCCCCCCCCCCCCAAATTCTTTTTTTAATATGCTGTTGAGTGTTCATGCTCTTTCTTTTCTATAAGAGACAAGTAGCACATATCATTTTTTTGTCTTTTTCTAGACAACGCAATGATACATATATAATAGACACGGGTGAGCATGCGGTGCATGTGAATATCACTTTATTTCTAAAATCTAATTGGTGGAGGGATAGAAAAGGAAAGGTGAATTGTGGTTACAAAATTGTGTGGTGAAACTAATTTGTTAGTTGTTTTTGGAAGTTATTTTACACATTTTGAAATAATGAGAGGTTGAACGGTATAAAATGAAGGGAGAAAAAAAAATTTCAAAAAGTTGAGGTTTGCCTTATGTATAATATTATTGATTATAGAATATGTATATGTTTTCTATTTCAACATCTCACTTGACTATTGTTTTTACCTGGATCTAAGCGCTTGATTAGTTTTTCCTGTTCCTTCAAAACAATTGGAAAAGTACTACTTCTGCAGTGCACGAGAGTCAATCAAGTATATATAACCCGGTGAGAATCTGAGGTCGAACACGAAAAAAGGAAATGGATTGGTTATTGATCCTTTCAAGAATTATCTTGTGGAAAATTTTAGTTCACAAAGAAAAGAAATACATCTCGGAAAGCTGGTCCCTAAATGAATTTAATTAAAATTAACAATTATAAAAATGCCTTTTCTGGTTCAATTCATGTTGTATGATAGTAATGATTCTTCTTTCTTAATTTTATAACTCAACCAGTAAACAATTTGGTGGAAATTGTATGTAATATTTTTCAATAAAAATTGTAGAATTTAGAATTCAATGCTCAAACTTTGTTGTTCAAAATTCTATTGAAGAGTTCATGTCATTGAACCGAGCATTCTATATACACAACTCGCAAGTCGGATATATAAAATTTAACTATGAAATTATGATTTTGATTCTACAAAAATTATTCTTTCACAATATTGGTAAATATTTAGAATTGAAGCTCTTTGAGGAAAGAAATGCGGCTACACATGCTTGAAGAAAAACTCACCATAATTGAGATAAAGAAAAGCTTGGAATTGAAATTAATCTTCTATTCAACTTTGAAATTGTCTTCAACAGAACTTATGAACAAAATGAACTTGTAAACTTTCTAGAGAAGGCAATAGAATAAAGATAGAACTAAGAAAATTAACTCAAAAAATTAAATCTAAATCCAAAAGAGGGAAATGGGGAGTGTATGCGTAGGAGAATAGTATAATCCCCAATTTAATCTACTAAAAGCCCTTTAATACCCTCTTAATCAGCCCCCAAACCTTTGAATTATTGGTGAATTGATGGGTGGCTTTTAGTGCTGCAACTAAAAAAAAGTTTCTAGAATTTGAAGAGTCCCTTCTGCAGTCTGTTGTTCGGGCTCTTCCAGACCTAGACAAATTCCGATCAGTCCTTAGATTGCAAGTTAGATTGCAAGTCTTCTGTCATTCTAACTAGCCTTTGTACGGGCAGTTGGTTGGACCATCGTCCGCAGGGTCCTCCTTACTTAGAATATTTCTGAAGTTTTTCTAGGATGCTTTGCTGCTTGTTATCCGCACGTGGGTGTGAACGGGGCTTCGTTGGGGCTGGGGTACAAAGGGTGGATCGACACTTAGCCATACTATTTCCCAGAACATGCTCTGTGTCCTTCGAATGCTTGTGCGAACTGTGGACCGTGCATTCTTTCGCCTTTTTACAATCCTTTGTTGACATTTAGGTCCTTTTTGGCTTCCTTGCCTAAACTGGGGACAAAACTGGGGACAAATTAGTATATATTAGTAAATGTACAATTCTAATATCTAATTAATTAGTGATTAATTACAAGAGTATTAAATGTCATTTTATGTGATTAATCACTAAGGAATGTTCTACAAACATGTCCAATGCATGTCAATTGTTGTGGCCATGCTTCCTTACTTAATAGTGTCTTGGTTCAATACATAATCCTCTTATACTATCTATTTGCACTAAAACAATCCAAATGATTTGTGTTCAACTTGTATTTGATTCATGCCTCTTTGCTTGATAATGTCTTGGTTCAATACTTGATTCTCTTGTAGGATCCATTTTTACTAAAACTTCAAATTATTTGTGTTTAACATGTTTTTGATTCATTAAAAATTTGTTCCATGCCAACACTATATACAATACAACGATTACATTTTGGAGTTAGTTTAAAGCTGGGCTGAATGAGCTAAATTGCATTCCTTAGAAGAATGTAGAACACTTTGCTCAAGCCTGCTTATTTTTTATTAGCTTTATTAAAAGGTTAATCGAAGACCCCCTCAATTAAAGGTGATTTTCACTTTACCCACCCAACTATAAGACCATACACTTTGACACCCTAAACTCCAAAGCTGATTCAACTCAAAAAGATACCACGGTAAGTTCACTTTTTTTTGCAGTTAGCTTGAACCACCGTCGATATTGGCTCGGTCTACAGCCCTTGAGGTTGTTTTGGCCAAACTGGTTATCTTATTTCGGTTAAGTTAATTTTATTTTTATTCTGTTGAAAGAACATGGATGGCAATACCTTTCTCATTTCATTATTTTGCTTAATTTGCTGTTGAAATTTGAACGGTGCTTCTATGTTGTCTTCAATTAACCAATTTCTTTTAAAACGTAGCTGGTCAGGTGGAAAAGTGTGCCCGCACGAAAGTGGCTATTATCCATAGGTGCAAAGGAAGACGCCGACCTGCTTTGTGGGACATGTGGCATTTGCCTGTAGACAAGACTGTTTTGATTTTCTTTAAAATGAAATTTTCCTTAGCATGTACTATTAACTTAACCTTTGTCGATTTTGTAGCTACTGTGTCAAGGCTGCATGTTTATCAAAGCAGTCTGACTCAGCATTGCGGTGCTTTTTTGAAAAACAATATGGGGGTAAAGAAAAGAAAACAAAAAAGTGCTTAAAATGCCGTTTTATTGCACTAGGCCAATGGCAGGCCCAATCTATGACTGTCGGCTGCTTGCGCCGTGGGAAGGGGGCACCTTGGGCAGTTATTATGGGCCACTGTAGGCCCATTAAATTAACTATATACCCAAAATTGGCCCATTAGCCCAATTTTGGCATATTTACAGAACTTTGTGGTTTCCTTGCCCCATTATTGGGCTCATCAAATCAGTTATTGGGCGGTTCAACTTAGGCCAACTGGCCCATTATGTTGAATTTTTATGGCTGTAATGGGCCTGATCACAGGTTCGGACCCAATTGTAGGCCCGTTGAATTAATCATATGCCCAACGGAGGCCCATTTTCCTGCCCATGAAATCAAGTATAGGTCATGTCAGTCCAATTGAGCCCCAACTAGCCCATTTAGCATGAAATTTTAACATTGTAGTGAGCCTTATCAGCTCATTATGCCCGTCAGAAAATTGTGGGCCCAATTGTAGCACCAACTATGATGAAATTTTATGGCTGTAACCGGCCTGATCTCACAATTGACCCAATTGTAGGCCCATTGAATTAATCATATACCCAAAGGTCCATTATTAGGCACATGAAATCGATTGTGTGGATCCCAGCTGGCCCATTAGGATGAAATATTAAGATTGTAATGGGCCTGAGCTACGGCTCATTAGGCCCGTCCGAAAATTATGGGCTCAATTGTAGGCCCAACTGGCCCAAGATGAAAATTTATGGCTGTAATGGGCCTGTTCAGACAATCGGCCCCTATATTAATCATAGCCCAAAACAGGCCTATTACTGGACCCATGAAATCAATTATGGGGACACCAGCTGGCCCGTTAGGACGAAATATTAAGATTGCAATGGGCCTGATTGGGAGCTCACTGGGCCCCTTAGAGAATTAGGGGCCCAATTATAGGCCTAACCGGCCGAATATGATGAAAATTTATGATTGTAATAGGCCTAATCACGCAACTGACCAATTGTAGGCCCATTAAATTCATCATTGCCCAAAATAGGCCCATTATTAGGCCCATCAAATCAATTATGAGGCCTGTTGGTCCAGTTGAAAGCCCCAGCTGGCCAATTAGGATGAAATATTAAGATTGCAATGGGGCTGAATTGCGGCTCACTAGGCCTGTTAGAAAATTTTGGGCCCAAATATAGGCCCAACTGGCACATTATGACGAAAATTATGGGCCTAATCATGCAATCGACCCAATTGTAGGCCCATTCTTAGGGCCATCAAATCAATTAGGGGGCCTGTTTGTCCAGTTTAGAGCCCGGCTGGCCCAGTAGGATGAAATTTTTAGGTTTGTAATGGGCCTGAATTGCAGCTCACTAGGCCTGTTAAAAAATTTTGGGCCCAAATGTAGGCCCATTATGATGAAAATTTTGGGCCTAATCAGGCAATCGACCCAATTGTAGGCCCATTCTTAGGGCCATCAAATCAGTTATGGGGCCTGTTTGTCCACTTTAGAGCCCCAGCTGGCCCAATAGGATGAAATTTTTAAGATTGTAATGGGCCTGAATTGCGGCTCACTAGGCCTGTTAGAAAATTATGGGCCCAATTGTAGGCCCAACTGGCCCATTGTGACGAAAATTATGGGCCCAATCATGCAATCGACCCAATTGTAGGCCCATTCTTAGGGCCATCAAATCAATTATGGGGCCTGTTTGTCCAGTTTAGAGCCCCAGCTGGCCCAATAGGATGAAATTTTTAAGACTGTAATGGGCCTGATTTGCTACTCTCATAGGCCCATCAGGAACGATGGTCCCAATTTTGGGCCCAAAACAACCATCAAATGAATAACGGGGCCCGTTGGTCCATTTTGTAGGCCCAGCTGGCCCATTAACAAGAAATTTGAATATTGTAATGGGCCCAAACTATTAGGCCCATTAAGAACTTATGGTTTCTACGGGCCCAAATAAGCGCCAAAACAGAACTCACCTATGAGGCCTAATTACAGTCCAATAACAGGACTGACAACAGACCCAAATGAGGCAAGCTCAAGCACAGGTAACTCCTTTGCTCGGTTTCGGCTTCGAAAATTTTAGACTAGTTACAGCTGGGTCTGGAATACTAATGGATCTAACCATCCGGATTAGTGATGCTTTTATACGTCATCTATTGTTATGCGAGCCAGTACAGATTCAAGGCACAATTAGCTAGCAAAACCGAAGTAAGAAGAAGGAAAAAAAAAATCTTGGACAAAAGCCAACATATATATAAAGGGGGCTCTAAATACATATGATCCAAGAAAAAACACTGGCTGATTCAAATTAATGCACCGAAAACTCCAAGCTATTGCGCATATGTACGCTTCATTGGAGTTTTCTTGCAGCTAGAGATTAGCTTAGTCCCCAATGCAATGCAACAATTAACGAAAGAATTTGTTTCACAATGACCAAACCAGGTGCTCTATTGTCATCGTCATTTGGCTTTCCTGAGTTGTCCATGTAAGCGATGCATGCATATCTGACAATAGTGTCATCACAATGACAGTAGCATAATCCACGTATCTATGGCAAAGGTCGAGAGAAGGGTGTTTCTAAACCAAGATCGTCACCTCTTCTCTCATTTTGTTGAGCAAAAAACACATATATCAATAACAATAGCATAATCCATGTAACCTATGGAAACATGGAAAGGTCGAGGGTGTTTTCACCTCCTCTCTTATTGTGGGACAATAAATATATATAAATATATGTAGTCACTTATCCAGCTCAACGAGCGAGCAGACCCCTGACTTGAGAGAAGAAAAGAAATATAAAAATAATAAGTGGCTCACCCAACAATGCATATATAAATAAATATATATATAAACGTCAAGAAATTATTATATTGTTCATGGGGGGAAATATCGCTGCATTCTGTGATCCTTGCCAAGCCCCACATTTTCCCTGGATGGAACTACAAATGTCATGGAGAGGGGAATATTTAAGGTCAACAAAGAAAATAACTAATGGACAGAATCATAATTAGTAATGAACGGAATCATATTCATAACCAAGTGCTCCTGGAGAGGAATTTGGAGGACATGCACTCCAGCATCAGCCAGTGCTAAACTTCTGGTCTACTTGAGTAAGCATGCAGCTTTATTGCACAGTGACTTATCAAATTGTGTATCATAATAGAACGCTGGGGCACACAAGCAACTATGCAGCAATCAAATAGACGAACAGTTTGGCAGCACTACATTCTGTAAATAAAGTTACACAAGGGGAGAAAAGAAAAGGTTGCAGAAGAAAAAGGTCTTCATCGTACAATTACCTGATTTATTATATCCTTTATGTTTCTAAACCTTCTTATGGCCTTACCATTGCCCAATCCTCCCAATTTGTGCCATACTGGTGTTGCATAGACATTTTGAAACATAAGTCATATATACATATAAATATATATTCATGTCCAACGCCAACACCTTTCAAATACTTCCCGAACGTGTGCTGATTTAGAAATGAAAATTCCTTCTAGACATGTAAGACGATATATATCTGATACCTTGATTACACTTCTTGGAAAATCCCAACATAACTTTGTAAAACATTTCTATAAAATCAATACATCACATGCACAACCAAAATAACGAACAAAATACACATGGGAAAATGAACACTTTCGCAAAACCATATAAGAGGCAATTTGGACGATCGAAAAGTACAAAAAGTTGAAAAAAGTGAGTTGTGTCAGTTACTTTTTGGCATTTAAAAAACCAACCAAAATCCACCAAAAATAATCCCTTCAAACAGTAAAAAATAACCCGTTCCAACAATTTTAATCAAAAATCGTGCCAGAAAGCTGACAAAAGAATGTACGTTAGCCAAAGGCCTCTATCAACTCAATTTGAAAAGGGACTAGACCGCCGTGAACTCCGGCAAGTCAGAGGCAGTCGAAAGGATAAGGAATTAAAACCATGGAAGGGGGCTGAAAAAAGTCGAAAAAAGTGGATAAGATTTTGCAATTTTTTGTGACTTTTTTTTGTAAAAGTTCGTAAAATTTAAATTTTGAAAGTAAATGCATGAAAAACAAGAATGAAAAAAGTTGGTAAAAGTAAATATTTGTAAATTTCGGTAACTTTTAGCCAATCAAACAAGACCTAAATGTATTAATATGTTGCCACATTCATGTCCCATTTTAAGATTTGTTACACATGCATAACAATATCATTTCAGATGACATTTGTAACCTATGATCCATAGGCTCTTTTAATTTTTAGATAGATAAATTTATTTATTAAGGGCCCGTTTGGTTTTATGCTAATCTATTTATATTTTTTGTTTTTTGTTTTCTGTTGTTATTTTTTTTTGAAATGAAAACTGAAAACTACATTTGAAAATGTAATTCTACTTACAATTACTAATTTTTTATTTTAAT
Source organism: Vitellaria paradoxa (assembly GCA_019916065.1). Lineage (NCBI taxonomy): Eukaryota > Viridiplantae > Streptophyta > Magnoliopsida > Ericales > Sapotaceae > Vitellaria > Vitellaria paradoxa. The sequence goes on from CM034239.1 coordinate 2,383,133, forward strand.
TAAATAAAAAAATTAATAGAATTTTGAAAAATTAATTGAATTTAATAAAATATGTTTCATATTAATTTAATTTAATTAATTAGAATTTAATTAATCTAATTAATTAATTAATTTAATTGAACTATTTATTAAAAATCATTTAATTCAATAAATATAAAATATATTAAATTATAATTTGATTATATTATTTATTAAAATTTTGAATAAAACATAATTATTATATAATATAAATTATAATTCAGTAAATATAAAATATATCAATTATAATTTAATTATATTATTTATTAAATTGAATAAAATATATTTCATAATAATTTAAATAACTGAATTACGATATTTATTAAAAATAAAAATAATTTAATAAAATATATTTATTATGAACTAATCTAATTAATTTAATTTATCAAAAATTATTTAATAAAAATATTTCATGTTAATTAAATTAACTAATTAAATTAATTTAATTACATTATTTGTTAAAAAGTAAAAAAAATATATTGCATATTGATTTAGATAATTAAATTAATTTAATTAAATTATACTATTTATTAAAAATAATTTAGTTTAATAATATATTTGAATAAAATAATTTATTTTAATATGATGCAACAAAAATGAACAAAGTGTTAAAATTAATAAAATGTTTGTAATAAAAAAAAAGAGAGTGAAATCATTTTTTTTATTTTTCATTTTTCAATTTTTCATTTTTTTTTTGAAAATAGAACAATTTTAACAAACATGTATTTGTTGCCAGTATTTAAAAATATGTAAATATAAACAAAAAAACAGTAAATATAAACGTTACCAAATGGGGTTTAAGGTAATGAAGTTGGGATGACTTGAATCCATGATCTTTGGTCCGGGCAAGAGTGCATTTTCCAATTGGGCCAGCTCCTCCTGTCACCTTGTGTCCCATAGGCTTCAAGATAGGAAAAAATTCATCAATCTAAAAGCTTACATTCTTTAACATCCAAAGCCACTAAATATCATGTTTAACAAAATAAGATTGGGTACTTGACAGAAGATACTCCTCAAAAGTTTGAAGATTGGTTTATTAAGACAGAATGAATCCTTATAGTCATCATGACGTGATCCTAGCTTTTTAGAGAAAATTAGCAATCAAGTTAACTGCTTTTTTCTCGATAAATAGCAAAGCAGCACGGAAACCAACAAGTGATACATGACATGATATGATCTGGACATGACATGTAAATTTTCAAAAAATCCAAGACACAACATGGGGGGACACTAAAAAACATATTTTTATATATATTTTATTCAAATATAATAAAAGATGAAAGAAGACAACAATCAAAAATTAAAAAATAAAATTGTGTACTCTATACCTTAATTGTTTACATCCTTCGCATAACAATTGCCTTATATTAAAATTTAAAAAAAAAAAAAGTAAATCAACACATTATTTAAAAAATATAGTTCTATTATAAAATAAATCATAACACGAAAAGGTGAATACAATTTATCAACCATTCCTAATTTAATTTCAACAAAAAAAATAAAAATAAAAATAAAAAGCTAAACCTTTCATAGATGCTTAAAGACAAAATAAGAAAATTTCACAACAAACATTTTGTACTATCACTGAAAGTTGTTAGAGGCAAATTAAGAAATAGAGAAGTGGCAAAGTATCCTAAATGTGTCTCAAGCCCAAAAATTAAAGTTACAAAAATAATGACACTCTTAAATGCATGTTTGTGTCAGGAGAGTGTCCAACGTTCTGAGACAAACCATTTCATGCAGTCCTTGTTAGTAAATAGAACTTCTAATTTTTACACTCACCCAACTATATATTGGCACGTTTAAATAAATCCCTTTTATCAACCAAAAGAAAGACTTCATCCTTGCGCCTCTCAAGTAACTAGAAACTTAGACCTAAAAGATTTAGCGAAAATGAGCCAACTCCAATATGAAATGGTACTTCATTGGCTATTAGATGCAGGAATCCAATTTGTCAAGTATACATACTATGAAAAATGACCAATAGGAGCCAGCTCAGAACTTAAGCAAGGAATTGCAAAGCAATGCTCGAAAGCACTGGTTAAGTCTTTTCCTGGTTTGTATCTAACTCTAGAAAACCTCTATGCTTTTTGGTCTTGTTAAGTGATATACTTTGTGGCCTTGCATACCAACCATTCTAGCACGATATCAGGCACACAAATGATGCAAGATCTCCCAAGTCCCAGATAGTTTACAATTCCTACACTCTATTTGGAACCATAAATTTAATGGGATTTGATTTCATTTGATGAGAATTCTCACCAATTCTTATGTTTGGAATTAACATAAAATTTTATGAGTTAGATTTGATTTCATTTCATAACTTTAATTTTGGGATTTGTAAATTATTCGAAATCCAATCCAAAATAATAGAATTTGATGAGAATTCATTATTTTCGTAAGTCATTTAAGTAAGTAGACAAATTCATTCACATATAACATATTTTTTAGTTCCTATTAACATGGTCAAATTTGATATTTCTCTTAAATTAAATCAATTCAATTCTTAAATTCAAAATGGGTTCTAAACACCAAATTTTATTTACCAAAATGAAATGAAATCAATTCTTTATTTTAAAATCAAATCGATTCTAAGAGATGAATGTTTAGGAACAGGGTGTTAAAGATCTTGCGATTCCATGCAACAAGAATGACAAGAGACACAAGTGTGATCTATAATCTGAAACGATGTTCAAGCTTTTCAGAATGTTCCTATTAGTCACAACATCTCTGAAATCTTTCAAGTGACACTTCCATCATTGGATCCAAGTTATGGCAAACTTGCATGACAGGTAGGTCTTTTTATCAAATAACTTCGTCCTCAAGTCCATATGTACGAATGAGACAGACCATCCTATTAGGGAAGCATTTTCATAATTTTTAGCCTTAGGGAAAAAAAAGAATAATAATAATAATAATAATAACTATCTTGGAGCATTATGGTAATCATGCAACCCCTATTAGCCAATAATATCATGAAGCTTGATGCAAACATATTTGAAGACCTACTCTCAATAACGAAAAGCACCACAATCAATTCTTCAGATAATAGATGTTCCCCAGTTCCAACTAACCAAAAAATTGAAATTAAGGAAGATAATAAGAGATGAAAAACAAGATGGTGATCGATAATGTGGAATACTAAAAGTTACTGGGTGCAACTTTCAAATGGGCTATAGTTGAATTTTATGAAAACTTGTATGTAAAGCCTATGGTAAGTAGATCATTGCTAGACAGTACGGAGTTCAAACAAATATTAGAGGATAGGTTTTGGTTAGAGGATTGGTTTTGGTTAGTATCCTTTCTTGTAGAAGGAAGTTATGAAGTCCATGACGAGTCGTAGTGGTGGAAAGTCTCCAAATGGGTTTAATTTGGCCCTTTTTTGGAACTATTTTTTGTGACCAATCGTGAATTTATGGCTATTATTTATTGTTTCTTTGGGATGGGGGAGTTTGCGAAAAGTTCAAAAGCCTCATTGATACCTCTAAATTCAAGGAAAGATTTTGTGTGTGTGTGTGTGTGTGTGTGTGTGTGTGTGAGATGTTGGGGTGTGCCCCCCCCCCCTTCCCAAGGGGGATCAAGCACAAGGATTTTAAAGTCATAATTTGTACTTACATATAGATCATTGTGAAGAACTTTTTGTGAGATTCAGGTGGGTTATAGGAGCAACAAGCTTAGACTCTCATGATGCATCCATGGCCAAGTTAAAAAGCAATGAGTTTGGTCATCTCTGATTCTCTACAAGGTTGATATTGAAAGGCACATAAACAAGTTGAAGAGTGTTGTGTTTGATTTTCTATATCTAATATGATAAACAAGTTGAAGAGTGTTGTATTTGATTTTTATATTAAATTATTTAAATTATATTTTTTATTTTAATGTTTAAAATATTTTTTTGTAAATTTAATTTTAAAATTATTTACTTACCAAAACTCTGCCTATGTTGGGGTATCCTTGACATAACCGGTCTCAAGCCCGGACAAAGGAAGAGAGTTGTGTGTTAGGTAGCCAACAGCCAGCACAATATTTAGTCGAATTTTTTTCATGGATTTGACACCTAATGAATTTGATTGGCGTCGTCAAATTCACATAGCCGACCTCACCTAGTGGGAAAAGGCTTAGTTTGGTTGTATTACTTACCAAATTATATATATATATATATATATATATATTTTTATATTGAATTTTTTTTAGTTTTGACGTGTCAAACACCCGTTTAGAAAACATTCAAAAAAAACTTTGGCTTTTCTTAACAGGTCAGGTTAGACCCAACTCGTTAATTGGCACCCCTAACTTAACTATTAGGTTACTAATGGGTCGGACAACTTTTGTACACCCTCAGGACAGACATCTCTATTGTTGCTTCCCAAAAAGAAAAGAGGGAAAAAAAAGTCCTTTTTAAGTGCCGCGAATTTTGAATTGACTCTCAGGACTCAACATCTTAACAAGTTGCGCACCATATCCCAAGTTCTTTTTCAATAATAAATATTTCGATCATAACTTACTTGCTAAGGTAACTTACTTTTCATGAAGAAAATGAATTCCACCAAATTAAAAACTGAAAAGGCTCCTGCACTGCAAACTCTGGAGAGGATCAAATTATGCACCATTGCATGCAAATAGGGATGTCGATGGAGTAGGCATGGGGAGGGGATCTCTTCCCCCCTCCCCATTTAGTTGTCCCATCCCCTTCCATAACCCTATCTTCGCTCCTGCCTCAACGTAGATTCCCAATCCCAGTCTTATTCCCCCCTTGACAAATAAAAATTATACATATTTTAAATCAAATAATGTTATATATCAACATATATTATTATATAAACGTAATTAATGCATAAGCATATGTGCAAAATGGTACAAGGCAACATGGTGATTATCATCCTTGTCCGTATACCTATTCAAGCGTTACTAGAAATTCTTGTCCCCCTCCCCATGAAGAGTATCTTCGTTTTCTCCCCAAGCATGGTCGGCAATGCGGGTACCCACCGGGACTGGGTATTTTTGCCATCCCTATTTAAAGACTAGCTACTTTTATAATTCGAACCTACAAACCTCAGATCATAATGAAATAACCTTATTGTAATTTGAAGGTTTTATTAAAGATTTTTTAAAGAACTTGAACTTAAATATCTTATGCCACTCGACAATGAAGAAATAAGTAATCAATACACCACTACCTCCATGCACATAAGCCCCAACTATAGGGTTACCATATTCCTACTTGTAGAATGGGACACCATCACCAATCTTTTAGCGCATAGAACAAGTAGAGATGGGGAACATATGGAATTTATTCATAGTTAACTCTTCATTAATTGAGGCATTTACTTTTGTTCCTAAATGGTGTAATCTTTTTTCTAATAAATATCTCTAGAAGTATATGTAGTTTTGTACTTGCGCCTACTGTATAACACTGAGGAATAACATTATTTTGCAAAATGCCCCAGCTTTTCATTCATGGAACATAAACCCACAGCAACACCATTTTTAGACGGTTTTCATAAGAGACACTGGTTTAGGTTCTCACACCACAGGTCAAAGTATGAGATATGGCAATGGAATGTCATTTTCTAGGCATTCAAAAGTCAAATTCACTTGTTACCGTTCAGGTGAATTAAAAATTTAATGACAATCAGCTGCCCTTGTTTCATGTGCACGACAATAGGAAAAACAACGAAGCACTTCATAGATAGCAAGTTAGCAACTTAAATTCCATTCACTTCCTAACATCCTAGTTCAACGGGATAATCTGGTGCCCTTGTTTCATAGAAATTTTCATTCAGCAGTATTCTTGAATGAAATTTGTGCATCTCAAAACAGAATCTCTAATTATGTACGGTCATGAACAAACTTTGAAGAACAGAAACAAAAAAATCAAGAACAGAAATGCACAACAGCAAGTTTAGGGAGTCAAAACTACTTGCCTTACAATGCTTATATCGCCAAATTAATTGAATTAAATATAAATCAAACCTTAGTCCCGCGCTTCCGAACTATAATTGCCCTAGACTTGGCAACTTGATCGCCAAAATCATGACACCAAGCCCCTGCCCTCTCGAATCTTCGACTGTTCTTCGTACTTCCTGCTCATTTCTTGTAAGCAGATTCGATCGTCAATGGCGATTTCGGCGGAAACGAGATGGACACTTTGTTCGCCACATTATCGGCCCGAAATCTCCTTTGAAGCACGATGATGAGGAGATTCAGGATAACGACAGTCCTCTAAAACCCACTGCTAAATTGAAACGCATAGCTGTCGCCACCATTAATCTATAAACCAAGCTACAATTCAACCCAATTTGTGCATATACGCACTATATCTAATAGTCGAAACAGGTGAGCGAATGTGTTAGGGTTTGATGTACTTGCTCTGCCAAATGCAGCCATAGGGCTCCGCAAAAGTGAGGGGGGAAATGGAGAATTACCACCAAGCAAGTAGGCACTCCTAACCGACTCTACGGATGAAAAACTGTTACCGTCGTCCGAATCGAACATTTAGGATGCGTTTGGCTTCTATAAAAAATAAAAAAAAAATTTAAAAATTTCTATCACATCAATTTTTTTATTTCATTGTATGCATTACGAACTTATAATTTTTCTCACTTTATCTTTTTTTTTCTCACTTTTTATCACTCCGAACACTACTTTAATAACACATAAATGCGGGCACCCATCCAAACATATTTAGAATCCGTTTGGCATCTACAAAAAATAAAAAAAATTCTAAAAACTTCTATCACATCAACTATTTTATTTCACCGCACGTATTACGAACTCACAATTTTTCTCACTTTATCTTATTTTTTTCTCACTTTTTATAATTTCAAACACTACCTTAGGGTGTTTTTGGAGTAAAAAAATAAAATAAAATAAAGTGAGATAAATTATGAGTTCGTAATTCATGCAGTGAGATAAAAAGTAAATATTTTTTTAATATTTTTTACCTTTTTAGAATTTTTTTATTACCTCAAATGAAGTAAAATTATATTTAAAAATACAAAAGAGAAATATATAAATAATAATTAAAATTAAAAAATAATTTTAAAATAACTAAATATGTTAATTAAACTAACAAAAGTTAATCAATCTAGTAAAAACAATCTTAAGGACGTTTTGAGTGGTAAAAATGAGATAATTTAAAATAATTTGTGATTTGTAATTCATGCAGTGAGATAAAAATGAATAATTCTTAGACGTTTTTAGAAGTTTTTAAAATTTTTTAGTATTTTTCAGTGCGTCAAACGCACTTTAATATAATTTAAATTTAAAACCCAAAAAAGTTTATTATTAAAAGCTTAAAAGTGTCTAAATATTAATTAGACTGTACAGTACTTTTTTTAATTCAATTTTGAAGTTAAATTACTTATGTTAACTACCGATTGAAATTTTAATTAATAATACTTGCTATTTGAGTTATTTTTATAAAGTACTGATAAGCTTAAGCCGCGACGCTTGGAGAGGCAGCCAAAGCCAAACCGCAAGTACCAGGGATAAGGCTCGTTCATGTGTGCGGTGGAGTAATGGAAATGGAATTGAGCAAGATAGTGCAGACATGGAGTAGTGGGTTAGCAAACTGTTGTGAATAAATAGTATTTTGTTTCCTTGAATTCCTTCACGTTGTCAGTTGTTAATTTCCCTCAGTTACCTTTAAGTTTGGCATTATGTATGAATGTGGGGCTTTGCTTTACTTATATAAGCAGCCTCAGATATGAACAAAACATATAAGAAAATTATCCAAAAAAATTATTACGATCCGTTCTCACCCAAAGAGAACTTTCTCTATTATACCCTCTGTTTTAATCCTTCTTTGATTGGGACCACTATCAGTGGTATCAGAGCAAGGTTATAATGGCCAGTAACAAGAAACGCATTGAGAGTTTGGAAGCTGGGTTTCATAGCCTTCAAGAAGGAATGAATCGTATGGAACTGGGATTCACCGACAAGTTACAACACTTGGAGGAGAGTTTCAGCCACCTAGCCGATATATTACGATCATTCAAGGAGGCTTCAAACAACACCCGTGGCAACATCGAGCAGGGAGAAAATTCGTGGAACAGCACTAAAGACAACCAGGAAGACACAAATGGAGGATGACCATTCTACTCAGTAAAAACGGCGAAGATGGAATTCCCTCCCTACTCCGGGGAAGACCCCACCGAATGGTTTAATAGAGTGAACCAATTCTTTGACTTCCAAAACACCCCCGTTGCACAGAAAGTACTGCTAGCTTCGTTCCACTTAGAGGGCGAGGCAAACCAATGGTGGCAATGGCTCAAGAGGACATTCCGGCAAGAAGGATGAGTTATTTCATGGGAAGTTTTTGAAGATGAGCTCTGGGCTCGATTCGGACCATCTGATTGCGAGGATTTCGATGAGGCTCTTTCTCAGATAAGGCAAGTCGGCTCATTTAGAGATTATCAATGTGAGTTTGAGAAGCTTGTCAACCGTGTTCGGGGATGGACCCAGAAGGCGCTAGTCGGAACATTTATGGGGGGCTTGAAAGCGGAAATAGCTGATGGCATTCACATGTTCAAACCGAAATCTTTAAAAGATGCCATCAGCTTAGCGAAGATGCGAGATGATCAACTCACTAGACAAAGGCGGCACCTATGTCCTTCTCCACCAACTCCACAGGCTCCGCTAGCCTTTCCACCAGTAAATAGGACAGCATCTCTTGCACCTGTACAGCCAATTAGATGGTTGACATGGGATGAAATGCAACGCAGAAGAGCACAAGGTTTATGCTTCCACTGCAATGAACGTTTCACGGTTGGGCATAAGTGCCAACGACCGCAGTTGCTGCTTTTAGGAGGGCACACCAACACAGGCTGTATCAATTATGAGGATGTTACGGGGCAACAAACAACAGAAGAAGACCCAGTTGCACGCCCCGAATTCGAACTAGAGCCAGAGATCACCTTAAATGCTTTAACTGGATGGTCTACACCTAGAACGATATGCGTCATAGCCAAGATTGGTCCTTACAAAGCTATTGTGTTGATAGACAATGGATCAACGCACAACTTTGTTGATGACCGTTTGGCAAACTTGCTTCGTTTACCAGTTGTTCCAACCGAAGCATTCAGTGTCAAGGTCGCAAACGGTGAACGATTACAACGCCGAGAGAGGTTCGAGAAGGTACGGGTTAACTTACAAGGCGCTGAGTTTTCACTCACCCTCTATTCTCTACCCTTGTCAGGGTTAGATCTTGTATTGGGGGTCCAGTGGCTCGAAATGTTGGGTTCTGTGGTTTGCAACTGGAAACAGTTGACCATGGAATTTTTCTGGGAGAATCAAACTAGGCAATTGCAAAAGATTGAGGGCCAAACCATACAAGCAGTGTCACTTAAGGAACTCACCAAGGAAGCTCGTCAAAGCCAAGTCATACTTGCTTTATGTCTACAAGCCATTGAAATGGAGCCACAAGCAAACATACATCCCAACATGCAAAAGATATTACAGGAGTTCTCTAATGTGTTCAAGGAGCCCTCAAGCTTGCCACCTACTAGGGAGATTGATCACCGCATTCACCTTAAGAAGGGAACCGAGCCGATTAATGTTCGATCGTACCGGTATGCACACTACCAAAAGGCAGAAATTGAGAAGCAAGTCCAAGATATGTTGGATTCCGGGCTTATTCGACCCAGCACAAGCCCTTTCTCATCGTCGGTACTATTAGTAAAAAAGAAGAATGGGAATTGGCCTTTTTATACGGATTATCGCTCGCTCAACGCTGCCACCATTAAAGACCACTTTCCAATTCCCACGGTTGATGATATGTTGGATGAGCTATACGGCGCCTCTTACTTTTCCAAACTAAACTTAAGAGCTGGGTATCACCAAGTAAGGGTAAATCCTCTTGACATTCCTAAAACTGCATTTCGCACTCACAACAGACATTATGAATATTTGGTTATGCCATTCGGTCTCTGCAATGCACCATCTACATTCCAAGCCATTATGAATTCTATAGTTCGTCCACATCTTAGAAATTTCATATTAGTTTTCTTTGATGATATATTGGTGTATAGTCCTACTTGGGACGTGCATTTGGCTCAAGTAAGGCAGACTTTGGAGGTATTGAGGCAGCATCAATTCTTTGTCAAGGCTAGCAAATGTACCTTTGGACAACAAGAATTGGAATACTTGGGGCACATTGTCATGAATCAAGGAGTAAAAGTGGACGATAGCAAAATTGCAACCATGGTGGCGTGGCCTAGACCTACCAACATTTCTGAATTACGTGGGTTTCTAGGTTTGACGGGGTATTACAAAAAGTTTGTTCAAAACTATGGCATTATAGCACGGCCTCTTACCAATCCTCTCAAAAAAGGGCAATTTGGATGGAATGATGAGGCAGAGGTAGCTTTCCTAGCTCTCAAACGAGCCATGACGACAACACCTATTCTAGCTATGCCAAACTTCAATGACTCCTTCACTATTGAGACAGACGCTTCGGGAGATGGAATTGGAGCAGTATTGTCTCAACAAGGCAAACCCATTGCCTTTATGAGTCGCACTCTTGGAGTTACAAAAAAATCATGGTCCATATACGCCAAGGAGATGTTAGCCATTGTGGAGGCAATTCGTTTGTGGCGACCTTATTTGTTAGGAAGGAAATTTATCATTCAAACCTACCAACGAAGCCTCAAGTACTTATTGGAGCAAAGGGTGGCTACGCCGAAACAACAAAATTGGGTTGCCAAATTGTTGGGTTATGATTATGAAATTGTTTACCGCCCGGGGTGTGAAAATTCAGCCGTCAACGCTCTCTCTCATAACCCTGACAGTCCAGTCCTCCACAATATTCATGTGCCAACCATAGATTTATGGGAGGAGATCAAAGAAGCCTCAAAAGAAGACCCATACATGAAATCCGTGGGTAACTTAGCCCATAACCAATCTGCGGGCCATTATACTTGGTGAAATGGGTTGCTCTTCTTCAAATGCCGTGTGGTAATTCCTTGTAACCCCTCATTACAAGCTAAACTACTATATGAAATGCATAACACAAATATTGGGGGTCATTCAGGTGTTTTGCGCACATTTAAAAGATTAGCTCAGCAGTTTTATTGGCCCAACATGTATGCATCAGTTCATGAGTATGTGCGGGGTTGTGAAGTTTGCCAAAAGGTGAAGTCTGAGACACTGGCTCCTGCAGGGCTTCTGCAACCCTTATCCATTCCTTGCCAAGTTTGGGATGATATTACTATGGACTTCATTGAAGGTTTGCCAACTTCAAGTGGGAAGGATACCATTTTGGTTGTAGTTGATAGGTTGAGTAAATCAGCTTATTTTCTCACTTTATCTCGTCCCTTTACCGCTAAAATAGTAGCGAAAAAATTTGTAGAAGGAGTTGTCAGATTGCATGGTTTACCGCGGTCCATTGTCAATGATCGTGATCCGACTTTCATTAGAAAATTTTGGCAAGAAATTTTCACCATGTCCGGCACCAAGCTTCGACTTAGCTCCACTTACCACCCGCAAACTGACGGTCAATCGGAGGTTGTCAACCGATGTGTGGAGCAATATTTAAGAAGTTTCGCCCATCAATGGCCAAGGAAATGGAGTAGTTATCTACCATGGGCTGAATTCTGGTACAATACCACCTACCATGCATCCACGGGCAGGACCCCATTCCAGGCGTTGTATGGTCGCCTTCCACCAACAATTCCAAGGTACGAAAATGGGTTCTCACCCGTTCATGAGGTAAACCAAAACCTTGTGACAAGGGATGAGGTACTACGGCAACTCAAGACCAATCTGGAAGTGTCCATTAATCGAATGAAGCAGACAGCTGATCGCGCTCGAAGGGATGTTACATTTGCAGTCGAAGACATGGTGTTTCTCAAGCTACAACCCTATTGGGTATCGGCAACAATCAACCTTCAAAAGAGCCCATCAGAAATTGGCTGCTCGTTTTTATGGACCATACCCTGTTTTGCAAAAAATAGGCGCAGCGGCGTACAAACTCCAATTGCTGGAAGAGTCTCGCATTCATCCCGTATTCCATAGTTCGCTATTGAAGAAGTGTATTGGGAACTATGAGATGCCTTCCTAGGAACTACCTCCAGTGTCGGATGAAGGAGTTATAATCTTAGAACCGTAATTTATATTGGATACGCGCTGGGTTAAGCAAGGCAATTAGTTCATTGAAGAAAGTCTGGTGCAATGGAAACATTTGCCAGCTGAGGAGGCCACGTGGGAGAAAACTCAAATGTTGATGAATAAGTTTTCCAACATGGACCTTGAGGACAAGAGTCCAGTTGCGGGGGGAAGTAATGATAAGCTTAAGCCGCGACGCTCGGAGAGGCAGCCAAAGCCAAACCCCAAGTACCAGGGATAAGGCTCGTTCATGTGTGCGGTGGAGTAATGGAAATGGAATTGAGCAAGATAGTGCAGACGTGGAGTAGTGGGTTAACAAACTGCTGTGAATAAATAGTATTTTGTTTCCTTGAATTCCTTCACGTTGTCAGTTGTTAATTTCCTTCAGTTACCTTTAAGTTTGGCATTATGTATGAACGTGGGACTTTGCTTTACTTATATAAACAGCCTCAGATATGAACAAAACATATAAGAAAATTATCCAAAAAAATTCTTGCGGTCTGTTCTCACCCAAAGAGAACTTTCTCTGTTATATCCTCTGTTTTAATCATTCTTTGATTGGGACCACTATCAAGTACAATATACGATTAATAAAAAGGTAAATTGCACAAAAGTTTCCTAAATTTTTTAATAATCATATATAAATTTTTTTAACATTTAAAATTTATAATTACTTTATTTATTTTAAAATATTACTAACATGGACCCTCTCTGTTAGTTTGGACTCTCACACCATTAAAATATTTATTGTAAAAGAAAATTTTACTTCCAATTAATTAATTACAAATAGCATAATAAAAATAGATACATATATATATACAATTTGTAATATATATATGTATATATATATTTAGTAAATATTTAATTTACCAAACTATAGGTCACTAAGAGTTTAAAAAAATATTACTAATTTTTTTTTAATATAATAATTTTTTTTCCAACCATATTCACTCAGGTGTCACTTTTCTATCAAATTTTTGTGTTGTTTACCTTCCAAAGACCCTCGTAACGTAGGCATGTGCGCCAAGGACAACTAGCACCTGCCGCCGGCGCCGCTCATCGACTAGGTGGAGTTGGGCCTGTGGTCCTTTTCGGCACCAACTAATCTGCCGCCGCCGTCACTGCCCATTTACGGCGCCGTCCTCGGCCAAACTCCGGCACCATCGTCAGCTAAACACCCCCAGTAGCCCATCTCTGTCCAGTTTCTCTGTCTCTGCCTGTGTATATTTTCTTTAAAAATCGAAGAAAGGTCACTCCATCATCATCTTCTCTCTATCAATTGAAAACCTTCTTCAGGTAAATCACCTACCCTGAACTTATCTTCCAAAAATTTGTAATCTTTTTTGGCTCTCAGTAATCACAACCCAGTTAATTTTAACCTATTCGGCAACAGATTCAAGTATATCTCTTTTATTTTCTCTGACTCTGCTAATCTCTCTCCCTCTCTCTCTCTCTCTCTCTCTCTCTATATATATATATATGTATATACACACACCTGTTAAGACAAGGTAAACTTTTATTCCCAAGTACAACATTTTCTTGCAGCAAAACTTCATGAAAAGTATGACTGTGTCGATGTAAACTTTAGCTTTCCCGTCAACTCTTGAGGTAAAAGGGACGAGAGAAAGTAATCCAACTGCCTAGTCTTGTATTCTCTGGGGTACCCCAAAAATGATAAATAAAGAAAAAAACAATTCCTATCTAGAAGGAAATTTTACAAGAAAATTTGATGCTCACAACATAAACATTACATAAAGCAAAGAGGTTTGCACTACCCAATTACCCCGTCAATTGCTGATGATAAAAATTAATTTAATAGAATAGGATTATTTTTAAAAATATACATCTTACAAATTAATATTTAATGGTTAAAAATTATTTTTTTCGTAGATATCATTTATATATTTTTAATTTCTCGTTTAATTTTTATTATAGTGGACTCCACTACTATCTATCTCAGAAAACAGTTTGGATATTTTAATTTTACCATATTTTAAGAGCGGAAATCATATACAAATCAAAACTATCAATTTAAATTCTGTCTAATTATAGTTTCTAAAAAATTTAATCTTTCAAATTAAAGTATCATAATTTGTATTTTTTTTATAGTGTTTATTAAAAATTAATTAAAAACAGATAAATCAAAACACATGTAATAGTTGTTGGAATCTAAAGTTTGAAAAAAAAAATTAAAATATATGAATTATTATAATTTTTTTGATTTAAATTTTTTGTCTAAAATTTTAACTAAATAACAAATTTAATACTAATTTTATTTAGAATACATTAGATATATGTTATTGGTAGTAAATAAATAAAATAAAATAAAAAATTTTGACCTTCGAATTAAAAAAAAAAAAAAAAGATAAAATCGTTATCCACATCTCTAAGCAATCACACGGTCAATCATCTGTAGTTTCAAATCAAAACAACGTACATAGAGACCTAGGATTGATTTAACATTAAATTGACATTGAAATGCATCAATTAGCACCGATCTACGATTCATGCTTTGTTTGAGAAGAACTTTAGCTAATTTATTTAGTTAAAAATAAATTAGTTATTTTTATGTTATAAAAAAAAAGTGAGTTTTTATATGAATTTTTAATTTTTATTAATTTAATATTTTTATTATTAAAATATTAAAACAAATTAAAATATAATAGAATAAATTTAACCGCTTACTGCTAACATTTAATTTAACTAATGGGTACCGATGACAAGTGGAGATTAGAGAGTGAAAGAGACCTAGATGACCATTTTACAGGTGATGATCAGGGCGAGACACTACTTCGTGCAAATAAAACTGATACTGAAAGTGCATATACTTACATGTCCAATTGGGCGTCTCGCCGTCTTCAGAATTTTCTGGTTGAGAGCCGAGTGAGGGAAAGAAAAAAAAAAAAAAAAAACAAATAGGAGGGTCTCAATATTTACCAGGAAAAACAAAAAACCCAGATTGGAGGCCTTGCAGGCCTGCCTCCGCCGCCTGCTACAATTGCGGCATCGCCCAACCTTCCTTTCTTCTACCTCCGCTGCCTGTCCAAGCATATTCTACCTCCGTCGAAAATGGGCGGTGACAGCAACGACAGATTGGTTGATGCCGGAAAGGGCCACAGGCCCAACTCCACCGCGTCGATGAGCCGCGCCGACGGCGGGTCCTGGTAGTTCTTAAAGCACAGGCCTTCATTATATATATATTACATATTTTATATATATGTGCATGTATTTTTATTATGTTTTATTTGTAATTAATATCGGGGTGAATTTGCCCTTACAATAATGTTTTAATGGTATTGAGGTCCAAACAAATGTGGGGGGAGTTAATGGTCGGCAACATTTTCAAATAAGGAACATAATTATATATTTCAAATGTTAAAGGGGTTGTATAATTATTTAAAAATTTAAGAAATCTATATATAATTTAGTTTAAAAAAAAAGTGTGATTTATCCTGAATGACATCGACCAAAGATAACACAAATTTTTTTAATAAAAATAGGCCCATGTTTTATGATTTTATCATTTAAAATGATCCAAATAAATTCAAGACAACTAAGAATACAATTAACCTGCTCGCAAATATTTCACAGCTCCTTGTACAAGAATTTATCCGATCATTATCATCTATCAATTAACCTAGTATAAACTTAGATCTATTTTGAATTAGAATTTGATTGATTGGATATACGTATCTATATCTAGATTACTATAAAACGTTTGAATATTTAAAAAAAAATTAACTATTTTACTCCTATTTTTTCTAAATAAATTAATATTTTACATACTTACGATTTATTTATAATTATTACTTTTATTCAAACTAGAATATAGATATTACTTGATATTTTTATTTAATCTACATTTCTATTAATCATATAATTTTTTATTTTTATTTTTATTTAAATGTATTCTTATTTTTTATTTTTATATTTCAACAAAATTATTATTCAAAATGGAATAAATATTATTATTGTTATTAAACAAAAATAATTTTAAACATAACTATCTTAATTTATAATTATATAACCTAAAAGAAATTAATATTACACCTAATTATCACTTATTTATTTTATTTAATCTACACTTCTATTTATCATATATCTTTTTAATTCTAATTTTTTATATATTTTAATAAATTATTATTTAAAACATAGTAAATATTATTATTTTTAAAAAACAATACAAAAATAATTATATTTAATATTAATAAATTATTATTAAACAAAATAATGCAAAAAATAAAATTAAAACATAATAAATATTATTATTATTATTACTAAACAAAATAATGCAAACAAATAATTGGCATGTATTAAACAAAACAATGCAAAAAAAATGATTGGCATGTTAAATAAAGATTTTAATTTATTAACATCAATTTATAATTATAATTATCTTAATTTATAATTATATAATCTAAAAAAATTAGTATTATATACAATTACTACTTATTTACAATTTTATTCAAACTAAAATGTTCATTGAATAATTTTAATACTAATTGAATTCTATCAATTAGATAAATCTTAATAAGATTTTTAATTCTAAAAATCTTATTAATTTGTATTTATTTAAATTATATCCTTAATTAATATATTTAAATGAACATAAACAAAGAAAGCTAAACGATTAGTAGGTAAATTATTTTTGAATCACATGATCATATAATTTTTATTATTATCTTAATATTGTATAAAATATATGTATTAGTTGTAATATAATTGGGTAATTTCAATTAATCATTATCAAATCTTTGATATGCATTAGATTATGTAATATATTCTTATCTGAAATAGAATACAAATTCACATGAAATTCTAATATACACAATAAGTTAAAAACGATATAAATTAGCATTCACACCTAGAAAAACTTACTACAATTTTTTTTTTTTAATTTTGATGGCTTTTGTTTGTTGTCAACATGGTTAGGAGTGATTATTTGTTAATTTTTTTACTATATTTATTTTTATTACATGATATTCCTTTATATTAATTTTTTTGTTTATGTATTTATTTTTGACTTAATTTGAGTGCATAGAGTATAATATTGTTATTAGTTTCTTTTGAGCTATTAAGAATGCGAATGAGTTTTTTTTTATATTTATTTTTATTAAATTATATTCCTTTATATTGGAGTTAGTTTTTTTTTATGCATTCATTTTTAACTTATTTTTAATTCATCCATGAAAATATATCAGGTCTGATTTTTTAGATTTTATTATATTTTTTAATATGATTGTTAATATTATGTTTTTAAATTTTATTATATTTTTCATTACTAATAAAATTTTAATTTTTTATCAGATTTAAGAGAAAATTTATTTTTTACTATATTTTTAGTTTGTTCATTCAAAAATATAAGATATCATTTTTTTTTAAATTTTATCGTAATTCTTTAATGTGATTGTTTATATAAAATTTTAAATTTTATTACAATTTTCGTTATTGTTAAGATTTAAAAATTTTTGTATATTAAATTAAAGCCTCTTTTTATGATTATTTTTTAATTTGTTTATTTAAATATATCAAATATAATTTTTTTAAATTTTATTTATTTATTGTTTAATGTGAAAATTATTATTGTACAATAATGATAAACAAATTATCAAAACATTATAAAATTTCATATTTCAAGTTTGTTAACTTTTCATATAGCACAATTGAAATCTTTTTTTTTTATATCAACAAAATACACTATTTATTTTTTTAAGATGATATTTCTTTATGTTGAAATTATTTTCTGTGTATGTATTAATTTTGGCTTCTTTTTTATTCTTTGGTTCAAATATATAAAATTTGATTTTTTTAGATTTTATTTTAATTTTCAATGTAATTGTTAATTTAATTTTATAATATTTTTATTATTGGTAAAATATAATTTTTTATGTATCATATTAAATAAAAAAAATTTCTTATTTGATTTATTTTTCAATTTGTTCATTCAAATATATAAAGTATGATTTTTTAAATTAATTATATTTTTATTTAATTTGATTTTTAAGGTTTATTTTTAGATTTTATTAAAATTTTCATTATTATTAAAATTTTTAATTTTTTTATATACTAAATATTGGAATGTCATTTAAATTTTTCTTATTTTATAATTATTTAATAGAATTCCATTTAATTAGAGACTATGGTTAATCTAATTATATTTAACAAAATCATATTATATTTTATATAAATTGAAAATTTTATATTAATTATTTCTTTGTCAATTGAACTAAATTGTATATTAGTTATTATTTTAATTTTTAAATTATTATATGCACATTAAATATTAGAATTTAATTTAGGTAAAAATTATAATATTAAGTGACAATTTTATAATCTTATTAAAATTATAATTCTATTAAATATAATTAACGAATTTATTTTAATTTTTTGTTATACTTTTTAGATAGAATTATAATATTTTAAATTTATTGTAGAATATGTTTTGTTAAATATAATTTTATGAATTTAAAAATATAATTTATAATTTTATAACATCAAATATATATCTTTTTAATCGAAATCTATTTAAATTCCATTTTAAATCTTTATCTAATTTTATGATTTATTCAAATTATAATTTATATTATAATTTATCATAATGTTTATCGTAAATTATTTTTTTAATAATTATCAAGAATTATATAATATATCAATAGTTATTTTATTTGATAGTATACACTTTTAAAGTTGTAAATATTTTTAAGATTCTTATTTTTTTAATTTATTAATAAATAAATTTTATTTCATTATATAAATTTTAAAATTACGGTTTAATTCAAATATTATCACCATCTTATTTCATTCTACTTTAATAATTGTGATCAAATAAAATTAAAACTGATAATATTTATACATAAAAAATGAAAATAAGAAATAATATAATAAATTCATTTTTTAAATTTTTTTATTTTGTGTATCTAAATATTTTTTAACATATTATTTAAAGTTATTCTTGAAGTTTTACTCAAATTCGATTCTCGATGAATATAATTAAGTGATAATGTAATTTGTTTATTATGTGATATTTTAAATAATAAATATAAATTAATTATAGATGTTATTTGTTAATAAATTAAAATTTTTATTTGACAAGTTATTTAATTTTTTTGCATATAATTTAATAAAAATTATTTGTATTAAATAATTATTAATATAATTTTTATTAAAAATAAAAATAAATATATAATATAATAAATCTGTGCATCGCATAAGTTTTATCACTAATAGCTTTAAAATCATTTATTTAATTAGATTTGATGAGGACTTGCCCCTTTTTGCTTAAAATTCTGATGCCCAGCCCTATTTCGTTCAATTTTGAATCTAAATGTCTCATAATTTTTACTTAAAATAAGCTATCTCTTGTCTTTTATTCAACCATTATAATTTATTAACCTCTATGACTTATTATTAATGATTTCATTTAGGATGGTCCTAACTCGAGGTCCTCATCATTTCAAGCGTGTCAAATTCAAGCCTTTATTATGATTTATTTAAAATTTAAATCAAGTTTAAACCATTAGATTCTTTAATTGAAAAAGTAATATATCTACTTATTATATTTTATACTAAAATTATGTTATTTTGAGTAAATAAAATAATATTCATTTAATTTAATTTAATTTAACTACTCATATCATTTCGACCAGTTAAATATTTACTAACGGATAATTTTTGTTTTCTCAGCCTAAACTAGAGTTTATACAAAACTTCAATTTTGATCTTTAACTTTATACTATTGTCTTCAAGCTATGTTGAAATGAATTATTAACTCAACTAAGCTCAACTTTAATCTACTCTCAGTTCACTATTCGCCCTCGCAGAAGAAGAATACATAGATTCAATAATTATAGGCATCTATTTTATACTTAGTGAGAAAGAAAAACTAGTGAGGAAGAAGAAAATGAAAACAAAGAAAAAAAATTGAAAGGACAATAAATTTAGTGTGTGTTTAGAGCATAATTTTTTTTCAATAAATTTATTATTTTTTTTAATTTTCTTCAATTTTTTTAATTCTTTAGACAAAAAAAATCTATTTTTTATTTTTTTTATTTTCTATAACTTTTATAACTTTCTATCCCACACATATTTTCTATAAGAAATAATATGTGCAAGACAACAATTATAAAAAATTTTATTATTATTATTATTTGAGAATCCAAACGTACTCTTAGGTCAAAATTTCCTATCGTAACGTGGGGGAGGATCAAATTAGAATGGAAAAATGGCTTGTGACTTCTAAAAGCAGTCCGCTGTGTCCACTTCCAAAAATGTTGAACGTGAGTAAGGGGTTCATGCCACTCTATGTCCATTGATGCCTTTATGCATCAGGAGCCAATGAATATTGAGTTTGCGCAAATAAATCCACAGCTACATGCCATTCGAATATTTTTATTGGTTGGTGTAATGTCTAAGTATGAACTCTAGCATACCGAAGTTTTTCAAGTCGCCCTTCGGAGTCGTCTGGAAACTTGGCCTCTCCACGTATCAGGAGGCGAGACCATCCAATAAAACATTGCCACGTTTACGTGGAAGATACGACGACCGTTAGATCATCCACGCTGGCCACACGGAACCAATCAGGAAGGTTTAGCACCGTGGACACGAGGACGCGAGAGATCAGAGCTCAAGTTCAGTATAAAACAAATGCGGAGAGCAAATGCAAAGCAGTTGAAGCTAATCCGTGAGGCGATTCACTGAGAGAGCAGAAGCCCAGTCGAACAACGATGAGGAAGTGGACGATCCCTTCCGTTCTGTTCCTTCTCTGTCTTCTCTGTGCTCTTCCAGATCAAGGTACGTTAGGGTTACTTCTTTCGCCATTGATGGCATCTTGGTTGTTGAGATCGAAAATCCAGTGTCGTTACGGATCGCCATTGGTATTTCTCGAAGAGAAGCTTAATTTCAGAGAGAGCTATGTACGTGCCGTGTGTGTTTTAGAGGGAGGGATCGTGTTATATATATATATATATATATATTTATATATTTACGTAGTGGATCTTGGTGAACGCTTTATGGATTGTGCATTGTGCGAAGAAATTGCTTTGTCCTGCTTGCATATTGAGCTCCTCTATATCAAATTCAGGATATTTGAGGCTGAAATTTGTGTGTTTTATAGTGAATCAGTTTCGATTTGCATTAATGCGCTACTAATAGTTGGTTCACTTTGTGTTTTTTGCATCTGCAGGTCGGAAGTTACATGCAAATGCGGAAGGTGATTCTGAGGAACTGGTAAATCCACCGAAGGTTGAGGAAAAGATCGGCGCTGTTCCAAATGGTTTATCTACTGATTCTGATGTCGCGAAGAGGTACCTAAAGTGTCTATTTTTTTTTTTTAATGTTATTTACTTTATTTGGATCTTCTAAAGAGTCTTGTAATTTTGTTGTTTAGGGAAGCCGAGTCAATGTCAAAGAGATCACTCCGGAGTAATGCGGAGAAATTCGAATTTCAGGCTGAGGTGTCTCGGCTTATGGATATCATTATCAATTCACTTTACAGCAACAAAGATATTTTCTTGAGGGAGCTAATCTCCAATGCTTCTGATGTGAGTATATTTTTGCTTGATTTCATGGGTTACTAATTTCCACTGTTATTTTGTATTGACTTCTATTGCTACTTATTTCCAATTTCAGGCTCTGGATAAGATTAGATTCCTCTCACTCACAGATAAGGAGGTTTTGGGTGAAGGTGACAATGCTAAGCTTGAGATTCAGGTTGGTAGTTTGGGCCTTTTGCCACGACAGTCATATTCTCAATGTTTGCTGAATGTAAAACTTTTGTTATCTAAGGAATATTTAGTTTGTTGAATTTTTGATTGATGTACAGCAGGACTGGTTATAGTTTATTGAAATTTGATTCATGTACACTAAGACTTTATATATATATATATATATATATATAAGACAACTTATCATATTTCTGAGCCTTATTAACACCATAAAATGCAGATTAAATTAGACAAAGAAAAGAAGATCCTAACCATTCGTGATAGAGGTATTGGTATGACAAAGGAGGATTTGATCAAGAATTTGGGAACAATAGCTAAATCTGGGACTTCAGGTATTTTAACAACAAGGATGAATACTTTCCTGTTGCGACATGAATTTTGCTTCTTCCTTGCATGGAATTAAAAATTGATGGTGGTCATTAATCAATTAATTTTTCTATACAGCTTTTGTGGAGAAAATGCAGACAAGTGGAGACCTTAATCTTATTGGGCAATTTGGCGTTGGCTTCTATTCGGTCTACCTTGTTGCTGACTATGTTGAAGTCATCAGCAAACATAATGATGATAAACAGTATGCTTTTGACTCCATGTTCTCTTTTGGATGGATGTTGTCTTTGCAATGCAAGTCTTAGCGATTGTAATTGTACTCAAATCTAATTTGCTGGCTTTCAGGTATGTTTGGGAATCAAACGCTGATGGTGCATTTGCAATTTCTGAGGATACATGGAATGAACCACTCGGGCGAGGAACTGAAATAAGATTGCATCTCAGAGAGGAAGCTGGAGAATATTTAGAGGAGAGCAAACTGAAGGTGCATAAACTAAACCTGCTCTCAATAATATTTATGGTTTATTCTATCTAAACATGGTATAGGATGGATGGTGGGAGAAGTACATTTTTATGATTTGGGAAGGTCTTCAAAACATACTGAAACCTTTCCCTACTCACCCACTTAATAGTACTCCAATCTAAGCATCTTTGACATTCAAGGAATGAATGCAATTATCTCTCTCATTATGCTTTCAACACAGTTTCTTAGCATCTACGGCAAGCTTATATTTGTGCGATTAGCAGTACCACGGCCGTTGCAACCTCACCTGCAACACTGCAGAGCTTCAATCTGCTGTATTTTGTTGTTTCTGTTTACATTTGGTGCTCAAAAGACACTTACATTCTATCTGCATCTTGTTTTTGGTTGCTATGCCTAAATTTAAATTCAGCTTCCGTCCTTAATGTAAACAAGGACAACTAGGCCCCCTCTCTATCTATATTTTTTAATTAGTCAAACATATTCAATCAAAGAAGTATCAAGTGAACGGACCCAAATACAACAAGTTCCTTACACTTTTAAGGCAATGTTTTTTTGTGGGATATGAGGCGGGGGATTGGATTACCAGTTTGTGGGACCCATCTCATCCCATGTTGGGTAAAAAAGATGGACATTGGATATGGAGTCTACTCTGGATTCCGTATCTCTCAAAGTGGGGGATATGCAATATCAGGAGGCAGTGTTTGATTGAATTGGGGGGGGGGGGTTGGGACCGTTAGTCTAGTGGGGCCTAAAATCCTTTGTTTGGTGCCGCAAAATAACTATGGACCACAAGTTCACTTTGGATTAATCTCGTGTTGTATCTAATCCCACACAACCTTGCATCTATATTATTTATCCTCCATCATCCAATCCCTCCAATCAAACATAGCCTCAGTTCCCAGATAGAAGTGCGAATATTTAAATATGAAGCCGTATGTTTCTTATTTATTACCGGAAGTTGATTCTTTGAATGCCTACATATTGTCATGTCTAGAAGTAAGGATAACAAAGACCCTCTTTCATTTGTGGATGGATTCCTAGAGATTGTTCAGTTTCCATTGGCAGGTGTTTTTATGTGAAACTTTCTGAATGAGGCTTTTCTAATAAAGTTTCCATGGAGCTCTGATTGCAGGAATTGGTGAAGAAATATTCTGAGTTCATCAACTTTCCCATATACCTCTGGGCAAGCAAAGAGACTGATGTAGAGGTTCCTGCAGATGAAGATGAGTCAAGTGAAGAAGAGGAAACATCATGTATGCATAACTCATCTAAATGAAAACAATTTTGAAATCTTTTTATTACATTTAGGATTATAGACTATTGCTGGTTTTTTCATTTTCATCATCAATATTGCTAACAGCCGAAAGCAGTTCTGAGGAAGAAAAGGAAGACGAAGAGAAAGAAGAAGATGAAGAAGGTGAGAAAAAACCCAAGACCAAGAAAGTAAAGGAAACGACTTATGAGTGGGAGCTTTTGAATGATGTGAAAGCTATATGGTTAAGGAATCCGAAGGAGGTGACAGATGAAGAGTACACTAAATTCTACCACTCTTTAGCCAAGGTAAATTTTCCACATTGCAGGAAACTTTAGAACTTTGGGGAAATTTTAGTAACTTCTCTGTTTTTTTTTTTCCCTTGCAGGATTTCAGTGATGAGAAGCCCCTAGCGTGGAGTCACTTCACTGCTGAAGGCGATGTTGAGTTTAAAGCCGTACTATTTGTGCCTCCTAAAGCTCCTCATGATTTGTATGAAAGCTACTATAACACCAATAAATCAAATCTGAAGTTATACGTCAGACGGGTCTTCATCTCGGATGAATTTGATGAGCTTTTGCCTAAGTATCTAAGCTTCTTGATGGTAATTATCAAGATTTCTGGATATTATCATAAAATTGCATCCTTGTAAACTACATGATATATTGGAATTTTGGATTGTTTCACAACTGTTTTTCTGACCAGGGTCTCGTTGATTCTGACACCTTGCCTCTGAATGTGTCTCGAGAAATGCTTCAACAACACAGCAGCTTGAAAACAATCAAGAAGAAACTAATCCGAAAGGCTCTTGATATGATCCGCAAGATTGCAGATGAGGATCCTGATGAATCTGATGATAAGGACAAGAAAGGTATAGCTTAATTAAACACTATAACCTTATTTAGAATTACCTGGTGTTATTCAATGCCTATTCACTTAGCGACCTACTATGGTATGAGCATGTAGTGTAACTTCCGGCTAAATTGATGCAACTTTGGCCCGTGTTTTCTCTTGTCATCATGCAAATCTACTTGATGATTGCCTGGCTGACTACTATTGCCAAATTTGCTACAGATGTTGAGGAATCCAGTGACAATGATGAGAAAAAAGGTCAATATACGAAGTTCTGGAATGAGTTTGGCAAGTCAATAAAACTTGGCATTATTGAGGATGCAACTAACAGAAACCGCTTGGCAAAACTTCTCAGATTTGAGAGGTATTTAACTTTTCCAGTGAAGTCCTGAATGTTGCCTGTTCATTCATTTATTTATTTTTTATTTAAGGCTGTATTCTGGAATGTGACTTGAGATTGATTTATCTGTGTGTTCATGTTTGTAGTACAAAATCCGGTGGCAAATTAACTTCACTAGACCAGTACATTTCCAGAATGAAACCAGGACAGAAGGACATCTTCTACATTACGGGTACCAGCAAGGAGCAGTTGGAGAAATCTCCATTCCTTGAGAGGCTTACCAAGAAAAATTTTGAGGTACTTATATGATGTACGATGCAACATGGCTTTTGCTTCTTCATGGTTCTGTCATATGAGATCTTTAAAATTGTCTCTTCCATCATTTATTTCTCTACATGTGAGGCTTTATCTATTGTTTATTAATACTTGCCCTTTTTCTTGTTTGGGCGATGTTATGTTATTTTAGGTCATTTCTTCACGGATCCTGTGGATGAGTACCTGATGCAATACCTGATGGATTATGAAGACAAGAAGTTCCAGAACGTGTCCAAGGAGGGCCTAAAACTAGGCAAGGATTCCAAAGACAAGGAATTGAAGGAGTCATTTAAGGAATTGACCAAATGGTGGAAGGGTGCACTTGCCAGTGATAATGTGGATGATGTGAAGATAAGCAACCGTTTGGCTGACACCCCTTGTGTGGTTGTGACGTCAAAATATGGCTGGAGTGCCAATATGGAGAGGATCATGCAATCGCAGACTCTATCAGATGCCAGCAAGCAGGCATATATGCGAGGAAAAAGGGTTCTCGAGATCAACCCACGTCATCCAATTATCAAGGAGCTTCGGGAGAGAGTTGTCAAGGACCCTGAGGTACTTTTTATTGAAGCTGTTACTCTTATGCTTGATTATTTGTATCCATGCTTTTCGAACATTTGAATTCATGTTGCAGACTAGGTTCAAGGCTATACAGACTCACATAGTATGATTTTTTTTCCTTGGGGGTCATTATTATAATAAGTATTTTTATTAACAAGGAGCAAAAAACCTTTTGATTTGGGGAATGAATATATTTTCTCTACGAGGCAAAACACCAATTGGCTAGGCCAATGCATGCTTCTGATTGAGGGGCCGGTAACTCGGTTTGGTGTTTTGAACCTTTGGAACGGTTGCTTTTACAGAAATCAGACTTTTGTTTTTTTGGCATGGAACTGCCTGCAGATCATTAGAGGGGTTCTGAAGTAGCAGTTGTGCACCTTTCTTTAAAAACATTCTTTTGTTTATGATTAATGGCTATTTAATTTGCTTTTCAGGATCCAAGTGTAAAGCAAACGGCACAACTCATGTACCAAACAGCACTGATGGAGAGTGGCTTCATGTTAAGCGACCCCAAGGATTTTGCCTCTAGGATCTACGACTCAGTGAAGACTGGTCTAAACATTAGTCCTGATGCAGCTGTGGAGGAAGAAGATGATGTGGAAGAAGCTGAGGTTGAATCCGAGGCCAAGGAACAGGAGGCCTCTACCTCCAAGGCTGAAGCTGAGGTTGAATCCGAGGAACAGGAAGCCTCTACTTCCAGGGTTGAAGCCGAGGAAGACTTAGAGTCTGTCAAGGATGAGTTGTAGATTGTTCGATTGAATTAGGAGTGCTTTCTCACATCAGGATGGAGTATTTTCTCGGTTTTTCCAGTTTCTTGAGAGAGAACAAAACTTGGTTGATGCTGTCATGTAATGCCACTCTGTGAAAGATGCGGCATGTGTTTTTAAGTCATCAATAGATTAACCGTAAACATAGCCACTAGGAATTTTGTCTCTTTCATTTTGTTTGTTAAGAAGTTGATTGGAAACTATCCTTATGTTTTCTATTCAAGGCCAGAGTGGTGTCTAATCTTCTCTTCTTTTTAATCTCGGGAACAACCTGGGTTATAGAATATCTGGAGCCCAAATAATTCGATTATAATGCGGGTTGGCATCTGTGAAAGTTAACAAATCTATTTTTTTTTTCAATATTTAATAAGCCCAAGATCTTATGAGTAAGTCGAGCAATGTTTAGACTTGATTTATTAGCTAATAGGAGTTTAATTTTTTATTCAAGATTTTAAACGGGCTAATTTCATTCGAAGCTTCAAAAATTCCAAAAATTTTTAAAAAATATTGCAATTTTTTAATTTTTTAATCAAAATTTGTGATATTTTTTTTTGCCAATTTTATTATTTTTTTTGTTTGAATTTTTCTGAGCACCGATCATTTACAGCCTTGCATACAACCTCTTGATGGTCACTCCCCCAACGTCCCAAAGAATTCTTGAAGGGCACCATTTCTAAATATAACATCTTGATAGTCACTCATGGGGTCCAATATCTTAAGCGCAATTAATAATGATTATGAGCAAGTAGGCTTGAATCTAGGCTCCCCATGTAAATGAATCCTACTTAAACTACAATTTTAACATCGTCATATTATTGAATTTAATCAAAATATAACTTGATAAACCAAAACACACAAATATAATATAAGATATTTGCTCAAAATATTAAATTATTCAATTTAAAAAATAAACAAACTCAACCTAACTAATTTTCTAAACTCACTAAATTTAAAAAGCGTAACTCACTTACACCATTTTTTGAAGGTACCGTCTCTACTCCCAAATTAGAGCTCGCAGGGCAGCAGATTGAGATTCCCCAGTAGCCAATCTTTATGGACAAAATTTATTTATTGCACGAGTTCATCGATTTTGGCAGTTGACTTTAGTTAGTTCAAGCACTGATTTGTAGATGCTTTGAACCATCATTGCCCATCATTTTTAGTGAAACTTGTGTTGTGTATATGCTATAAATTTCGCTTCTAACTACGTTTTTGCTTCAGTCGAAAATCTTTTTTTTTTAATTTTATTTATATTTCAGAAAAATTAAGGTGGCATTTAATTTGTTCTTCTATTTTTTATTTTCTGTTTTTATTTTATGTTTTAAAAATCTCAAAATAAAGAAACATAAAATATTCTATTTTCGTTATTTTGAAATTTTCATTATTTTGAATTAAAAACACTCAAAACGATTTTTTGTCATTTTCATTTTATGTGTAAGCCTATTTTTATTTTCGAAAATAAATTTTGAAAATACAAGTAACCAAATACGTTTTGAACTTTTTTCTTATTTTCAAAAGTGTAAAATAGAAAATGAGTTCAAAACAAAAAATAAAAAACAAAAATAAAAAACAGAAAATAGAAAAACAGATCATCAAATGAGCTCTAAAATTATTTTCTCAAAATCATTTCACATTGAAGCAAACAAAATTAAATAATGTAATATTTTTGCTCGATGGAACAATGTTGAGTTCTAATGTGAGATTAAATGAACTATGCCATCTCCTCCTCCATCATTCCCCACCTCCAAACTTTTTTTTTTTTTTTTTTAAAAGCCACATCTGACTAAGCTTGAGAGTGTTAGATTTCCGCAGAAAATGCGAATTAAGTGCCAGCGCAAGATTGTCCCGAAGAATCTAACCTCCCAATAATATGCAATTATAAATTTGGTTCGTGAAAGAAATTGCAGTGCACATAAAAAAATCAGAATGGTGGTCCGAGCTCCTAATTAATGTTATTTTCTGATATATATTAGTGTTATGAGTCATATTTGTTAGATAGTCCAAGTGGGAGTGTAAGTAAAAGGGAGTCGAGCACCCACACTGTATTAAAGCATAAATAACACTTAGTTAAGTACGTAGGATCACTAACCAAATCTCATAACAAATCAAATAAAAAACTATCTGCACACATAAAGTTACCAATCACATAATTCTTCTCGACTAATGAAAATTACATTATATGGATGCTCTTTTTTCTCATAGAATATAAATATTATAACTATTTAAACACGTGATTTGCCTCAAACCCTTAAAATAGTAAAAATTTTTTTACCTCATATTTCGTTGTTTGTGTATTAAATTAGTTTGGGTTTGAATGTTATATTCATATATATGGAGTGATGGACTAGCTGTTTATTTTGTTAGGCAAGGGAGGAGTAACAAAAGGATATGGAACTCTTACTGATACGTAATGAAGTATCTCTTCTCTCACATTCTATGGGGGTGAAAAATATGTCATAAATGTAAGAATTATATTTATTGAGTATGGCATATTTTAAAATAACGTGAATTAAGATCCAAAATAGATAACATACTATTTAGAACAAGTTGTTATATATAATTAATTACTTTTTTATTTGTAGCATCTTCATCTTTCTAAAATTGCTGTATTAATTACAAACATGATATTCACATCCTTAATTTTTTAACATAAAGCATTACTCTATGGAACATTCCTCCATTTTTCTTCTTTCCAAATTAATGAAGAATTTGAACTGGCTGTTCTCCACTTAACTAGCTTGAATCTTTCTTACCTTTGATCTAGTTTCTTTGAAAAAAGAAAAAAAAAAAAGAAAGAAAAGAAAAGAAAAGAAAATGATAATAAAATATGGGCCTAACTGTTGGTGCCAGACAACATTATTTCTAACGTCCCATTGCAGCCAAACCAAACAGGGTACAGCCTAATTACCAAAGCTTGCAATTCCAGTAAAGTTGCTAGGGTTCCTTATTCCGCAACCCACCAAAGACCAACCATTAACCGAGGATTCACATTTAAGCAAACACCACTTTCAATGCATATTCTTCCAACTCTAAAAAAAAAAAACAGCTCATCATGGCTATCAAAAGCCAAATGCTTTCCTACGATAATTAATTATTTATCAAAATGATTCATTCGTTTGGCCTCTACAAACCTCGCCCAAATCTTCTAAGAAAACTAAAAGGAATTAAAATTAAATAAACTATGACAAAGTGCGTACATTAATTAATTTTTCGTACTCCACGGCAGCTCTTGAAGGCGCTATCTGTAAGTATCACTTCAAAAAATCACACTTCTGCAATATGTATTTTCATCAGATCACCGTTGACGCGCGCCCCGATGCTCACGGAAGAGGGAGCTCCGAAGAGATTGATTAATTAGGAACAATGGAATTAAGAGAATATTAGAGATGTGATCATGGTGGCAATCAAAGCGGCCTGCGTTCTAAAACTGGAAATGGCCTTCGGTGAATCTCCGCTAGTGGCAAAATTAGGCAACCACGAGCCACTGGACAATGTTGGGTTATCCCCCGACCCGGTTCCTGACCCTGACCCGTTTGTTGCTCCTGTTGCCACCTGTGATGATGAAGAAGAATCTTTGGATGATTTCTGGCTGCAAAAGTCAACGATGAAAAGGACAGATACGGCATTGATCAGGTCATGATAAGGAATTTGTTACAACAGCGCTTATTTTTCTACGAGAGTTTAAGTGGGTTTAGTGGTATAAAAGTTAGGATAAAATATGATCTAAATCATTTTTTAATGTTTAAAGTGTAGATCATAAAATACAAAAAATAAAAATGATAGTTCTGTTCAAATTAATTTTTATTAGTTTGAAAATACAAAACATAAAAAATAAAATTGAATAGTTCTGTTCAAATGAATTTTTATCTATTCAAACGTCTTTAAGCAGGTATTTTAAAATTTATAAAAATATTATTAAAATTTATAAAAATACATATAAATTTATAGAAATTTATAAAAATTCTTGGAGTTCAACGTGTAAAAAATTTTGTAAAAAATTGTAGAAGACTTAAAAAAATTTTCGACCGCTTTCAAAGCTCTAAACGGATCTTACTACAAATTGTTATATATACGTATATGTATAATTTTGCAAGCTAGATTGGTGCGGAAGGGAATGAATCATCCTTACCTCGGTACGGAAGGGCAGAATGTAATCGTGTAACTACCGCCGGTGCAGGTAAAAGTACTGGTGGCATCATCGTAAGCAAAACTATATGATTTCGGACATGCCGATTTGAACATCTCCGAATAGACCGACGGCCGACACGTGGCGGGTGTTCCAAACGCGCCACTGCAACAGTACTCTGGAGTCTTAAACGCTTCACACGCGCTCTTACACGCCAGACCATCGCCCACCCGTAACTCGGCCGGGCACTGCCCGTTCAAGTCCGCCACGCACCCGGTTGACCCGCAGGCGCCCGACCCACCACTCGCTTCCACGAGCATCGGCAAATTGTATCCGTCTACTAAGCTAACGTCGTAAAAGTCCTGGTTACCCGACCCGATTGTGAACTCCGCGAGGGTCGAGGGCGGGGTCGCGCCGGCACCGTTGCACTCCATCTGGTTCGACCCACAGTCGCCGGTGGCGCAGCTTCCTTGACCGGAATTGGCGTCAAAATTACATCCGGTTCTGCCCCAGAACCGCCCGGACCAACCGGGTGGAGCTTGGAAGGAGCGCGACCCGCCTGATGGGAGTTCAAACCCGGTGCTCTCCAATCTGGTGTTACCTAGAATCCCAGGCCATACTGTGTAGCCACACCTGTTTATTAACGTAAATGTGGCTCCTGAAATTCCTGAAATCAAAAGGTTATCCATTAATACATGCAAGAGCTTCATTGCATTACAGCTATTTGTTTATATATGCAATCTTGTGTGTGCGTGCGTGTGTGCGCGCCTGTGTTTACCTCTGGAAAGCACAAGAAAAGTGAAGGTGATCAGGAAAATAGGAGAGGAACTTGAAATGATCAGATCCATTTGAAGAGAGAGATAAAAAAGAAACTTCTGCTAAATGCTAATGTAAGAGTGTGACAGATAGATGTGGAATGATTTCAAATGGGTTAATTTTTTAACTGGTAATTAGATACTTCTATGCAGAGAAAGAGAATGGTGCAGTGTTTGATTGGGTGATGAAGAAGAAGAAGAATAAGAAGAAGATAGGGAGTGAGTGATGAGAGCAGGTTTTGTGGAATGATAGAATGCTATGAGAAAAGAGGAATGGGATTTGGGTTGAGACTGGCTGCCCTTATAAATAATCAAAACTGCAAAGATAGTGGATTTGGATAGAGAGATAATGACGAGGAAGAAGAAGGGAGGAAGAAAACTGCTACCCTGCTGATGATCTTTATGTATATGTGGGGATATTTATATAATATTATAGCATCGTTATAGAAGAGAGGTAGAATAAAATTTACTGTTGGTGTTGAATAGTACGAAAAAAAAATCAGTAATTTAATACCCAAAGTGTCATAAACATACAAACCACCCATCGTGGTCTCTGAATTATGATTCCCAGCTTTAAGACAGGTGGTTTTTTTTTTTATCCCACTTTGGTGAGTTTCTGAGTTCTACCCACGCAACCTGTAGCCGCGGTTTTATAATATGTGTGTATTTAAATATATATTAATAATTAATTTATTTATTTTAAAATCAGATTAAATTGTATCAATCTTAAATTAATATATCTACGTTGATGTGGTATTATTTGTCCAATAATTTTGTGTTAAGTGTTCCAAGAAATTTGATTTGAATTGGCATCCTCATCAAATTGCTAGGTAGCGCCTTGGATCTTACTTGATTTGTCAAACAGGGTGCCCCTTGTAGTTTTTGATCAACTTTAATTTCTCTAGTAATTAATTATTCTACTTACCCAGGGAATTCCAACAGGCAAAATAAAAAAAAAGAAAAGTGAGGTGACACTTGAGTGCATAGGAATTGTGTGCATATGAAGTGTATGTATGACAGTACAGACTTTAATGTATTATTCAAAGGTTATTAGTCCGAATTCCTTTAGCGTTATTAGAAAATTTACTTGATCATTAATTTTAAGATTTTAAAAATTAATTGAAATACGTACAAATTGACCTAAACACTTAAAAAAAAATGTATGTATGAAAATTACGTCCATACGCACGTGACAATGAAGTCAATTAATCAGATTCATCTCTCATCTAATACGCTAAAAATTGCTTCTACTCCAGAAAATTTGCATAGCCCAAGCAACGGTATTCATCGCTTTTAATTCATATGAGATTCTAATTCGTCCCACTTTCCGCATGTTGTTTTGTCAATTGGATCACTTTGTTTTAAAGGGGGCTTAATTAGTTAATTTGGCACGTCTAAATTCTAAATTAATTAATTAATGAGCAGTGAGCTTTAAATTGGGACCAATCCCATCTTTAAATTAAGGAGGTTTTATATAGATTTGTTCAAAATTTTTACACTGTTAATTAATTAACATGGATTTACAAAGAGAAGAAAAATAAATTTACCAATACCGGTAAATTTTTTTAGCTTAACCAAGAAAAATTTATTAATTTGACAAATATTTAGTTATTTATTTTTTATCATTTTTCTAACTCAATTAAAACAAATTAAATAAATTCATTCCAGTCTACTTTTTCTTTATTTTCCTTCACTTTTAGTGCAAATATATTATTAGTGGTGAAGCTTTTGTCTGCATCAAAGGACTCGAAGCTGCTTGTTGGGAGGTGTTTTTCTTCAAGAATCAAGCCCTATTTCTAACCCTATGGAGCTTTACATATACATATATAGTCGACATTTCTGTGGTCCACATGTGCTACTTTTCCAATGGAATTGGATTCCTAATTAATGATTCGACAAATCAACGAAATTGATTTCCAATTGAATAAGCTAAGTTATGATTAAAATTGAGGTAGAGAAATTGATAATAAAAGTAAAACCACATAAAATCTTTAAGACTTGCCAATTAATTCAACGTTCAAAAAGATCCCCCTAAGGACATGTTTGGTTCAAAATAAAAAATTTAGAGATTAAAAATTACAGGAGTAATTATTACTCTACTAATGGTTACAAAAGCATTAAGTTTGCAGTATTTGTGTTTGGAATGAGAGAGTAAATATTATCCAATAATAATTATATTATATTTGGAATGTTGAAAATTTTGAAGAACTAAAAGTTAATTGTGTTTAGAATGAGAATAAATTAAACAAGAATAAAAATTAATATTTAATTTTAATAAAATATTATAATAAAATAAATCATCATAATCATTATTATTTTAATAATAATAATCTTAGTAAAAAAATATTTTTAAATAAAAATATTAATTATAAAAAATAATTTTATCATAAATTAATATTTCAATAGTAATTAATTTTAATAGTGAATTATTATTTGTTATAAATTATTTTTATTTTGATAAAATAATTTAATAAAGAAAATAATTTTAGTTCATTGAAATAAATTATTGATTTTAATAAATTATATTAATACAATAAATAATCTAGTAAATTATTATATATGAGACATAATTTTTATTTATAAAATATTTTAATAAACTAAATTATTTTATTAAGTCATTATTATTTATTAAACATTATTTTTGATTTGAGAAAATAAATTAATATTTCAATAGTATTATTTTAATAAAATAAAATAAATTAGTTTATAATAAACTATTATTTTGATAAAATAAATAAATAATTAATTAATTTTAGTTTGATTAAATAAACTATTATTTTGTAATATTTATTATAATTATTTATAGGAGAACGTTACTTAAAATTTTA
Organism: Vitellaria paradoxa; assembly: GCA_019916065.1. Lineage (NCBI taxonomy): Eukaryota > Viridiplantae > Streptophyta > Magnoliopsida > Ericales > Sapotaceae > Vitellaria > Vitellaria paradoxa. The sequence goes on from CM034239.1 coordinate 2,417,645, forward strand.
CAAGATAATGGAAAAAGGATAAAAAATTTTTTATTACAGCTTGTTACCTACTTCTCTCTAGAATAAAAATTTATCCCTATATAAAAGTAATTGTTAATCCAGAATAATTATTACCTCTACCATCTAAATCAAGGATGTCAACGGGGCGAGTATGGGGCGGGTATGATATTCTCCGTCCTCGTCCCCGTCCTCGTTTAGCAATATCCTTAGCTGTCCCCGTCCCCATCCTTGTTTCAGAGAAAAAAATTTTCTCCATACCCATTCCCACGAGGTAATGAATTCTCCGTCCCCATCCCCGTTTACCTGCCAAGTATACTAACTATTATAAATTATATATTATATGTATAAAATAAATATTTAAAATTATTATAAATATTATACATATTAAATAAAATGTATATTACATATATATATATAATATTATATATATTAAATAAAAATATATATTACATATATATATTAAATAAAAATTAAAAAACATATACAAATCTTTGATTTTGACGGTGCACTTAATCAAAGAGGAAGAGATCTTTATTATAACCTCACAAAACCTTAACTTCTTTGTGAGAAATCGATGGGAGATGTCGAGCCACCACACCAACAAAATTAATAAATAAATATTTAAACAGGTACGAGGTAGGGTGGAGAGTTTTGTACCTGTTCTTGCCCTTGTATCCGTTCGGATAACATCTAAAATCTCCATACCGCCCCCGTCCCGCTACTAACATCCCCATACCTTTTTCGAACGTAACGGATGAAGCGATTACCCACCGAATACGGATATATTTGACATCCTAATCTAAATTGTTATAATATAGAGTTAATACCCCGTAAAATTTACCATCAGTTACAAACACCAAACCCCCCCTCCCCAAAAAATCTCCCACTACTGACCGCTTCCAGATGTCGTGTGTTAATGGAATCTGGTAATGGGTTTACAAAAAAGCAAAATCTACGAAGAGTTGAAACAGGGGATTTGTTGATATAAAGATGTGTTCACACGTTTGAAATTAATTTTGTGGGCAGTGAGATTCCTTTGTTGAATTTTAGTTTATTCTGTCAAATGAATTATATATATATAGATAGGTAGTTAGATAGATACATAGACAGGTAAATAAATTTTATAGATACAATCACACAAGCACCAGTGAAAGGGAGCACTAACAGCAAATTTGATGCATCGACTATTGAAACCAGCCGGCCAGCCTAGTGGGGGCGGTGCCTGGAGTGATGGAGAATACTGATTTGCATAAATTAATCTTGATTTTCACCAAGTATATATATATATATATAGCCACGTTAACACGTGTTTGCTGGAGAGTGGCATAACAACGGAGTCGGCTCTGTCTTCGGATCTTTTTTCTTGGATAGTTCATAAGTTCATTTTTATTTTCATTTTTTAAGTACATCAAAGAGTCCAGGATAGTAGTAATAAGGAAGATGAATTATTTGAGAGGGTGCAAGTCTTCGTACAAAAGAAGTTAACTAATTATTATTTTTTAATAAAATTTATGATATCTTTGTAATTTTAGAGAGAATGAAATTCATAATATATAAATATTTTTTGTATTGACAAATAACTAAATTGTCAGGATGGCCGAGTGGTCTAAGGCGCCAGACTCAAGTTCTGGTCCTCGTGAGAGGGCGTGGGTTCAAATCCCACTTCTGACATGTATTGTTAATTTTAACAAAAATAAATATTTTTAGTCTTGCAACTTTGCCTCCTGGCATTGAGGATCTCACGGCTGCCGTATTAAAATCATTTTTTCATATGATTTTTTTACTAAAATTTATTTTTTTGAATTTAAATTTATTTTTAGATATATATATATATATATATATTTTAGGTATATTAATTACATTCACAAAAAAATTAATAAAAAATTCATATCCATTAAGATAAAAGATAAAAAAAAAAACAAAAATTTAACTTTTTCATTTTCTCAAAGGGATGACTTTTATTCAAACGAAAACAAATTTTTTAATTTATTTTTCACAAATACAATTAATATGCCTAAAAATTACATTTTAGCCTCCAAAAAAGGTTATATATGACCAAAAAAATACAAAAAATAAAAAAAATATTTTTTTGGGTATCCAAACCCAGCCTTAAATCAGTAAATTTGGAACTACAAAGCAAAAAACTTTAGTTCCACAGGGCAGAGACAACAGTTTGGCTATAAACATAGTTTTTGAATTAATAGATAAGATTTTGGAGAAGTAGTACGTCGGAGAAAGCAATATGGGACTGCGACGAAATGGTATTTACCGCTAGCTAGGTAAATAATTTAGAGTCTTAGACAATCATCTGCTGAATACAAGAAGGCGTGGAAAGGCAGCATTTGCATCTCCGTACCCGTACAAAATATTCAACTTCCAACAAAGCAAAATGTGTAAAGTTCGCATCTTTAATTTCAGCAGCCGATGACTTGCAAAGTTAAAAAAGGATATATATATATATATATATATGTTGATACAGTTGTCTTCCTAAATTTCTACTGCAGCGTCTAGATGACGTGAAAATTTACTTTGAAACAGAAAATTACTTAGTAAAATACAGTTGTCTTCCTAAATTTCTACTGCAGCGTCTAGATGACGTGAAAATTTACTTTGAAACAGAAAATTACTTAGTAAATACACACACACATATATATATATATATATATTAGTCAAAATTCAAATACGAGGGGAGGTGGGGATGATGCGGATTAATATTATGAACAAGTCAGAGCATCATCAACCTCCAATCATCTTTGATCAGCTTCTATACGTGCAAAATAAATTTTAATTTCCTGGTTTTACAACCAATTATTGAACATTAATTTCGGGATATATGTGTGATTTTTGGAAAGGGCGGCGCGGTGGCACTCTAGTTATAGGGGTTGTCAAGCTACTCAGCTCAATTACTTTGAGAGGGGATGACCTCATGTGCAAATTAAATAGGGTGCGAACACGCTAGCGAAAAACGTTGAAACATGACGTGCAAAGATGGAATATCTACGCAGCACTGCGATAAACACATAAGGCTGCGTGCTGATATATATAGCTGCCGAAAATTTTCTGGTATATTCAACATGTGTATATATATATATATATAAAGTAAGCATGCAGGGTTGAAAGTTTGTAACCATCACGTATAACTTGGCTGGAATTTCACAAGATTCGGATATGTTTACATATATATATATATATATATATACATACAGACACGTCACACTTGTTGAAAAATAAAAAAAAAATATAGAGAAAATCACATAAGTAAACGTAGGCAAACGAAAGTAAAAGAGGCACACGATTTAATGAGGTAAAACCCTAAAATCATTTCTAAGTAAAAATCTCGAGTTATAAAGTGACCATCCCTGAAAATCAATCCACTATAAAATAGAAGATTACAAAAGTTTACCGTACATGACTTAACTCGACACCCGTCCTAATCTAAGTATCTCTTGTTTGCTAGAACCCGCAATGAATCTTCATCCGTATGATTGATTCCGCTCTTGAACCCGAACGGCACCTCCTAAAATCCAGAGATGTTCTTCACTCTTCAAACCATTTAAAATCACGATCAATTGTTGTTCTTTGAATTTCGACACCCTTAATTGCCTCTACTGCAAAGTATTTTCTTCTCTTCTTCAAAGTTTATTATTAGGTCTGACAGAATATATAATATTTATATTCGCTCCATTTGTTCCTAATATGGAAGCAGAATAAAGATCGAATATGTCAGAAATTTACAAACTGCTCAAATCTCGATGACACCATATTTGGAATGAATCAACTTTCCAATTCAATAGAAAGTCAATCTTCGCATTGAGGAACAACTTGACCAATAAAGACTAAATACGAAAATTATAACTATTAATATTTATTGACTTGCAATTGTCACACCTAAAATTAAACCCTACACTTGTTACTTTCATCTTCTCTCTCTCAATGTATATATATATATATATATATATATATATATGTATGTATACATACAGACACGTCACACATGTCACTTCCATCTTCTCTTTTTTCTTCTTTTATATCGTTTCCTTTTTTTTTTCTAAAGCCTAGCTAGCTAGTAGAAACTGATCTCACTTTCTGACTTAATTAGAAGAGCCGCCAGTCTCTCGAAGCATGTCCGTGCGGTACAATTCCTAAATTTTGAACAAAAGTTTAGTGAAAATGTATTTTTTGGACTGATAATTAATGAACATTAAAAATTTGAGCCATTGAATGCTAAATCATCACTCCCGTTATTGATGGATCTCATTGTCGAACAAGGTTATCTTTGTTAAAACGTGCCATTATATATATATTTTTTTAATTTTTAGTTTGTTATCACATAATTGCTAGACAAAATCTAAAAGGGAGACCACGTCATCGGTTGTGCAAAGAGCCATGGGTATGGATAATTGTTTCACTTTCTCCCTTTCCTTTATCTTTCCTCTCTTTCGTGAAAGGCTCGTATATATCACCTTTTCAAAATCCACATTGTATTTCTGAAAGTGAAGTTACTATTTAGTTTGGTTTTCTAGTTTTTTATTTTTTGTTTTTGTTTTTTATTTATGTTTTGAACTTATTTTTCATTTTATATTTTTGAAAATAAGAAAAACAGTTCAAAACTCATTTGATTACTTGTGTTTTCAAAAATAAGAAATAAATTTACACATGAAATGAAAAATGGTAAAAAATTATTTTGAAAGTTTTTAACAAAAAAAATAAAAAAAATCTTAAAATAAGAAAAAAAAAAAGCATTTCTATTTCCTTGTTTTAAGATTTTTAACTCATAAAAAAAATAAAAAATAGAAAAAATAAATTAAATGCCACCGAAACTTTTTAAAATGGAGTAATTTTTTTTCTTTCCAAGTGATTCTATCTTGGAAAATAAATCACTAATGGGTATCCTCCACTCACCTTACTTTTTTATATTCGAATGAGCATTTCAACTTCTTTTTCTTTTCTAATTTGGTTTAAAGAACGATTGATATCCACATCAAAAAAAAAAAAAAAAGATAAATCTATTGCCATAAACTTGTGATCTCACCCAAAAAATAATAATAATAATAAATAAATAAATAAATAAAAATAAAAATAAAAAAAGCAACATACCTTGGCCAATCTAGCTATATAGCCCAATGCATAAATAAATCTTCATGAGAAGCTTTTTTTTTTTTTTTTTCTTTAAATACTAGTTGATGGATAGAATTGTGTCCAAATTAGATGTATTTTGAGAAGACACTAAACCGACTAGTTCACGTGAGGATTATTACCAACCTGATCTCTAGAAGTCAGAAATTGCATGCCTTGTATGTATGCAGTGAAGTAGCTAGGCGATATGGTCCAATCGTGGTCTTTGAAAGTTAAGACAAAGTTTTAAATTTGTAAAGCTTCTTTGCAATGTGCTCGAGCCTATCAGCAACAGCTTAATTAGAAATGCATGTGAAAATGAGTCATGCATACGTGCGATAGCCAGGCAGCAAAAGTATTGGTGTAGAATGCTGAAGGAGTAATATCTACATATGTCGTAACATTTGATACGTCCAGTGCCCTTTCATGAAACTTTATTTTATTTTTAATTTTTTTTCTTATCCTATGGAATAGTAAAAAGAACATCTTCATAGCTAAGTTTGGTTGTTTTGCTAAATGCATTAATAATCCCCCCCCCCTTTTTTTTTTTTGATAAGGTCATTACCATTTGAAAACTTCTTCATGTGTGTTGTGCTCAAAAAATGAAATGTCAAATAATGGGCTTTCTATTATAGTTTTTAGGATGGTGTTTGGATGACAAATAATTGAAAAAATTTGTGTAAAAGTACGAAATTTGATTGGAAGAAATAGAAAAAATTTGTAAATATTAGTAAATTTTGATAGATTTTGGCCATCTAAACAGAGTCTTAGGATAACAAAGTGACATGATTGATGTGCCAATCTATTATATAGTTTTTTTTTTTTAATCTTAATTATATCTGAATCAAGCTTTTGACTAATTACCGACAGGCTTTTGACTAACATAGAAATGCCAAGTAAGCATAAGGATTTTCTAATAAAGACACATTTGGGACCCTACCAAAAGCCAAGATACATTTGGGTCTATGAAAGAATCTGAATCGGACCCTCGAATCCATCTTGTAAGATATATGGCTATATATATATATATATATAACTGAGCTTTCTTTTCCCCATTTTCACCGTTATACATGTTGTGTGTGTGTGTTTTTTTTTTCTTTTCGCGCTTATAAAAATTATTATATTACATAATTTATTAATTATTAAGTTCTTTTACTATGGTCAAAATTGCAAAAGGCTAAGCCCATCTCAATCCGCTCATGCCTTGGAGATATGGCCTAAAATCCAAGCAAATTGCACTGAACTCGGGCTTATATGGCTAATTAGTTGTTCAACTTCATAAAAGCCCAATGGGTTTAAAGAAACCTAAATCGTATGGCCAATATTGTCCATGTAGAAGGACAATGAACATTCGCCGATCTCAGCTGTTAATTTTTTATTTTATTTCACATTTGCCAACAAGTGTTTCCAAAGGCAACCATTTAGAATTAGAAAAAACATGTGATATAATATTAACAATGACCCGTACATACGGCATTTGAAACAAAATTAGTATTAAATTTCTATATAGTTAAAAATTTGAACAAAAAGTTTAAATCAAAAAAATTATAATAATTCATGAGTTTAATTTTTTTACAAAATTTAAGTCTAACAGCTATTACATGTATTTTGGTCTCTCTCTCTAATTAATTTTTGATAAGCATTATAAAAAAAATACAAATTATGACACTTTAATTGAGAAAGTTAACTTCCTAACAATCATAATTCGACGAAATTTAAGTTAGCAGTTTTGATTTGCATATAATCTTTACTCTGAAATTGATGAAATTAAAAAAATATCCAAACTGTTTTGTGAGATAGATGGTAGTGGGATCCGCTAAAATAACGATTGAATAAGAAGTTAAAAATAAAAAAATAATCTTAATTGTTGAATAAAAGAAAATATAATTCTTAATCATTAAATCTTAATTTGTGCGAGAGAAGTATTTTCAAAAATCATCATGTTTTATTATTTAAATTTCATACACAACCTCGTCAAAGAATGAGATATTATTATGTGGTATATATTTATTGATTCTTAATAAATGTCCTTAGGGCACCATTTATAGGACCATTTTTTGTTTTCTTTTTAATTTTGGACACTTAATAAAGTTGTTTTTAATTTTAAGCCTTTATTTTTTGGGCAAATTAAAGGCTATAAAGTTGCTTATTATTGTCCAGTTTTAAAAATAAAAAATAAAATAAAAGGAGAAAAGAAGAAAAGTTCAAGTCTGTGCAAACAAACTTGTCCTCTTTTTTTTTTTTTTTTTCTTGGCCCAGGGAAATGTTTATAAGGGATCGATACACTTGCCACTATGCTCTTAGTGTAACCTGACGTGGTACCACATTAGGGAGTAGTCAGGGTCATGGGAGTGCATGTAACCATTAATTAACAAGTGCCATGTGGGCGCGCATTTTTTTCTTAAGTTACATAAAAATAAATATGTGGGCAGGCTGTCGCATGTCGAAACAGTTAAGGTCTGTATATTACCATATATTTTCACTTGACTTTCTAACTTTTGAATTGAAAGTTGAGTTGTGGGTTTCTTTTGTTCAAAAAAATATAAAAATAAATTTTTAATAAAAGTATTCCATTTTACGGGCCTAATTTCTGAAATACTAAGGTGACATTTGGTTTACTTTTCTGTTTTTTGTTCTCTATTTTTGTTTATGCGTTAAAAATTTCAAAACGAGCAAACAGAAAATGTTTTTCCATATTTTAAAAATTTTCTCAATTTTTGTTAAAAACTCTCAAAACTATTTTTTACCATTTTTCATTTCATGTGTAAAGACATTTTTTATTTTCGAAAACAAATTTGAAAATATAACTAATCAAATGTGTTTTAACCTATTTCCTTTATTTTCAAAAGTACAAAAAAAATGAATTCAAAACAGAAAATAAAAATAAAAATAAAAATAGAAAAATAAACCAAATAAGTCCTAAAAAATTATTTTAAGAATTAAAATTTCAAATTTATGAACTTTGGTAGAAGAATTCCCCCAGAAATGAAGATCTAGATTAAAAATTTTATTTCAATGAATTAAAATTTTCAAATACATGAATTTTTACAGTAAATACAATTGGGTACAACAAGTTTCTGCATAATAAAAGTTCATGTACTAAAATAAAATTTTCAAAGTTCATGAATTTAAAATTTTAATTTTAAAGTCCCTTTTTATAGCATTATTGAAATTGAATTCATGAAAATGAAATTTTTTTTAACAAAATGTTTGTTTTTATGTAAATTTTCTCTTTCTTTTTTTTTCCTTTTTTTTTTTTTGGCAGTGATCTTCATTATCTTTTGTACAATAGGATGACTTTGTCCAAGAGCAAAAATGATGAATGGTGGTCCATGGGTTTGTGGCACGGTGTAATTGCTCCATATGTGGTGGGTACCTGCTTTTTTTGTCTAAATTCGTAATATTAAAAAGTCCTGTGTATGTTTGCGACTAAGTAAATGAAATGCATTGAAATTTCTTGCCATGATGCATGTGCTTTGCTTTAAAATTACGAGATGGTGATAGTGATAGCCACGTTGCTTGAAGGTTACAACACTGTCAACACCACACTTTGCCTTCGTATCAAAACTTTCATTATTATATACAGGCGCGAACTCCCGACTTATGTTGTAAGTCAAAAATTAATAAATTAAAGATTTATTGAGAGTTGATTAGAATTAAATTGTTTAATAAATAAATTGAACTGTTCAAGAAATGAATTAAGTTAATTTTTTGACCCAAAATTTACTTAGTAAAATATTTTTTTCTTTTATTTTATGCAATGAGCTGGAGTCCTTACAGCCTGCAGTGTTCCGCCCTTGATTATATAGTACTAAAGTTTTGCGCTAGCTGGCAAAGAAAATAGGAACAATCAATAATCAATTAATCTCAGTCCACCCCCAAAACAAACAGTGAATTCGTTTGGAGTTAAAATAAAATTCTTCACTCATTGTACAAATTATGAGATATTAATTTTTATAATTTTATATAATTTTATACAACTCCAAACAGATTCACCTGCAGAGGTATTCTGGTTATCCTTTGCCAGCCAAAACAAATACAGAGAGAGAGAGATTGTGTATCTTGCGCGCCTATGCATAAAAACGTTCACGCAACTAAAAGCATCTATGTGTTTGTGGATGAAGGGTGCAACGAATTAAACACAAATCTCGTAATCATATTCTGTTTATACGTAGCATCAACTATAGAAAAAATTAGTGAGTGTACCACTCTATGGATCTTAGACCTTTTTTTTTTTTTTGTTTTTTTTGGGGAAAGGTGTTTCATTTTCAACATTGATTTGATTTAGGGAAGATTTCTGAGTAAGCTAGTTCTGGAACTTCTGTTGGTGTCAATACGTAATTTCCGCACCAATCCAATAATGATTGCTTCACAAATCAAGGGTGTGTTTAGTTAACAAAAAAATTGATCAAAAAGTATAATAAAAATAGAAAGATGTGATATAAAGATGATATGTAAAAAATTTTAATTAAAAAAAATATTAAAAATTAATTAAAATTAATGAATTTTGATAAATTTTGATACCCCAAACGGGGCTCAAATATTATGAAAATAAATGTTAATTTCAATATACTGTTAGCATACCTTTTTTGTTTTTTTTAACTACACAAAGGTTAGGCTTCAAATAGTGGTAAAATTATTTTGATAACATTTGGTGGACAAATTTTTAGCATAAAACAGCCAGCTTTTACTGTTTTAGTATTTGATAAATCACTAAATTTTATCACTTTTCTACTCAGTTACAGTAATTTGTTTGAATTCAAAAATTATTAAAATTTTTATCAAACACACAAAAACTTATCAAAAGTTGTCAAAAATGTTGTCAAACACCTTAAAGTTATCAAAAATGACTAAAAATTATTAAATATTGGTATTACCAAACACGCAAAAAAAAATTTAGCTATCAACTTTTGGTTAAAAAAAATTAATTAAAAAATGTTAAAAATTAGACTTCCAAATGACCCTTTTACCGTGCAGTTCAAATCCGCTCTATTTGCAGAGAGAAGATTGATCTTCTCCAAATCAAATCTCATAATCTTAATGCCTTGTTATTATTATTATTATTTTTTTAGATTTTTTTCAACAAATGAATCTCAAAGTGCAATACAGCATCACAACTTTCTCAGTTATTATTATTAGGCCAACAATCTAGAAAGGTAAAATAAATAAATAAAATAATAGAAAATAAAAAGTAAAAAAAAAAATTGCACTCAGTATGTCATCATTATTAAACTAGAAAATAAAACACAAGCATGACCCCCTAAGAAGGGAACTTAATAAAAGGTATATTATTAAGCTAGGGATATATCCACACAACTAACTCTGTGCCCACCTCTGAAACGGACCCATCACCAGCCATGCATTTATAAAACATCCATATGTATATAAAACCATCCATGCATGCACTGCTAATCATTTGCTTAAATTTATATATTATCCTAACAAAAGCAATTAGTTTAGTAGTATTTAATCATTTACATAATTAAACGAGTGGGTTGCTTTATTCCTTTATGATTGAACAACTCGTATACAGCAAGAACATAACACATTGAGACAGAGGCAGGAATTGTAATAAAGATTTGGCTCCAAAGTACCCTTTAGTTTATACATAATTTTTTTTTTCCCCAATCAACAAAAATGAATATACCCACCAAATAAAAACAATAATAATTTTTTTATATACAAAAAATTCCCAGCCCAATAACTTTATCTATATAAATGAGTTGTGTTTTTTTCATTGGAATTCATATATATTCTATCAAAATTAAATTTTAAATGGAGAGAGAGAGTTTGAGTGTGACGCTTGAGCTTTTCAATGTGACTCGGTTCCGAGTCACGTGGGCCATAGAAGGGAAATAACGGGATGGTCCACACATGACATAACACCCGAATTCCGACAAAGTTAGATGGGGCTGCTCTGTCGTTGCTTGGAAGGTAATGGGATAAATCAAAAGAGTTAGTGGGGAAGAGAGAGAGACGTTAGGAGAGCTGACACATCCCCCATAGTGCCGCCACGATGGCGACGGCACCTGCAACGGCCTGAGAACAAAACATGTGGGTGCACGTGGACGGTGACGATGATCCACTCAGCTCCATTGCTCCCTCGTACACCATTGTGCTGTTGATTACCGGCGGGCTCGATGATGCCACCGGGTTTTGTCCCTCCGACGATGATTTTTGGCTGACAGCGTAAAATTCAAACCGTCAGAAAATTAACGTGCTAGTTAAAACTCGAGAGAATACGTACGTATATGAAATCATAAAAGGGGCTGGGAGAGGAGAGGAAACTTCCTTGGGGAGGGACAGTGGGACACCGAAGTACAATTGGAGCCAAAAAGGGGAACCCAAGGGCTACTCTGAATGTTATGCAGTGGATTTCCAGATTCAAACATTGAATAAATATTATACAACTGCAATCAATATGGGATTTTACTCAATTCAATTTATCTAATAATTCAATGAGCTGCTGGAGGGCCACCCAATCCGATTCTGCGTACCAATTTGGAGCAACTCCAGGCTTGCTGGTAAGGTAGGGAGTTGGTTATGTCCTGGGAGAAAAGCAGGGTACATGGATACCGGGGAGGGGGGTGGTTTGGAATTTAAAAATTTAGTAATAGTGAAATGCCTTGATCACTTTTTGACATTTGGACGAGAATCTCAAAATTTTTAATAAAATTTGTATCAACGTGATCAAATAACCTCTTCGAATGGGTTTCATATGTGTTGTATTAAACTTTTGAATCAACAAGATCAGTTCCAACATGGTCGAAAGATTTATTCAAACTATTTTGATAAAAAATAAAAGTAATTAATAAGTTGACAAAAATTAATAAAAATTATAAAAGTTGATAAAAATTTAGAAAAATTAATAAAAATGTGTGAAATTTAAAATTTTAAAATAAACACGTAGAATACAAAATGATCAAAAGGTAAAAATATATATATATATATATATATATATATATTTATAATTTTTTATAAAATTTGAGCTCCCAACCTCCGTATAGTAAAAGTGGTGATTCTGAGAAAGACGCATCCAAAATAAATAGCTCAAATTTTAACTGGAAGGACTGAATTGCTCTTGCCTACGAAGGCTACAACTCCAAATTCTGGAATGGGAGATTGGGATATGAAATTTTACCAGAACCAGGCAAAGAAGGGTTAAAATTTTCAATCGACCCGAACCACCATGAAGCATTGATGGCGCTGCGTGTAAAAAAAGTATGAAGTTTGGGCGCTGAGTTGAGAGGTCCCCAACTAGGTGACGTAACGAAATTTCTAAATTACTAAAAATTGTTCCCACACCACATAGATGTTGGAGCGTTTGGTTGATTAAAATTAATCAAAATTTATTAATTTTTACTAATTTTTTATATTTTTTTCAATCAAATTTTATCACATATTACTTTTACATCAAATCTTTATACTTTTATTGTACTTTTTAGTCAAATTTTTGTCAACCAAACACCCTCATTCTCTCCTACTGCCGCTGCTTAGGAGGGTGAGTTTAAATTCAAAAAAAGCTACCAGTTTTTTTTGGTCAGTTTCTTTTTTTGTTTTATACAATTTTTTTCATCAAAATTTAATTTTTTTTAGTAGCTGCAACTTTTTAATTTTTTTGAAATATGATTAATATGCCTAAAAGTATGGTTTTTAAAAAAAAATTAAATTTTGGCCAAAAAAAATCAACGGAAAAAAAAAAATAGGAACCCAAACTCACCCTCAACAAGTCAGGCAAATTAATAAATTACCCAACTTACCAACGTTCCGATTGGCAGTCTTTTATCAGTTCTACAAATTGTCGATTTTACCCTTAATTTTGTTTTTGAGAGGTCGATTTTATCCCTTTCGCACGAACGGGAATGCATTTTGAGTAAGAAAATCTACCTGGTGCTTGGTGGTGGGCAGAAGGTGATGAGATAGTCGGCACCAGAACAGGTGAAGGTGCTGGTCTTGTCGTCGTAGGCGTAGCTGTAGGCGAGTGGGCACATCTTCTTGAACAACTCCGAGTATGACGACGGCTTGCAGGTGTCGGGTGTTCCATACGCGCCGTCGCAACAGTACTGAGGCTGCCGGAACGCCCCGCACGCGCTCTTGCACGCTACGCTGTCTCCGTCGGTGCTCGTGACCTTCAGCTCCGACGGGCACGCACCGTTCAGGTCCGCCACGCATCCCGTTTTTGTACAATTGGCTCCGGTGCCACCCTGAGGGACGACCAGCATCGGAAGGTTGTACCCGTCGACCAAACTCACGTCGAAGAAATCCATCCCGCCATCGCCGTCGAGCTTGAACTCCGCCAGCGTGGCGGGCGGGGCAGCGTTATTCCCAGCGCATTCCATCTTTCCGGAGCCGCAGTCGCCCGTGACGCAGGTGAATTCGCCGGAGTCGTCCTCGGTGCAGAGGGTACGACCCCAGATGCGGCCTCCCCAAGAGGACGGAGCGTTGATGGTCTTGGACTGACCTTTCTGGAGAGCGAAACCGGTGATGGGAAGCTGTGCGATCCCAGCGTTCGACAAAATGCCTGGCCAAACCGTGTGCTCGCACTTGTTTATTATTGTAAACGTTGCCGATGAAAGTACTCCTGCAAATTTAAAATCAGTTGAGCAGCAATTTTAGCATTGCAATCAAATCAGATTAGGATAATGAAACGAAATGGAAATGGATTCGTAAAGCATCACCTGGTATTAAGAGACTGGGGATTGTAAGTGTTAGTGCAGAAATTAAAAGGCAAAATTGAGCCATTAACATTATATACACACACACAAGCTAGAAGAAGAAGAATAGTGGTAATGGACTCCCAAATTATTCCTTCCAGTGCTGGGAAATTGATTTAGAGGGAGTGAGTTTCTGGGAGCAACGGGCAAACGCTGTATATATAGAGGTTAGCAGAGCCGTTTTGGATTGTGTGCGCGTGTGTTGGCTGTTGTAAATTTTATTGCATAGGTCGAGACACGTTAGCGCAAGCCACTTTGTTAGGTAGACAACAATGCAAAATATGTAAAAATAACAAATTAAATTATAAATTCACATAAAATAGATATTTCTCTCATTACCATTTTCATTGTATATGGCTTGAAATTCTGGCATATCCTTGGTATTATAGAGAAGAGATGGCCACAAGCTAATGTACTCCTTCATTAGTTCTCTTTAGTTATTATTTTTTATTAAAGTTATTATAGAGTGCGAGAAGTTAATGAAAAAGTGCAAATATCTCCGTCCTTAAATTTATTTGAAGGAGTCAATCGATTATTAATTCTTAAATAAGGCGAAATTCAAATTTTCACACAACTCAACATAAATATAATCACATGCTAATAACGTGTATCATAACCTTACTAATTTATAAGAATAGGTTTGGGACGTGGGTGAGTATGAGACAAGGTACATTCCTTTTTATTTATTGTGATAATGATTGAAATTCTAATGTTCAAAATACAATACACTAAGAAAATATTCAAAATATAAAGCACGAAGAAAGAATTAGTGACAGGAACATAGAGACCTTTGAGCTCACGATTTGCTCTACTTACATTATCATATTTAGACCTTTAAGCTCATAATGTTTTGTAACATATTTGCGGAATCAAACTCTAATTGTGTTTAATAATAGTTCAAATTCATATCTCAAATACAGTATATCAATTACGGATAGTCCTACCCTGTATTATAGCATCACGAACCATATATATATTTTTATTTTTATTGTGGTGGCATTCGAAATCAGAAAATATGATCGAATTAAGGTATTTTTATGGTTGTGGAAGCAAGATTGCATACGATAGTTTAACATGACTGCATGGAGCAGTTCTTTTCACTTTGGTTACCCAAAGAAAAGACATGTACCAGCTAGTCCCCAGAGATGCTTGACAGTTGAGAGTATCATTTCTTGGCCTCTTAAGCATCAAAAAGGTATAAGAAATCAAAGAGAAGCCATTGGAAAGGAGCTTCTTCTTCACCACCACCACCACCTTCTTCCCCCACTAAGAGAGAAAGAGCCGGTCTTAGGAAACCCTTGATCCCAAGGTAAGCCCACTCTGTCTATCAGCATTACCTTGCGTTATTATCTGCCTCATCACTTACAGTGAATCGATAGATTTTAACCAACAAAAGAGCTCCATCTACAAATATTTGTAAATTATATTTTATCAAATGACAAAAACTAATAAATTCAAATGGGATTTAACTAATTTAAAAAGTGTTTCCATCTAGTAAAATGGATTAATTAAGTATCTGATAAATTATACCAGGATTTAAGGATGCTGTTAGGCGTAGTTTGGTTCACAAAATAGAATGACAATGACAATAAAAATGGAACGAGAATGGTAATGGAACAAAACCCTATGTCATACCCTTATTTGTTTATTGACATCAAAATCATAAGGGTAGAATGGTGATTCCAATTCTCAAATTACGTGTTTTAAATATGTCATAATAAAATGAAATGTGAAAAAGTAAAATATATTTTTTTAAGATTGTAAAGTAAAATAAAGCTATTTATAAAACTACCACAACCATGGTAGTACTTTTTTATATATGAATTTTGTTAGTGAAAGCATCTCAAGTAGCCACGAATTTTAAATTTTTATTTATTTATTGTTTATCTAACTCGGAACGCGGATGGAAATTGCGTTTAGTATGCCTTTTTTTTTTTTTAAATTTAAAAAACATTGTAACGTTTGTACTATAAGGCTAGAATTTATAAAATATCTCGAAAACATTTCAGACAAACTTCCTCGAAATTTTTACGAACGTTTCTCTGGGTTACAAGCTCAATCATCTACTGTCTAGAGGAAAAGTTTCTAGGTAATGATCCTCCCATGGCTGGAAAGAGGTTCTTGTTGGGGAGGGAGTTGACACCTTTTTGGTTGTGATGGAAAGCTCTTCCCATTTCCCCTTAACATCTCTCTCTCTCTCTCTCTCTCTCTCTCTCTCTCTCTCTTTATCAGAGGAGTGTGCAACAAGTTAAGAATTTTGAATTAACAGGTACATCATTCGAGTTTGGATAGATTTGCACACCCCTACCCTTACAATGCCATCAAAACCAGTCTACGTATCGAGTAGCGACAACACACGACTGCACAACGCCCAAGCTTTTTACTTTTCTTTTCCTTTTTTTCTAATAATTACATTTTATTAAAAGAGTGTTTAAAATGAAAAAAAAAAATAGTATAGATTAATAAAAATTACAATCTTATCATTTGTACAGTATATAGAATATTTGAATTTAAAAGATTTGAAAAGATTGTGTTGGGGGGGTGTATTGGGTAGAGTTCCAAATAACTCCTAATGTGGTTTGACCAAAGAAAAAAAAAATCACAACTTCACCCTCCGTTGTGTGTATGTGTGTGTGTGTGGGGGGTGGGGGGGGGGGGGTAGAGTTCCCAATAACCCTAATGGGGTTTGACCAAGAAAAAAATCATAACTTGTATGTAACTACATAGGCATCGTTTGGCTTCAAGATAAATTTCTAAAAATCTTACCCATTTACATCTAATTTTCTGCCATCATTAATTTTAAAAAAAATTCAATATTTTGCTAAAAAGATAAAAAATCTGGAAATAGGTTAACCAAATGTGTAAATTTTTTATACAATCATATTTTTTGTGTCGAGAGCTTTCAAACTAATACCATTGTCGCTATTTTTTTAAAATTTTTTTGAATCTGTGAGAACGGATTTAAAAAACCGTTCCTATGGTTTGCGACTTTTCAGAAAAAAAATAGCGCCAAAATTAATCCTAAATCATATTTTATCTCAATTTATCTTTTTTTTCTTACTCCAAACGGGACCATAATCACTTTAACAGTCGGATTGAAGTGGCAAATGAATTATATATACGAAATTTATTTAATTAGTGTGTGATATGTACATGTACAATCGTGAAAATTCAAATAATTAAAAGGCGGTCATTTGTTTTTTTAATTTCAGTTCACACCACTTTGTTATCTTATGTTGAATGATAATTTGGTCATTTAATGAACATTTATTGTCCAAAAAGAAATGACAAAGTATTACATAGTACATAATAATAATAATAATAATAATAATAATTGCTAGTGTGGGAATCCTACACACTCAAAACACAAGCCTTAGAACTGGTAGTTTGTCAATTTGCAATCATATGCAAGCAAAATTTAACTCGAGACGGCATGGTCGGCAACTTCTACAAGCATACCTAACCCCCAACCCCCCCCCCCCCCCCCAAAAAAAAAATCTACGAGCATGGAAAAGCGTGATGTTAGCTGGCCGAAGAATCACAACTGTTCCGTGCCCGAGATGGCTTTGATTCCACTTCGAGCATTTATTTACACATCAATTTCTGCTTTGGTCCACCAACCCCAATTTATTGTAAGTTTTACCAATTGAAATAAAACTAACGCTCATCCCTGCACAGAATAAGGCAAAATTAAGTGCCCAAACCAAACAGCTAGCATAGATCAATAATCATCAAAGTCAATGGGATATCAAGCAACCTTTTCCTTGTTCCTTGATCTGAGAGAGGTCGATTTCATGACCAGATGAGTCGACGGACAACCAGACATGCAGTTAGGTTTGCCACGTAAGGCTTCAACATCCAAAATCTTTGAATCACAAATCTTGGTTCAACAGATTTTGGGTACAGTTTGCAGCCATAATTCCCCATATTTAGACATTTTCAGACGTATTAAATATACCAGCGATAAGAATTGATTATGAATTGATGGCGCAACGTAATTCATTGAGAATTTATTACTTTGGTTTTTTGAGAACATCGTGGTCATAAAAGCAAACTAGAGCAAATAGACTCAAAGACGGGCACATGCCGACACAAGGAAGAAAAACTAGTTACGTTTATAGTACCCATTTTTTGAATACCATGTCCAAACAAATTTTAATTAAAATAATGGGTAATAATATTAATTTTTACCTAAAAAGTTATGATGTGGCCCACATGATAAACTTTGTCTTCACCAAAGAATGTGACTGTATTTACTAGTGAATGTAATTAAATACACCGATCAATGTGATACAATCTATTAATAAATGTGATCATTCAATTTATCATTCAGTTTGACTTTTCTTTTTTCCTATTTTTCACTAAATGCATCCAAAATTTACATATTTTCTAACCGACGTTTTTTTTTTTTTTGGGTAGTACCCAAAACTACTAGAATGGAACCATGGAATTTTCACTCTAAGGAGACGCAGTACAAGGCAACAAACTTGCTGAATCATGAGAACCGACAAAATTGCTGATAAACTCAGTTGTTTTCTTCTCCGTCTAGCTCTCTTACCAGACTTACCATCCCTTTCTAGACAAATAAAGAAAGAGGGAAAGAAGAAAAGATGATGCAAAAACAGTAGAATGGCCAATCAATGAATGCTTAATCATACACTCCCAACCGGAGTAGCTTTTGTGTGTACGGCTGTTCCTGCTTATACCACTTAATCTGTCGAGTTCCCTGGGACTTTGTATGACATAACCCCTTTTCCTCTTGCTTGCAATTTAGATCCTTTGACAATGGTGGAAAAATTCTTCGAGGCCCCAAAAAAAAAAAAAAAAAAAAGGGAGCAGTGCAATTTAGCGTCATTGAATGTCTTGTGAGCCTTTCAAGCTAGGTAGGGTTTATCTTATCCTTTATTCCCCACTTAAAACTTTATTGCCTCATGTGGGCTCAACATGTTCTAGGGGTTGGGCAATCTTACAATTCATAATTAGCTGTCCAGGTTTAATATTAAAGTCGCAATCGTATCTATACTTATTTATGTTTTAAATATCTTAAAATTTAACAAACGCGCTTGAATAATTAGTTTAATTTAAAATCGAATCGAATCAAATCATATTAACTTCAAGTTAATGTATCGTGTCGTTTATTGCGTGTAGTTTTTGTTTCTAGTAATTTATATTGTATTATCATGTGATGTTTAATATTGCCATTCCTACCTCCTCTGTTCTTTAATCAACTCTAAGCCTAGGAGCTTCAATCAATCAGAACGCTAAAAACCTTACAAGTACACACAATACCAAATTTGACTCCAGTTCCAAAGAATGCAATGCAAGGAAGTGCTATCAATCACAAATTGAAGTCATGAGTAGCTTACTCTTAAAACAAACAAAAACGCAACATTATTATTAGCGTGCTGCTTGGACAAGCCATTGATCTTTTAGATGTCAAGGGGGTTAGAGCTGTGGAAGTGGTGGTGTCACAATTGCTTGTACAATTTCGAGCAGTCTCGATCTGCCAGGGGCCACAAAAGAAGATATTACAAGATTTTCTATCGTAAAGCATCATCCGTTTCATCATAATTATTTAAAAAGGTCGTAACCAGCTGGCCTCCTAAATTAATTACCAAGAAAATGACATCCCAATTCCCCTTCTAATTACCAACCATATTTTAAAACTCATAAGTATGCTTAGAATTGAGCTGAATTTTGACTTACTCAAGTTCAACACAGATTACTACCATGAGGTTCGAGCTTGACTTAATAAAGAATAACTTTGTCTCAAATTCAGCTCGTAATTAACTTAACTATCCAAAACAATGCCACTGGTCTAAAATATCATAATTCAAAACAAATAGCTCGAGTAAACTAAAATGACGTTATTTTAATCCACATATTATGAAAATACTTATATTATTTTATTGAGTTTTTTTGAACTCAAGCTCGAACTAGAATTTTAAACGAGGTACAAATCTAACTCGAAATCAGCTCATTAAACTCACGAATAGAGCTTGAGCTGAGCTCGATTCATGGTCATCCTTATCCCCAACCACTTTTACCCCACGCATGGTCAAGTAAAACATCACGTAACTCCAATATAAGTGCAGTCTATATCAGTGGAAAACGAACCCTAATTAATCTCACTATTGTTTCTAAGAGAAACTTGGGATACTGAAATCCATTAAGAGAAACTACAGAAGTATGAGTCCAAGGTTTCGCCGTAAATATTGAATTTGAGAGAAGAAAATTCAAAACCCAGCTCAATAAAATGGACAATATTGTCCTGATGTTGAATTTGAGGGTCACTTACCAAAGCAAAAGTTCTTGTAATACATGAAGATGACTTGACATTTTTTGCACAAGAACAATAGCATGGGTTGAAGCTTTGATGATTTAATCCCACCAGAAAAATTAGTTGGCCTTCGAAAGCTCCATTCATATTTAAAGAATTTCAATAATTTACTATTTTTTGCAGGCTGCCAAAATTTAATAGACATCAACTAACAAAACCCACCACAATCGGATGCTATCGTTCACTTTTTGTATTTTTTTCCTATCAGCAGAATGATGACAATTCTGAAACAAGATTGATGCGCATGCCTCGATTCCTAATCACATCAGCTCATTCAAAAAAGCAACCCCAATTGCAAAATTTTCAACATTATCATAGATGATAAGAGATTGAATTTTTTAAAGGCCACTGACACATATATCAGATGTCACTGTTTGGCATCCTTCAACTTATTTCAAATTGGTTGACCTAGTTGGAGTAACTTTTTCATCTTGTATTGTTTTCTTTCACCAAAAATTAATTTTCTTTAGTAGTGATGCAAATAGCAATATTAATTTATTTTATTGCATTTCAAGAAAGATTTTATTTCAGAATTTATTTCGAGTAGAATTTTGTTAAAGATTTTATAAGATTTGATCAAGGGATATTTATATTTAATTTGATCTCCTTAGGCTCTATTTAAGTTTAGAAGAGAAAAGAAAAAAAAAAAAAAAAGAAAAGAAAACATTAGTTAGGAGAGAAGAGAAAAGAAAAAAAATGATAATATTTTATCTCTATTTGTTCGTAAGTTTAGGAGAGAAACGCTAATAACTTTCTTTCTCTTTGTTTGTGAGTTAAAAAGAAAGTGTGTATTGTTATTTTACCATTAAATCCTTTGAAGAGTTGGAGGGTCGTCAATTAATTTAACCTTAATATATGTTTGTAATTTATTTTTTCTATTATTTATTTTATGGACAAATATGTTATTTTGAAAATTTTATTAATTCACTTCTCTTTTCTTTATTTCCGTCCACTTTTAAAATTTGCTGATGTGGTAAGAAAATAATTTGCACATGCCCTCTTATTTGGCTTTAATCGGAGCACATATACAAGGGGTATTAATGTAGGTGACCAATGTCACGTCACTACCCCCGGATGGTGCCCACCTTGCCGCAAACCCACCGGAGGGGCAACCCCATCTCCATTATGAGGAGAGGCAATCCATCCCTTACAACTCCCATTTCCACAGGACACCCCCCCTCCCAATGGCATTTCAACTTGGGGACGTTTCAAGCTTCGTAGTGACCCCCATACATGCACAAGGATCAACTTCTTAGGTTAAAAGTAAGGCCCAAAGATTCCTCAGTGGTGGCATCCCTCCCGTAAATCCCATAGACACATTATCACTTGTGGAACCATAGGGGACAAGAGTTTGGTAGTTGGAGCTAGGGAATTCATCAACTTACCTTCAAACGGCCCAAGGAGAAAGTGTCACCACCCAACAAAGCCGTGGTTGTATGGGCACAACCACAATCCTTGTACTAACCAATAATACGGAAACATCGCTACTACTTGGCCAGACGTACCTACACCAACAATTGGTCATGGCACGCAAAGTTGGCCACCTGACCAGGAACCGCCATCCTAGGCGTGTGAAGCAACCCTTTTGTTCTTATCCTTTATAAATACCCCTCCATCATCAAAATTGAATGGAGATTCTCTCTCAACTCCAGCAACAACCTCACTTCTGGGATATCTCTCTCTCACTCCAGGTTGTCCTAAATCTCACCCGGCTTGCCTCCAATGAATTCCATCATTGAACACAGCCAATATTTTTCCCAGTCAGCCTATTCGACGGTCCAGCCCGACACCATCCACAAGGTTCTCAAGATAAGCTTAATAGCTTTCCGATCACATAATTTTCAGTTACAAAATTGAGAATCACAGAAGGTATGCACTTCTAAATTAATATAAAAAAAAAAAAAAAGGGAATAAGAACCATTAAAGATATGCATGATGGACATTGATTTCAGCGGTATAAGTTTTCAGCATAAACAATTTAAGAAAAGTAAAATTTTGCAAAAGTCAACTTTTAAACTATAGTTTTGCTTACCTGGAAAAGTCAAATTCATATCTCTTCAATAAGTGAGTAGGCATATATGGTGAAGCGGCAGCAAGGGAAAAATGTAACTGCTGTCTTGATTTGAGACTGCAGGTGAGAAACCGAAATCCCAAATTAGTAAGCATAAGACTCCGTTTGAAAATATTAGGCAGCGTTTGGTTTGTTTTTTTATTTTTTATTTTCTATTTTTTGTCTTGAGTTCATTTGTCATTTTGCACTTTTAACAATAAGAAAAATAGCTCAAAATGTATTTGGTCATTTGTGTTTTCAAAATTTATTTTAGAAAATAAAAGAGAGTTTACACATGAAATAAAAAATGGTAAAAAGTCATTTTTTGAACGTTTTCAACCTAAAATAAGAAAAATTTTAAAATAAGAAAAATAGAGTATTTTCTATTTACTTGCTTTTGAATTTTTAAAACATAAAACACATAAAATAGAAAAACAAATCAAATGATACCTTACTCTTTTAAAATTGATTTGATTTGATAAATGAAATTTTGTATTTAAAACTCATGTTCGAATTTAAGAATTAAATCGAATTGATTTAAGAGAAATATTAAATTTAACTATGTTAATAGGAAGTAAAGTAAATTTGTCCACTTATTTTGATAATTTAAGAAAAGAATAAATTCTCATTAAATTCTAATATTTTGGGTTATATTTCAAATGATATAGAAAAGTCAAATTTCAAGCTGCGAAATGAAATCAAATCTAACTTATAAAACCTTATTTTAATTCAAACACAAAAATTGGTGATGATAGAACTTCGTGACTTCAATCTAAAGTTCGATCTAGAATCTGCAATCTATGAACACCGATTTGGTGCCTATCAAGAACTATTGGGTGTTTAAGTTAGTAACGAATTATGAGAACTCAATTTGGCAGAATATCATTAGGTTTAGAGTTGCAAACCTGTTAGGATTAATTTGCCTTTCTTTTATAATAATCTCCAAGAGGTATAAGTGGAATTGAATTAAAATTCTTCCTGATTTACCTTGTTTTCCTGTTCAGATAAGGGAGATATTTAATTCGAATTAATATGATTGATCCTGAACCGATGGTAATCGCCATATTATAGGCGCGAATCACGGAAGTCTCGAGCCCTGCACATCGCCCAACTCGACTGCCACTCGGCTTCTTTAGCTTTGCTCGGTCAGCATTGCCCGGCGAGTCAGGGAGACCCGAGGTCAATTACATGGTCTGTTGTTTATCTCGGTCGCTCTCGTCAAAAATTAATAAGAATTCTTGTAAAATGAAATCAGATCTCATCAAATTCAACGTTTCAAACATGTTGTAAAGGAAATAATCCTGCTATTTCCTACAATTATAATTAAAAAAAAAAAATAGAACAATATCGTATACAAGTTAACATGGATAAAGAAGTACTCAGCAGAAAACTTCAAATGTAAAAGCGGCATTTAAGCGATGGCGTTGTTGTAATTCTGTTCAAATAACACCTCAACCACAACGGTGCAGCGATTCAAATAACGATACTAAACAAAAATTAAAGCAAATTGACTACCATTACCAAGAGGCGAACACCTCGCGCCAAGGCGAAGCCACTCTGCAACCAACACGGATCATGAAGAATTAAACACAAACCAGAACTTTTGATTTGACGAATGGTGAAGTCAGGGAGCTCAGTGCCCAACCGACGGCGCGACAAGCGCCGCGCTCTTTTCGTTCCACTTCTTTTATTCGCATTGGGAACCATCGCTTTGTTGTGGCCTTCGCTTTCTTGGAAGTCGCTGAAAAAGCCATGGTCAACTCGCAGACTTGCAGAGCTCAACAGAAAACGAGGGCATGGGCTGAGACAGACATTGGGCTCTTCTTTGAGAATGAGTTAAACAAACACGATCCATTAATTTGAATTTTAGATTAGTGGCCCAATAATCCATTGTAATTGCATATCCATTCTCAAAAACCCCAAACGAAGTATTTGCGATTATGATTTTTATTTTTTTCTATAACAAAACAGTGAAAAAAATTAATATATTATTTAAAATCAAAATATATGAGAAAATGATTGAAATAGCAATCCCAACTTCTAAATATTTCCATAAAGTTTCTTATTTTTGTGTTACTTTTAAAATGTTTCCAAAATGTTCAGTTTTAGTTCTCACCAAAATATTGGGCCGAGTCGCCTAGGAGTTAGTCTAAGCGACTCGTGAGTATACTCTTCACAGAGACCACATGGGATTCCTGACTTAAGCGGGATGTACGTAAGGGATAGCGTAATCTCCTTAGTTTATCCATCGGTTACGCAGTTCGTTAAAAGTTACAATAAACCGATGAGGGTTCCGAATTACCAAAAAAAGAAAAATACTATGCCGACATAAAATTTTCAACTGCAGTGTGCTCCAAAACATGATCAAACACTAAATTACAACAAGGTAATATATCACAATATTATGTTATTGACAGTTATAACATTGTTAAAGTAATAATTGATTGAGTTAGGGTATTTTAATACAATATTATTGTGTTGATGACATTACCTTCTCTTGTGACTCTTGTTAACCAATTCAAAAGAATTCATTTTTGTTTTATACTATCTTAAAGGTGTGCTTGGTGTGAGAAAAAGGGGCGAAAAACTATGAGAATAACTTTTAACTCTTTTTAATATATGTTTGGGCTTGAAAGTTGACATTTATCCACAAAATGAGTTTTGAGGTTACCTTAAAAGGCACCATAACGAAGTGTTGAAAAATATATATATATATATATATATATATATACACACTTCATTTACCATTCTCTTGCGCTCTATTTACCTTTATTATTAAAAAATAATTTTATATTTGATTAAAAGTGGTTACCATCAAAATAATTTATTTCAAACTATGTATTTTATTAAATTAAATTATTTTTGTATTAAATGATAATTACTTATTAAAGCAATTTATTTTACTCAAATATTCTCTTAAATTATGTTTTAGAAAATAATAATCTATTAAAATTAAAACTAATTGATATTAACTTAATAATTTATGATTCAAATAATTTATTTTATTAAATTAAAATTATTTTTTATAAATTAATCGTTAAATGATTTATTTTATTAATTGAAATTAAATTTTTATAAATAAAAATTTATTATTAAATTATTATTTCATTATTATATTTTTAAAAATAATTATTAGTGATTGATTTAAAAATAATTATTAGTAAATCAATCACTTTATTTTACTAAAACTATTGAATATTAACATAATAATTTATGATTAAAATTAATTATTTTATTAAATATATTACTAATAAATAAAAATTACTTAATAAAATTATTTATTCTACTCAACTATTTTGTAAATTTAATTTAATTTCTTATAAATATAAATTTATTATTAAGCAATGTATTTTATTATTATAATTTATTAAAAGTAATAAATTGCATAACGTTGCCACATCACCCAACAAATCAACATTTTGCTTTAATAATATATAAGGTAAAGTACAAAAATCACCTCTACACTTTACCCTCGGTCTTACCCTGGTCCCACTAGTTTCAATTGTGGCAGTCAAATCCTCACAATTTTTCGGTCAAGCAGCAATGAAGTCCTTCCGTTTGCTATTCGTTAATTACAACCATTAGGGCAAAGATAAAAATATCATCTCTCTAAAAATTTTTCTCTCTAACTTTTTTCACTATTCTTCATTTTCTGGTGACTTTCAGGCACTGTCCAACCCTTTTGGGTAAGCCATCGGATCCCATACTCGCTGGCCTCTCTCATTTAATTTTAGATGATTGAGCTTTATTTTTCAATAACCTAGCAACCACCACAGTTGCTGAAAAACCTCTAAATCCACCACCTAATATTCTAGATGATGTGGATGCGATTTTCGGCCATATTTTGGCCGTTTTTAATTATCCCATGGTGAGTTTGGCACCTTCCTATATGAATGTTAGTTTGGCCGCCTCTTTTCTTTTTTCAGTTGCAACTCAACTAAACACTAATTCCATTCACGTCGCTGGTATAGAAATTAAGGTTTCTCTTGGGTTAGTTCATACCCATTTGAATTAGTATGAAATTCTTTCTTATTTTACTGATTTTAATCAAATTTTTTTTAATAATTCATGCTAAGGTCGAAGAGATAATCTTTGTTTTTGTTCAATCGGCATTAAAAAAAATTTCCAAGCTACCAACGTTATTCTAGCGAATTCTTGAGTGAATTTGGTGCCCCCCCCAAAACTCTCTAATCAACCTCCAAAAGTTTGGCCTTATCCCTCCCATTTTTTTGAAGGTTTTGACGACTCCGACGACCTTTGCCTACGCAACTAGGCCAACTCTTGTTGCTGGTGCCGGCACTGGCATAGTGGTCGACCAATAGCCTCATAGTTCCTCAGCTATCACCTCCTTTCTCACAAACTCTGATCCTATGGAGAAATATTTTACCCTTACCTTAACGGTTTCAATTAACGAATAGCAGAAAGAATGATTATATTGTTGTTTGACTAAAAGTACTGAGATTTGACTGTCACAATTAAAACTAGTGGGATCAAAATGAGACTGAGAGTGAAGTATATAAATAATTTTTGTACTTCCCCCTAGTATATATAAACACATACATATATATATATATATATATATATATATATATATATATATATATATAAAAGATGGTTTGATTATAGTTTTAAAATATTCTAAATTGATAAATTGCAATTGTGTCTTATTTTAGACTTAATCTACCCTCACTGTTTTTTTCTCCTG
Organism: Vitellaria paradoxa; assembly: GCA_019916065.1. Lineage (NCBI taxonomy): Eukaryota > Viridiplantae > Streptophyta > Magnoliopsida > Ericales > Sapotaceae > Vitellaria > Vitellaria paradoxa. The sequence goes on from CM034239.1 coordinate 2,444,569, forward strand.
CTTAAGTCACCATTCAACTAATTTATATTGTTAATTACCTGTAATGACTAGTGTATTTCGTTCAAAATCCTGTAACATGATGTTTTCCATTTGAGAATCAATGACAAAAATATAAGTAGGAAAAAGTGCAGAGTAATTATACGGTGAGAGTAATTGAGCTGTTTGTTTTAGTATCAAAGTATTCTATGTACACGTTAATAAGTGGGGTAATAAATTTTTTTTTTTTAATTGTATGTTAGTAGGATAATAATTTTAAAGAGAGTTTTGTATTTAATAGGAGGAGAGAGAAGAATTTATATTTAATGATTAGAGAGAGACATTTCACACATAAAAACAAAAACAAAAAAGAAAAATATTTGAATATTTTCTTCCTAGTCAAGGCCGTGTACCAAAATCAACTTTTGTTTTTTTTAATGCTTTTATCAAAATTTAATTTTTTTTTTTAAGAAAATTTCTGCTTTTAGTTTGTTAAAATTGCATTTGTGTTAAAAAAAAAAAAACTGAAAGATTTATGTCCGTTTGAGTAAGAAACTATCCGTCTTAAAAATAATGATAATAAATTATTTTTTTAACTTGGCTAACGGTTAGACATTTCAATATATATATATATATATATTTTAGTTTTGAACGAATGACGAGCAAGCATAAAAATTACAGATTATAAAAAAATTATACAAGAGGAAAAAATTATAAAAAAATTAAAAAAATTAACTTTTTTACCCAAACCAACTAAAAAAAAATTACTTTGTTAAACAATTGCTTAATAATCTGAACATTAGCTTAATTTATATAGATATATACAGTTATACACAAAGTATGGTAGTATGGTGTAGGTTCCCCTTGAGAAGTCTGTTAACACCAAAAGGAACAAAGCTCTCTCTGGTTACACAGATAAACAGAGCACAGCACCAAAAGCCATACCCTCAATCTCGATTAATAAAGTTTTGTATGCGACGCTGTCTACCAGCACTGATCAGTCTCCCAATTTCGACAAGTGTAGCCGGAAAAACTTGAAGCCGACCATGACGACGTCGCTGCCGACGGCTGCGACATCGCAAAAGACGAAGTCAGTGGCCGTTGCCGCCGGAAAAGGGTGCGATCGTAATCGGCGCGTTTCTCGGGATCAGACAAGGTTGCATAGGCTGAGTGAATCCTGATGAATTCATCCGCGGACCCGTGCTTTTCGCCGTTGGATGCCACGTCCGGGTGCGAGGCTCTAGCCAATCTACGGTAGGCAGTCTTGATTTCCTGAGACGTGGCGCCTATGCGAATGCCGAGAATTTCGTAATAAGATGTGGCCGTAGAAATGTTTGAGGCCGTCGTCCTCTCGGCGGTGGCGTAAGCGGCGGATATTGGAGGTGATGGACGGCATCTGACGCACTGCGGCGGCAGGGAAGGCTTGTCAAGGGCGGATTTGTGGCCGAGAAAAGGAGTTGAAAGAGGAACGGAAGCAGAAAACATGTTTGGTTTGGATGGTTCGATGTGGTTATGATGCAAGGATTTGCTTCGCTGCGCGAGTGTTGGATCGACTTATATCCACAAGCAGAAACGTTGGGGTTAGGCTCCGTTAGAAATAGGTAGTTAAATTTTTATTTTCTTTAAAATGATTAAAATTAATTTTTCTTATTTTAAAATATATTTGAATTATGGAAGATAAAAATATTAAATGAATTAAAAAATTAACAATTAAAGATTTAATTTTTTCAGTAACTAATTAAAAATAATATTTGTTTTTCCAATTAGGCCTTAGTTTAACCACCGTTAAGGTGTGGGGTTCCGTTAAGAAGGTTCCCAGTCTCAAATCTCATCCATTTGGATGTGTTTGTGCTGACTCAGCAAATTGTGAGGCTCAGAAATCCGAATCTCTCTCTCCCAGAATCGTGACTGGAGTAAATGTGATTGTATTTTTCATATATTTTAAAATTTCAAGTTTTTAGTTTATTAAAAATATAATTTTTAGACCATCGTTCTAATATTCTTTACTTAATTTCCCCGTTTTATTATGATTTTTTGAATTTTTTTTTCTTAATGAAGAAAAAAAAAATGAATAGCTAGGTAGACTAGCCCAAAAAATTTATCCAAGATAAAGATGAAATTCAATTCAAGGGATAAGGTGAAACTTTGGAGAGAATTAGAGAATAGCGACAGCAACGTGTCCGTCTACAACGGTGAGTCAGCATAAATCAATGCCCAATGCCTTCTCAACGTGTGGCGGATAAGATTGGATGGAGAAACAAGGATTACCTTTCGTTGACTGACAACATATTGTTGTCTCGTGAAGAGAATGAATGATTGTCTTGAGACTGTTGGATCTGGCAAATGACGGTAATCCACGTACTCGTTTTTATCGAAAAGCTATTAAACAAGGCGAATGATATATCCATACAAAACCGGTTTTTGATTTTGTCGGTCTCCCGAATTAAAATTTATCGATTAAAAATTATTTTCTTTATTATTAAAATTATTTTTATATTTTTAACTTCCGATTCAATTCTTATTAGGTTTCACTATTATTTATTTCACAAAACGGTTTAGATATTTTTAATTTCATCATATTCAAGGATAAATATTACATACAAATTAAAATTACCAATTTAAATTCTACTAAATTGTGATTTATATGAACACCATAATTTGTGTTTATTTTTATGATACTTATCAAAAATTAATTGGAGAGAGAGACCAAAATATACATACTAACTGATAAGGTCTAAAGTTTAGAAAAAATATTATAACCATGAATTATCAAAAATTTTTTAATTTAAACTTTTTATCCAACTATATAAAAATCTAATACTAATTTTGTTTAGAATATCATAGGCATGAGTTATTACTAATTATATATATATATATGGGAGGTAAAAAAATTATGTATTGTTATTTTATTATTCAATCATACATACAAAGTGTTAGATTCGTCAATTTATTTAGCAATAAGATTACTTGTAATTTTTTTCTTATTCTTTATTTTATGAACAAATATATTATTTTGAAAGTTTTATTAATTTATATTTTTCTCTCCATTTTTACCTACTTTTAAAAAAATAAAAATTTTAAAATTTTAACACTCACTTTTTTTTTTTAAGTAAGTTTCTTGTCATTTATTTTCTCTCTTTTTTTTTCCTCAAAAAAGTTCACAACACAAACAAGTGATAAGTTCTAAAATTTTTTCTGTTATCTTTTTTTTTTTTTTTTTTCTCATTTCACTCCATCAGAATGAGCCGTAAAAAAATTGTCTAAAACTCTCAAATTTCTAGACACGACCTTGATTCATATTTAATATTTATTTCCTTATAAGTTTGTTTAAGATAAATTATTATTATGAAAAATGAAGTTGATTACTATATTAATTATAAGACACTGATGAATTTAAATTTTGTTGGATAAACTTAAATATATATATATACGGAGTCAAAACTCATTTCAAATCGCTTTGAAAAATTAAGAAATAAGTTTAAACATATTTTTGCTCTAATAAGATTTTCAAATAAACTTGATAATTTATTAGTGGACTCAACTCGAGTTAGTATGTTGTTTGATTCATCCAAATGGTGAAGACAATGTATATAGATCCAATAATACAATTAAGGAGTTATCACAAAAAGCTTACCCGTGTATAACAAGAAAAATTAGAGAATTAGTAAGTTCGTGCTGTGGTTGGTGTAAATGTGATGAGAGAAAAATTGACAGAAATTTGGATTCTTTGTGACAGATGGAAGGTAATACGAGTAGATGGACAAGGGAGTGTACAAGGTAGCATTGAGGCACACTCGGTAAAATAATTTTTTTTTTGGATAACTAGAGATTTATTTGATCGTTAATTTCAGAATTTTTAGGGAAATTCACTTGATTGTTAATTTCAGAATTTTTAGGGATTAATTGAGATGTTTTTAAACTGGTCCACACACTCTTAAGTTATCTCCAAAAAAAAAAAATAAATAAATAAACCAAAAAAAAAACAAACAAACTTTGAGGCACTCACATTGCTTAAGTAGAAAAAATCAGGTATTTGCCTTAAAGCAATGAAAAGACGAATTGATACTATAAATGAACGGACAAAAACCAAGAATTAACCATTTGAGAATTAACCGTTTGCGCTGATTGGCAGTCCTGAACGTAGCATACTTCCCCTCAATGTTGTGGCTGGAATTGAATGTCATACAAGTTAGGAAGAAGAAGAAGTTATCCATCAGTGGCTTCTTCTGTTTATATGTGGCCAAGGACTTTTGTCAAAATAAGTGGTCCAAACAATTACGATGTGTATTTTCTTTTTTATTTTATTTTTATTTTTATTTTTATTTTTTTGGTGACCCGAAACCCGGCTGGTTTATTACAACTTTCAACGGACCGTGTAGCCGACTGGTAAACTGGGGGCCGACGAACACCCCACAAGCCCGCCGAACCGGTTAAGTCATACGCTTGCGCGTGTGGTGGGTGGCCCTTGGAATAACTCATATTTTATTTTTATTGATTATTAAATTGCAGTGTTGATGATAGGATTAACTAAAATGATGCGATCAATCTACTGAGATTCAGTTAAGAACACCAATTAATTGTGTAATGAAGGATAGTGCAATAGAAAATATTATTTCATACTCTTGATTAAAATTTTTTTATTATTTTCTCAAAGGGTGTGCTATTATAATTTATTTTAGGGATAGCATATAAAATTAAATGAAAATGATTGCCTTCAAAATAATTGTGATACTAATAATTTAGTATTAAAATGACTTAATTTATTATTGATAAAAAGTAAAATTACGTATTTATACTAATTTTTTTTTATTAATGTTAATTAACCAAAAGGAGTAATTGATTGAATTACTTACCTAAATAATTTTTAAATGGAAAAGATAGTTTCTATTGATAAAAAAAAAAATTATACATTTGTAGGTTATATAAAGTTAAAAACTCCAAAGTAAAGATAAAGAATAATTGTTACTTTTATGTTTATTTGTTAAGAACTTAAAATAAATATTTATGATCTAGAGTTAAATTGGAGAAGAAAAACTCTTATTATTATAACTTTTTTCGCAAGGAAAAAAGTAAAAAAAAAAAAAAAAAATTCTAGAGATTTGCTAGGTGGATATTTTACTGATTGAAAGTGTAATCATAACACGTGAAATTAATCAACTTTCTCGATTCATTTATGCTTCGTTTGGTTTGTAATTTTTCTCTGAAAAATTTTATAAACTCTGTTAACTTTATATCACATCAATTTTTTTTTTCACTACACGTATTACGAACTCTCAATTTATCTCAATTTACTTCACAAAAATAAAAAATATAAGTATAAAAAAATAACTCAATAACTTGTTTATAAATAAGACCAACTTGAATAAAAAAAAAATCATTTAATAAACATGACTATACCAGCGGCCCTATACCGAATATTACACTTAAGTTGACGATCCATTAATTAAAATTTCTTACACTATTATATAATGGACATTATTTTGTTATATTTATTTATTTATTTATTGCTGAATACTTAATGTATCTGCACCATCTTATATGAACCTCAGCTAATCTTTGATATTGTAGAGTTAACAACTGAATAAACCATTCAATGATTATGAAAAAATTCGAACTAGTAATCACTCACTTAGAGCAAACCTAAGTCTATCACTAAGGGTTATAATGTACACCATCGCCTAATTACAATGGCAGGTGTTTGTTTTAGGGGTAACATAGGGTAATTTTTACCCTTCATTACATCAGTTTGAATTAGAGAATAGCAATTACCCCCATGTGAGGATAAATTTTACTCTTGGGGGAGATGGATAATAAGGGATAGTTAAAAAATTTTACCATTTTTTCTCATTATCCCATAAAATATTTTTTTACATCGTCATAGAAACTTAGGCAACGTTATATAAATAATTATAATATATATTATAAAATAATAATTCATTTAAGCAGACTAAAATTAATTAATTGTTAAATAATTTTATCAAAACAACATTTAATAAACAATAATTTATTATTAAAATAATCTATTTTATTTTATTTTATTAAATTAATACTATTAAAATATTAATTTATGGCTAAAATTATTTATTTTCTCAAATTAAAATTAATATTTAATAAATAATAATTATTTATTTAAAATATTTTATTAAATAAAAATTATTTCTCATAAATAATAATCTACTAGATTATGTATTTTATTAATATGATTTATTAAAATTAATAATTTATTTAAATAAACTAAAATAATTTGTTTTATTAAATTTTGTTTATCAAAATAAAAATAATTTTAACAAATAATAATCTATTATTACAATTAATTACTATTGAAATATTAATCTATGATAAAATTAGTTTTTATAGTTAATATTTTTATTTAACGTTAATTACTATTAAAATAACAATAATTATGTTGATCTATTTTATTATAATATTTTACTAAAATTAAATATTAACTTTTTTCTTTTGGCCAATTTATTCACATTCCAAACATAATTAGCTTTTAGCATTCTAAACATATTAATAATATAATTATCATCAGGTAATATTTATCCTCTCAATTCAAACATCAGTATCATAAACTTATTAACCCATTAACTATTTCTAAAATAACAATTACTCTAGTAATTTTTTACTTTCAAATTTTTTATCTCGTACCAAACGTTCCCTAAGGAGTATTAGGCTTAGTTTGGGAAGAAAAAAACCAACTCTTTTGTAACTGCCTACTAATTAACAATTAAAAAGTTATTGTTTTTTAACATTTTTGTCCTTCAGCGTTTAAAAGAATTTTAAAATATAACAGAATAAATTAGATCATTTCAAAAAAACTAGAAAATTTGGGCAGTCAAAAATTAAGAAATTGGCTAAATTCCCAAACAATTCCTTAGACTATTGTTGCTTTCAAATAACACGCAACAAAACAGGAAATCGTAATAAAAAGAAGAAGAAACAATGCCCCGAAAGGGATAGTCGAGTTGGTTCGGATGGCGGGCTGAAGGGCCCGGGACCAATAGGTCACGGGTTCGATTCCTCTTGGGGGCAGTCCTTCCTCTAATTGTGGAGGGCCATCTAACAGCCTTCTCGGCTGAGTCGGTCAGTCAGGGCTTGCCTAGACTAGTTTACCTTCTCGTGATTTTTTGCCGACTAGGGCCACAGGGCGGGTTTCATCCAATGCGCACGCATAGGTAGCGGCTGTGAGATTCTCCCCGACCCCATAAAAAGAAGAAACAATGGGAAATTGAAATGGCCAAGAGGCAAATAAAATCCTACTGAAATTCAATCATTTCAAAGGAGAGGATATATATACGCATAAACATATTCATATTTTGTTGCAAATTGATTAATATAACGGGGTGACGTGGTAAGGTCTGATTGGTAGTACTATCCAGAGGTACAATTAGGAGTGCATTGATCCTCTTCTTTTATTGGGTACGTGATAGGTGCTCAAGTCAGGATTAACCAGCTGGGTAAGCCAAAAGAATTAGTCAATACTAAAATCTTTGTTAGTCTTTATAGACAATATTGTATTCTAAGGACAAAGAATCACTGTCTACTAAATTCTGGCTGGGTGGTAGTAAGGAGAGGTGCTGTGGTCGTGACTAACCTAAACTAGTCTTCTTCTTTAATTATCGGATCAAAAGCCAAAGAGAGAGAAACAACTACTAACATTCAATATTACTACACAAAACAGAACGCCTCCATTGTCCTCTCCCAGTTTAAGGTTTCTCTGTTTCTTCCTCACAGAGGGGTCCATTGTCTGTCTTCTCCTAGCTAGTTTAAGGTTTCATAGCTTAAAAAGTACTATGAAGCAGAGGAACAATATGGGATTTGTCACAAAAGGCTTTGTTCTTCTTCTTATTATTCTCCGAATCGCAATCACATCAACAGTTTTAGTCACCGCCGAGTCGCCGCAGATCTTCTTGGACTGGACAGTTTCTTCCTCGGAACGAGCCCCTCTTGGAATTGCTAAACAGGTCCTCAAATCTCTTCTATAATAATGCATTTATAGATTTTTTTCTTTTTTTTGGTATGTATAATTGTACATCTAATTAAGTTGTTGGTTTTATATATTATATATATCAGGTGATTGTGATCAATGACCAGTTCCCCGGGCCACTGTTGAACACCACTACAAACGACGTCGTTCATATCAACGTTCATAACAATTTGACAGAACCCTTTCTAATGACATGGTAAAACTTCATTATCAGTACTTCTTACTTATCTTCTCTAGGATTTAATCAATAAATTTGCAGAACAAAATGAGACTCTCTCTGTTTCTCTCTCTCTCTCTCTATATATATATATATATATATTTATTTATATGTATGAATGTATATACATAGGAATGGGGTGCAGCTGAGGAGGAATTCGTGGCAAGATGGCGTGGAAGGAACAAACTGTCCGATAGAGCCGGGGCAAAACTGGACATACAGTTTTCAGGTCAAGGATCAGATTGGAAGTTTCTTTTATTTCCCATCTCTTCTTCTTCAAAAGGCTGGTGGCGGCTACGGTGCTATTCGGATTAACAATCGGGCTGTAATTGCTACGCCATTCCCTAAACCTCGGGCAGAATATGATATCCTCATAGGGGATTGGTACAATGCAGACCATCAAGTACGCACCACCCGTGGGATTGTTTCCATTTTAGTTCTTTATTTTGAATGTAAAATATATCTTTAAAAAATATATAAATAAAATTAATTTAAAATATATATTTTATAAGCTTCCGTTATTTTGTAATATTTGCGTTTGCGATTGAGAGTTGTCGCAGGTATTGAGGGCTACACTTGATGACGGGGGATTGTTGCCTTTGCCTGATGGTATTCTTATCAATGGGCTTGGACCTAATCAAGCTGTTTTTGACTTTGAGCAAGGTGATTTCCCCTTATTCTCATTGGTTTTTTTTTTCAATTTATTTTTGGGTAATTATATATATATATATATATATAAAGAAAATAAGAGAAAAAAAAAAGGTTCTCTGTATTATAAAAACTCTGTGGGCCTAACGTGAGCCTAGTTTTAGTTATAGTTTTATAATTTTAAATGACACTGATACGGGTATATATATTAAAAGCTCTTGATTGAGAACTCAATTGGTAAGACATTTGTATTAATCAACTGGAGGAGTTAACCGACGGTTAACTTTTGGGCTTAGTGATTAGTAGAAATGTTTAGATTGCTACATTATTTTGTTGCAGGTCGCACGTACAGGCTAAGAATCTCCAACGTAGGGTTGAAAACAACATTGAACTTTAGAATTCAGGACCACGTGATGCAATTGGTGGAGACCGAAGGATGTTACACGGTGAAGAAATACTACAATGGGCTGGACATCCATGTCGGGCAGTCCTACTCGGTGTTGGTCACCGCAAAGAATGGGTCGGAGGGGACGTCGTATTACATGGTTGCGACTGCTCGCTTCATCCCAGTCCAGCTTTCTGGTATTTCCACCATCCGCTATTCTGGGTTTCAAGGCCAACCCCTTGGTCCTGTCCCCACTGGACCTATGCCCTTCGATTACGAGTACTCTGCTGATCAAGCCTTCTCCATAAGGTACATCTGTTCCTTTATTTTTATTAAAGCACTGTTATTTTTTTTTTAATTTTAAGGTGTTAAAATATGTATTGCCTCAGTTGATTGAACTGGTAAATTCATGATCCCATCTAAAAAATAATTTCATTCATAACTCAAATTTGTTATAACCAAAAAAAAAAAAAAAACCTAAATCACTAATATTGGTGATATGATTCATTAACATATCATTCAACAATTCTTAGAAATTAAAACTATTATCTAATTGTTTCTAACAATTATTGTGTCCAACGGGGATCCAAAATATAAAATTTATCTCCGTTGAACAAAAAATTTAAAGATAAAGTAGACTTAAGTATAAAAATTTAGGCTGAACAAATAGTTTAAAGGAAAAAATGGGTGGGTTACAAAAATTTAGGTAGATTAAATTTGAAAAAAAATATCTTTTTCTTTTTTTTTTAGGACCAAGCGACCCGGGATATGGCCCGAGTTAACCTATATCTGCATCCACCTCTGACCGTGTCCCAAAGTATTTGTCATCAGAAATTTAGTTTCAAAAAATTATTTATCAATTTATGTAAATTTAATTAATCACCCTTACTGTTTACATTTTGTTTCACTTGGATTTTTATAGTTTTAATTGCATCAATCAACCCTTTACAATACAGCAATAAAGTCCAGGATCATTTACAATTTAGCTGTTTGCAGCACACTTGAATATAACAGAACTAAAATTTAACGGTACTAAAGTAATTTGCACCCTACTAATTTCACTGAAGACCTCATAATGATCTGAGTAACACCCATTCCGAGCAAAATCGATCAAGAAAGAATTATTTTTAAAGCCAAATTCATCTGTGAAAAAATCGTACAGATTGCATTTGAGGTATTTATTTTATATATATATATATATATGTATATTGGTTGGGTTGAATTCACAGGACAGACTTAGCGGTAGGAGGAGCCAGGCCAAATCCGCAGGGTTCATACCATTACGGGAAGATCAACATAAGCCGGACTCTCAGGCTGAGCAATGATGTTGGTTTGATTAATGGCAGACTACGATACACAGTGAATGGGATCTCATTTGTGCACCCAAACACGCCGTTGAAGCTGGCCGACTTTTTCCAGCTTCGCGGTGTGTTTGAGCCTGGATTAATTCCCGACACACCCGACACCGCTCGTCTCCCTACGCTGGGCGTTTCCGTTATTGATGCTCTGTATCACGATTTCGTCCACGTTGTGTTCCAAAACCCTCTTCATTCCCTTCAAACTTGGCATTCTGATGGCTATAGCTTCTTCGTTGTTGGGTACGTTATGTTATGACTTTGTAATCAAACTATAACTTTATAGGTTTTGAAATGGAATGACATTACTGAACTCCAAATTTGCAGAATGGGATCTGGGACATGGGACGAGAGCAAGACAGCAACATATAACATGGTCGATGCCATCTCTCGATCCACAATCCAGGTAAGTTTTGCTTATCCCGCTTGAATGGACAATCATATATATATATATATATATATATATATATATATATATATATATATATATTAATGCTTTAGCAACTTATTATATTCCACGTTTGATTAACTAAATTAATAAAATCATTACAATTAAACGAGAGCAGGTGTATCCGGTTTCATGGACAGCGATACTAATAAAGTTGGACAACCAAGGAATGTGGAATCTGCGATCACAAGATGCAGAGAGAAGTTATCTAGGGCAACAGCTCTACCTAAGAGTGAAAGGGGTTGGGCAAGACGACCCTTCAACCATTTCTCCTAGGGACGAAGCTCCCATCCCTACCAATGCTCTCCTATGTGGAAGGGTTGGTTAGTTTCATTTAATTAATAGTTTCAATTAAATAGCTAGTTCCCCTCCCCTCTTTCAAGTTATAAGCATTTTAATATTTGACACGCTCTAGTCCATGTTTTTGCTAACTTTTCCATGGATCATAGAGTTAATTTGTTTTCTCCTCAATTCTTTTTTTTTTTTTTTAGAGAGAGAGAGAGAGAAAAAAAAGGAAAAGAGTAGGGGAGGAAATTTATACAGAGAATATAGGCCTTTGGAAATTCATGTTTATAATTATGCGGATTCACAAACTAGCAAACAATCAAAATAATATATAGGGATCTTAAGCATGCATTATTCTTGGGTTTTTTTTTCATTTTTAATTTTATTTAATTCATTTTTACATGGATGATTTGGTGTAGTAGTTAAGATCATCTCTGAGATTTTGTATTACCCTTTTTTTTTTGTTTTTTTTTTTTTTTTGGTTTTTAATTAACATTGAGAAGGTATAAGAGCAAATGATAAAATTGTCTCCTTATTTATATGCTGTAACTCTGCAACCCATGAGAATTAATAATGAGTTACTTCCCCAACTATCTAACTCAATTTGACCAACCATTGTATCACACTCATTTTATTATGTAAATATTTCATTCAATTTCGACAACAGGTGATCACTAGGCCACATTCCATTTCCTGTTTAAACATTGAACTGTGTTTGTAAAGATATATAAATATGTATGTAAGCTCTCAAAATGTTGTACCTAAACCACCTATTACGTCCAAAAGATAAGGTTTCGGACCTCCAATTGACTTTTGCTTATTCCGGGAGCCTAGCTTCTGATGTTTAATATGTTTGGAATCAATCACTATTTTTTGGGCAATCAACTGTAAGAAATAAAACAAAAAAATCAAACCCACATTTATGAAAAAGAGAAAAACTGAATGCACTTGATGCAATGTATTTTATACGGAAAAAATTAATTATTTTTTATGTATGAATGCAGTGTTTAAATAGGTATAGAAGTGCCTTTTTTGAACATAGTAACTACAGAATTTAGAATCTATTTTTTAGTCATGAATATAGTGTTTAAATAGGTATAGAAGTGTATTTTCTGAATATGGTAACTACGAAATTCAGAATCTATATTTTAGACACAAATGTGATGTTTAAAGAGGTATAGAAGTGTCTTTCTTGAACTTGGCGACTGCATTTTGAAGTATTTTGAATTCAGAATTTATTTTTTATGCATGAATGTAGTGTTTAAATAAGTATAGAAGTGCCTTTTTCTAAATATGGTGACTACAGAATTTAGAATCTATTTTTTTAGACATGAATACAGTATTTAAATAGGTATCGAAGTGCACTTTACTAAACATGGTGATTGTATTTTGAAACATTTTGAATTCCAAAGTTATTTTTTTATACATGAACGCAGTGTTTAAATAGGTATAGAAGTGTTTTTCTGAACATGATGATTGCATTTTGAATTTAGAATTCTAACGGTTGGGAAACAAAATATAAGAAACGGATCAGTCTAATCTTGATTTGGCCTAATAACGCGCATGTGTGATATAGGTTGACTTATTTATTTTTTATGCATAAATGTAGTGTTTAAATAGGTACAGAAGTACTTTTTTTTGAACATGGTGACTTTATTTTGAATTTAGAATTCTAACTGTTGGGAAACAAAATATAAGAATAAACTATAAGAAATAGGTCATCCTAATCTAGATTTGGCCAAATGACGCATGCGTGACACATTTAAATCTTCCCCTCTACGAAATATAGATTATCCTTGGATCCCTCCCCTTATTTCAAATTTGACATATATAAATACATAAAATTTTTCATTAATTTTTAAAGTAAGATAAACCCATTTTTTCTATTGTCAAAAATGCTTACTTTGAAACCAATTTTCATTCAATTAATTCATAATTTTAAAGCAACTGAATATATATGATTATCAGTTGTCATAGAGTGTTTTCAATTTCATTTTTAATTCAAATATAATAATATATAAACCACCTATAAATATTGACTTAAAGTTTAAAAAAAAAAAAAATCATGCTTGGAACCATGAATTCCAACACCTTCTTCGGGTCATCAATTTTTCCCCAGTAAATTTGCAATCTTCCGTAGAGAGTTGGACACTCTGACCTTTAGAAATTCATGTTATAATTAGAAGGATTAACAAATTAATGAACAATCCAAATAATATACAGGGACATTGGGTCTACATTACTCCTGGTTCCATTTTTTTTTTTTTTTGGTCTTTTATTTTAATTTATTTCATTATTACATGAATGATTTGGTGTGTGTTTTTTTTTTTTTTTTTTTTTAAATGCAGTTTTCATCGTTGTGCTCTCCGGACCAGATCTATCTTCTGGAAAGCTCAATTTCTTTTTTTTTTTTTTTTTTTTTGAGCAACTTCATTTTTGGACCAATTAACAAAACTCCTCTGTTTTGCTTCATCATCTCGAACCTGATACAACTTATTAGGGTTCAGAAAATAAATCAAGCAAGCACAACACGAAACCGTTAAAAAGGAGAGGAGATCACCATTTAATTTCACTCTTTGCTAACCATTCACTTGGATTCTCGACTCACGAGCCCACGGCCCCATTACCCCCTCTCTCTCTCTCTCTCTCTCTCTCTTGCTAGTCACGGATGGTGGTTCATCACACCACAAACCCTCTCCCCTCACCTCTAATTGTACACAAATCAGAGGGAGAAAGAGGACAGCCAGCGAGCGCAATAAATTCTACAATTTCTGCACCGAAAGACGATTTGTCAAATTTGGCCCCCCGGGGGAGGGGGGGTGGCTGTTTGTGCGGCCCTTCGAGAAGACCGCCACCCAGTTGGGTGGACTTCCTAAACATGGAGAGAGCGCACATCCCACATCGGTGGTGAAGGAAAGAAGGGAGGTGATGCGGCTCAATAAGATAAAAACTCGAAAGACGAAGGGGCCATGATCCTTCAGGCAGTGAAAAGGGATATGAGGAGTGGTCAAAACTCGCAACAATTAACATGCGAGAGGGGTGCCCGCCCCAAAGCCTGGTTACGACGTCTGGGCACTCCCATTTTTACCAATCTGATCCCCGGTCTTGAAGGAAAAATCCCCACTCTCTAATCCAACGCTAAAATTTTCTATTATTTTTTCTTTAATTACTATTTATGTTAGCATTTCTATTATTTTTTCTTTAATTGCTATTTATGTTTTGCAAACGTTCGCAACGTTGAAAGGCGACAATGTGGTGTGTGGAATTGATAAATTAAATTTTGTTAACTTTATGTTTATTTGTTTGAATTTTATGTGCCAAAATAAATTTGTTTTTATATTGAATTTATAATTTATTTTAATAATTGTATTTTTGTCAATAGCACTTGTGATATAGGTTTCGTTTGGTGACAAACAAAATAAAATAAAATCTTAAAAATTTTTACAAACATAAATTACAAGATAATAAAATTAAAATTTTTCACTTACTGCACGAATTACGAAATATTTATTTTTACAATTTTATTTTATTTTATACACTTTTATACAACTCCAAACACACCCAAATTCTACTACTAAATTTCATTATTTGTATTATTCACAGCGAATTCAAGCAGTGAGTAGTGTTTTAACAATTGTGTTCGTGGCAATAATATACATGACGAATTCAAGTTGTGTCAATAATATTCTTGTTAAGTTTGGATTGATTTATTATGATACACAACATTATAATTATTATATAGGCTCCGTTTGGCATCATAAACAATCTCTATAAATTTTTATAAATCTTCAACAACTCCTCTACCTCTAATTTTTCCGTCATTACGAATTTCAAAAAATTCTAATATTTCGTTAAAAAAATAAAAAATCTAAAAGTAGGTTAACCGAATGTGTAAATTTTTTATACAATCATATTCTTCGTGTCGAAAGCTTTCAAACGAGTACTATTGTCGCTATTTTTTGTGAATTTTTTTGAATCCGTGGGAACGGATTTAGAAAATCGTTCCCACAGTTTGTTACTTTTCATAAAAAAAAGACGCCAAAATCAATCTCAAATCATATTTTATCTCAATTTATCTTATTTTTTCTTATTCCAAACGGACCATAAAATAAAATACAGAGAAAGATGGTCCACATTTCTTTTTTTTTATTTTTTCACCTATATATAGTATATATTTAATCCATACTATCAAATCATTTGTTTGAAAGACTAGAGAGCCATCAATAATTAATGTTGTGCTTACGAATTGAAAAAGTAAAGCAAAAATAATCTTTCAAATACATCCTATAATACAGCCATTCCATTTAGTTCACTCTTCACTTCTTTTCTATTCTATAAATTTAATTGTATACACTGAGAAACGTATTGTCATTTGTATTATTCTTTGTCATTATTAGCGTAGTCAAATTCTTCTTTCAATCATGGGCAGAGGACCCATTTGAAATTAAAACAAAACTCTATAAATCTCTACAAACATAAATTACAAAATAATAAATTTAAATTCTTCACTTACTGCATAAAATACGAGACATTAATTTTTATAATTTTATACAACTTTAAACACACTCATAATCGTATTATTGTTTATTTTATTTTGTATAATAAAATTGTTCTAACAAAGTTTACGTGCAACTAACTAATAAAGAAAGTCAAATGTTATCTGTATGCAAATTGAAAATATTGTTATTTGATACACACACTATTTTATTTTTACTTTTAGGCATGGTTTGAGAACCCAATTAACTTGTTTTTTTAAACTAACTAGAGCAAGCTATTTTTGCATTTGGGAAGCTAGCTAACTAAAAAAAAGTAAGCTAATTGGGTTCCCAAACTATGCCTAAAACTAAAAATAAAATAGTATGTGTATCAAATAACAATATTTTCAATTTACTTTTTTAGCTAGCTAAAAAAAAGTAAGCTATTTTTGTGTTTGGGAAACCAAACTAGCTACAGCTAAATTTGTATATTGACATTTATACTCTTGATACTTCAAAATATTTTCTAAATTACCTTTGAAGACACAAATATCCCAACTCCTTAAAATCTAAAAGAATGGATTGACCCACTAATTCAGAAGAGCCGACTCCCTTTCTGGAAGTATGAATAAGGGTAATCTGATAATTTTAAAAAGATGATGAAATAACTGTTACAGTATCGCTATAAAATAGCTGGTTAGTAACCAGAATTCTCAAATGACACCTTAACATGTTCATAGTAGACACATATTACATTTTTATTTAAAAATACGTCTTTGTTTAAAACTTACCTATGCATCACATATATACAACTAGTATACATGTAAGCGTTTAAAACACTCAAAATTACTAGATTTTGGAGTGCTTAGTATCATTTTCGATTTTAGGTCCCCTCTTTCAAAATTACTTTCTCACTTCTTTTATTTTCAATTTGGAATACAATATATTTTTTTTTTGTAATCTAACAACGAAATTGAAGATAAACACACTAATACAAATAATATTCAAATTTTACCATTCATGACTGACTTCAAGGGCTAATATTGACACTTCGATCCATTAGATACACAAAATATATACATATGTATATACCCTCTACGCACAAAATTAATATCTCACTTCTCCTCGTTGCTATATGGTAAGAAATTATTTAGCAATTACAAGTCATAAAATTAGCATTGAAATTGAAGATAAACATGCATGACAATGCTACAAATAAAATGATGTAAAGCGTAAAGATTATTCACAAGGCCTATCTCAACGATGGAACTCCGAACAGCGACAGCATGAATTGAGAGTGTGACATCCATAATTACCATCAGACACTTTGAAAAGATGGACATTTAGAAATATCCCATTTAATTTCAACAAACAACAGGCCACAACAATCACCCAGTCACACTCCTTCCTACCGCCGTTTAAACATTCTGAACTCTCGTGTAAATATATATATATATATATATATATAATATTCATATATTTCAATATTTTCATGTGTCACAAGCAAAGTTATAATATGTACAACAAAAGGAGGATGTAAAAATTAATTAAATGATAAAGCAAAAAACCCTCGGAATGAAATTAACCAAAGGCTCTCAAAATGTTGTATCTAACCCATCCATTACATCTAAAAGGCAAGATTTCGCACGCTCCAACTGCCGGCTCGGGGAATTTCCAGTACTCCTGCTTAGGGCCCAAACTTGGCTCCTCTTTTTCTTGACCGAAACAAATTCCTGACTTTTGCTTATTCCGGGAGCTAAGCTTCTTCGGCTCATCACTTTTTCCAATAAATTTCGATCTTCTGTGGAGAGTTGGACACCCTGGGCCTTTCGAGAATTGGTCGGGCATGGGAATAACTTGCAAGTCGGAGATCGACCTGGCAATCCCCTGATTCCATTGTCTCTCTGTCTCACAGCGCTGATTAGCCGGTGAAGCCATGTCACCATTTCGAGAATGCAGTGGTCTGTCTTCTGCTTATCTGCATGATAGAGAGTCTGCAGGCGAATCAAGTTATTTTGGGTTGACCCTTTCTTGTTAAACTCGTTATTACTGCAAGAAATGAACATCTACAGTTAAAACTCACAATGGATGAAAATGAAAAGATAAACATGGAGGAGAAAGAGAGGAAAATTACTCACCCGGTATTTGCCCACTCTCCAACCCACCCAAAACCTTGATGAGCCCTGTCGCAAAGCAACAGTAAGAGAGAAGAAAATACAGTAAGATAATGTAAGCGCATGAACAGAGGTGTATAAGAGAATTACGCCAAGCTAGAAGACTAAACTACAAAATATTGACGGAAAATAAGCACAAAGCTGAAAGCTGGTATAAATATCCAGCAAACACTCCAACTCAACATACTTGGTAGTATTTGTAGCCACTGGAACAAGCCATTCGAGTGTTTTCTCCATTTCAGCTTTTATTTCGGGAATAGTGAGCTGCATAATAGCCCAAAATTGAGCCGCGTAAGTTACAGATGTAAATGCACAATTGCATACATACACTTTTGTGCAAAGGAACCGAAGTCAACACATAAGCCAAATGGTGCAGAAAGATGAAGACAGAAATATAAATCGAATCATTACGTAGTGAATTTGCTGGAAACAAGCACGCAAAGCATTAAAGGAACTGCATTATGCTATATCAGGGCATACCTGTTCCTTGGCATCAACCGTACACCGAGAACGTAGAGCAATCTTGACATCAATTGGAAGCCCAACATACAAATTGTCTCTCATATTAGGAGGAAGGGAGGTAGGCCGAGATGCCTGAAATCATGCGAATATCCATGAAAAAATCAAGAGCCATTTGGTTATGCTACAACAACATTATGAGAAAGCATAAATTACACCATCATGAACTAAGGTTTATTAGAAATACACCTGCCCTCTCGTTACAGAAACTACACCGACCTCAGTTGTTTTAAATAATTTAACAAACTCCCCCTCACCGTATCTCATCCTATCAACATAACATGATACAATGATGTTATGCTATACAAATTATTTAAATGCCTAATTTTCCATTGATTAGTTTGGTCCAAGACTCAAATGAATAAAATATAATATTACTACACCAGTATTTTATTGCCAAGTGTCATTCTAACCCCCACATAAGTTTCATCATCTATTCATACGTATTTGCAGAACATACCATTGCATGTCACCAAACAATTCCTCAATTGCCATTTTCACCACCACTCTCACCCGTGACACCAAACAAGCATTACCACCAACACTCAAACCCTAACTAATCACCATTACACCATCAATCAATGCAAGCAATGTTCAACCCCACTCAAGTGGTTGCAAAAACTTGACTCTGTTACCGCCTCAGTCCACCATCCTTAATTGAACCAGCCCATTAGTTGACACCATTTCATGAAAGCCTGCTATTATTGTTCTCAGCTCAACTAGTTTCAACCCACTGTAACAAACCTTTAACCTCCATTCTTGCTTGCTAAATTGATGTAATTTGCACCAACCAGAACCTACCACAGAGAAAGCTGTGGTATTCAGCAAATTAGCCAGGTGGGTTTGTCACAACAGTGGTGTATGTATTTATGAGATCAGAAAGCAAGAATGGGCAGAAATTAGGTGGTTTATACAGAGGAAAGAATGTTGCAGCCAACAGAGGTGGTGGAGATAGGTTCGGCTGATAGTTGGTGCAGGTGAGTTAAAATTTATTTATTACTTTTTGAACTTTGGCCCACACGAAGAAACTGGTGGTTCTCAGCAAATTAGGTGGGGTGGGTTTGTCGTTACAATGGTGTACATACTTCTGCAATCAGGTAGTAAGATTGGACAGAAATCAGGTGGCACGTAAAGAGGAAAGGCTATCGTGGTCAACAGAGGTTATGACAATGGGTTTTGCTGATAGTTGGCAGAGGATATTTATTATTTTATGGATTTAAAATATGATTTTCATATCGAATTATGTTGTAAAAACCTACAGGGGAATGGTGTAATTGAACAACCTGAATTAACATCATTACCCAACAAACTATGAAAGTGCAGGTAACTGTAATTTCCATAACTTAGTATCTACAGTTATGACAAATTGCAGGTCGTAATGTAATTTACCATGTAAAAAATGCCAATAAACATAGGTAAGAACTAAACTTACAATGTTGTCTATCTGGTTGATTACGTTGGCATAATGCAGTGCGAGACCAGCTACTCCTAGTCTTTCAGGTTTGTTAACAGACTCTTTGCCAACTGGTACCAAACCTGCCATGAAATGACAAACCAATGAAAGGTGAAAGAATAAAAACCACACACATTCAATTAATGCCAGTGTGCAAAATGATAACAGTAAACAAAGTAGATTGGATAGTGCATTGCACTTAGCCAAATATGAGGCTAAGGTAGGAATTCTTATTCTTCTATGAGCATATGGAACAGGTGATAACACTATTAGGGAAGCTTCAAGGAAATTTTCTAAAGGCAACAAACTACGACAATGGTTGTAAATGCTACTAGGTCAAGTTTCAAACAAAAACATTAAAAAGCATACTATGACAATGGTTGAATGATGATTCATAAATTTCTTGATTTCATGAAGTAATTCATGGTTAACTTGTGCCACACTGTTCATACCATTATCTCCAAAAGCTTCCGAGATCTCTTGATGGATGAAAGTAACAATATCAACAAGCTTCTCCACAACCTACAACATATGCATATACATTAATATGCAGGCTAAAAAAGTTTTGATTGTTAACATCAACACAGCAGACATGCATAAATTCCACAATACGCCCAATAGTACAATTGACAAATAGGATCCAACATATTTACATTTACTACCATCCACATCAACAAATGTAGCAGTCAGTTCCAGAATTGGAGAGCAGATTAAATCAATATTTGACATAAAAAATCCTTCACTTGTAGCAAAAAAGATTTCAAGATTAAAATATAGAAACAAATCAAGAAATCCCGTGATGCATGTACCTCCTCCAAACTCTGAGCCCACAGAGATTTCTTTTTCAAGCTCCTCACAAGTTTTCTTTGGTGTTTGAGCTCGCTTTGTAATATCATGACATCCTCTCCTACAAGTACAAAGAAATGCCAGTAAAATAAAAGAATCTACCTCACTGTACCGGATATCAGAAAACCAATGCTAACAATCAACAGTAATAATCTAGAAGTACACACAGCAAATGGTAATACATGAATTGCGGCACACTGCATTAATGAGAGAAGCACATCAATATGATTGAAATGAACATTATATCATTGTGACAAAATAAATAAATTAAAAATATCCCCAATATGAATGCAAATAGAAGGTGCCTGTTCATCGACAAAAAACATTTTTTTCCCAAAAGTTCCCAGTAAATCACACTGTTGAGCTTCAAATACATGATTTTCAAGACCTTTCCAATGATATTCAGAAGTTTCATCCAACTCAATGGTTTTGGAAATAAGTTTTCACTTGTTCACAAATACGATTCAATTGTGAAAGTGTGTGTACCACATGAATGCCTCCAAAAATAGAATCTTCCATTATGTGCATCGAACACTAAAATAAGAGTTCTGGGAAAGAAGAATGCTGACTTTGTTAAATTTGTTTGTGGCTAATGAGAACAAAATCATAACTTGAATCTTGAATATTGCACAAATGCTTTTAGTGTGGTCCACTACAAATACAGCACGTTTATAGAGCACGATGCCACAACCACTCCAAAAAAATGGAAGATAATTGCAACTGCAGAATGAGAGAAATTAATAGAGTCCATTGATCCCTTTATTTATTACAGCCCTATAGTTAGACTCAGACCATGAAATCTAAATGTAGGTCAGCACCAAATGACATCTGAGGTTCTATTTTGAATATGTGTCCTCCTAAATATCAAATTGTTAATGAATTAACACCATAGAACAAATTCTTGCAGCAAAGCTAACCACATAGCCTCAAGCCTACAATCAATTCTACGTAAAATTAGAAGGTCCACGCAAAATAACATGAACAAAATTTCATCAAGCATCCCAAAATGAGAATGCCCTATCATTGATAAAACAAAACAAAAGGCAAAACCCTGGTTTGTTAGAGATATTCTCTTACAGAAAATTATATCCCCTTTTGGTTAAACAATTGGCTTCAAATGAAAATGGCCCTTATCTGCAGTTTGGGAGGCTTTGATCCTCAACCTCCCACAAAAATAACACCATTTAGCCTTGAGCATCCATTTGCTCAAATGACAAAGCATAACAAAGTTAAATAAATGAGACACAGATAAATCTGGCCTCCTTTCAAAACATTGTTGAAAATAGGTACAGTATGGAACCATATGATAACAACGATGACATGTATGAGAAAATAATAGCATATCCACCCGAATACAATTGCATACATGAACCAAATAAGAGTTTTCATGAGAACTGAACACAGATAGAAAAGCAATAGGTGGTTGTTGGGAAATATACCCTAATCTAAAACAGCAAGAAATGGCAAGAAAGAAACAATCACACGCATGAGAATACAAAATATTTCTACGCGGTTCACCCAACAATTAAGGCTATGCCCAAGAAGTCGCTATGATTTTTTCACTATACTCATGGGCCAAAAACAGGGTCTTAAAACATATACATGCAACTGCCCTATCAGGATATAAGTGTGAAATCACCAAAATAGCCCTCAGAAAATTAGAAAATCACCAAAATACCCCTCGTGACACGTGGGAAAAGTGTATAGTAATCAGGCCCCACATTACCCAGCAGTTGCCTACACCTGTATATCTCAATGCTTCCCCGGTTATTATACTGTCTTTGATTCATTAGCCAACTGAATGCCCACGGATGACAAGAAAACTTTACCACAAAATTTTACTTCCAAAATTTCTATCCATTAATTTCTATGAACATTTTGAAAGAAAAAGATTAACCATTTCTAACCTTTGCGAGGGAGATGCAAGGAATCCACTTCTTCAAGCTTTCGCTGATAATCTTGTTCAAATCTATCCAAAGCATTCAACTCATGATATAATTCCTACACATCAGAAAGAAGTTAGCCTAGTCAATCACACCAACAAAAAAGGAAAAACCGATGCTTTTGAAGACCATAAATTGATAGTTGAATTTATTATAGCATAGAAAACTGTACATAAAATATTTTACTTCATTTGTTATTAACAAAATCAGGCTAACATTAACCTAACAACTGCGACGAACACATATTAACCAAAATTTTAATAGTTTCATCCAATTCAAAAACATTTTCAAAGGTTTTATGAATACTTTTAAAAACAAAATCAACCCATATAGAGGAACAGTCCATGCTTTACAGCCTAATGTCTGTGTTGATTTTTTTCTTTTTTTTTTTTTTTTTTCTTTTTTTTTCACCCTGATAAGTATGCCTAGTGTGTCTTATACTGCATGCAAAATTTATTATTGAATTATGGAAACAATTCACCAAACAATTAAATGCTCCAAGGCGAGAAAACATGAACAAGTGTCACGAGCTAACTTTTTGGCATAAGTAATGCTCATGACACTTTGGACGACAGCGTGTGAGGTGGCACAAAAATGAGGACATTTGTGCTTGCTAGTGGGCTAGAGACTTAGTGGACTTGTTGAGGGTGGCATTTTCACAACGTCGTGGAACTTTGTCTTTGGACGGTGTAGGCATTTTTTCAGTGTTTTTATAATTTGGTTTACAAGTCCATAGCAATTGAAGGATTGAGAATAGGAGTTGTATGAAACTTTCAGGAGATATAATGACTTCTCAAGCACAGGTAATATTTCCTCCCATCAACTGAAGAAATGCTCAAAAGACATGTATTTGGGGGGACCACGTGTTGGCTCTATCTCCCCAAGGTGCTTGCCCTTTGTTTTGTAGTAAGTGAGCATCCCATGCAAGGTGCATGAGGGCTAGCCACTAGCACTCCGAAGTGGAGGGGCAACAATAGCCCCTCACTAGGGCAAAGGTTTGCGACATCAGTGTTGGCCACAAGGGCTTGGCATCGGGCGTGTGTGCGGTGTGGACGTGGTGTGCATCCTTTGTGCCACAGTTATATCTCACTCAGGTGCACCTCTCCCTAACCAAGTAGGCTATCGGCGTACCATAAGGGATGTCGTGTGCCTTGGTGCTTTCACATAGCTTAGTAGGTGGCAGTATGGCGCACCCTTGTGCTAACAGCTTTTAGTCAAGGCACTAGTGTGGCGTGACATTAAACTCATGGCATTTAAAGAACCTTAACAATGAATCTTGCTATGTGGATGTTGGCTAAGATGGTTGCCAACTCGGTAATTGAATAAGCTTACCCACGCAATGATTGTGCTAATGATGGCGTGTGATACTAACTATTTGGCAAAATCTCTTAAGTGAGCTTTGCCTGGATCCTAATCTAGTGCACTACAGTTGCCTTAGTGTTCAAGTAAGGTGGACTAGGCTTGTAACTTGGTTGCCTCATGGGCACTGTTTTCACTACAAGAGGTTTGGCAAATGAAGGCATAAATGAAAAAGTAAAAATTATTGAGCTGCTGACACACTATCTTAGTTTAAATCTTCCAGCCCATAACGACAAGGCATGCTACCATTTCTCTCAAATATTGAAAATTGCCAAATAATCTACACGTGCGCTCTAATCCAAAGTACTCACAGGCACTCTCCAAATGATTATATATATCTCACAACCACAAAATGATATCGCTGATATGGAACCCTGATGTTTAATATAAGCAGGCCACTAGCACCGAAGTTAATTGTGCAGTACAGCTCACAAATATCATTATTCAACAGCAACACACACAAATACCCGCGGGACATTAAAAATAATTTGGCAACATAGCAATTCATGTTAACAATAAGCATTCCTAATAGAAGAAAACCCAGATAGGAAGGAATAACTGTCTAAGATCAAATCATGCAGTATATTGCTCCAATGGCCAAAGATGAAGTGTGAAAGTGAAATGTTGCTTTGATAAGTTGCAGCATCCTGCCAGCTATGTATGACGTCTTCAATAAACACAACTGAACTTACAGAAGTGTGCTGGGCCAAGTTAGTTAACTCTTGCATTGTGATTTCTGCCTCTTCCCTTTGTTGTTCATGGAATGTTTGGTCTTCATCCAATCTGATAAATTTCAAATATTTCAAGCAACGTCTTTATTGGAAAACAACAACAGGTTCATTAATGTAAATTATAAAGCATCTAGCTTACTTTGAAAAAAATCGTCCTAGGTTGTGCCATTGTGGGTCTTTACATAGATTTCCAAATCTATTTACTTCACACGAGAAAACATCAAACTCCTCCCTAAAAAATTCAGTAAATGTATCAAATATATAAAAGAGGAAAGAAGGAAAAGGAAGTACATATTAGTATGAACAATTGGGAAACCTTTTGTCGGCGGCAGCAATACTTAGCAACTGCTTCATGTCTGTAGACACTAATTGTTGCACCCCTTCTGAATGTAAAACCTCCTTTTTTAGGAATTGGACATTCTCTTCAGAAAGAGATTGCATCAAATTTGAACCTTTGGCTATTGTATTGGCAATTTCAAATGCCAAAATAGATATTTTGTTCCCTCTTGAAGCCATGCCAGAAATAAACCCACTGTTGGAATTCAAGTTTGACATACTGCTTCCAAGCGTGTCCAGAACATCCACTGCCCTCTCCAGGCCCACTATTCCAGCTCTTCCCAAAAATGAGCTATGGCTCACCTACACGAGGAATGACACAAGGTAAACTACAATCCAATAATAAGTTCTATATCAATAATTCGAGTTTTGGAGTAACACATACAGGAAACTAGTGAAGCAGAATTCAAATGCCATTAGAAGGAAAAGGTTAGCACAACAAATATTATTCCAACTGTTGTAAACTTGAATAAATTTTTCTTATAAGAAACATGCCTGGGAGTATACATATATATACATCCTAAGATAACCTTTCGACTCACCTACACTGTCCTTTCACCTTACCATACATGTATCTGTACATTAACTACATTAACTAAGTACATTAACACTCCCCCTCAAGCTGGAGCATATATATCATATGCTCCAAGCTTGTTACAAATAAACCTTACTCTAGCACCACCCAAGGCTTTAGTGAATAAGTCAACTAACTGATCCTCAGATTTTACATGGCTAGTTTTGATGACATTTTGAAGAATCTTCTCCCTAATGAAGTGACAATCAACTTCAATGTGTTTGATTCTTTCATGAAACACTGGATTAGAGGCTATATGGACAGCAGCTTGATTATCACAAAATAGTTCCATAGGCTGTGAGCCAGTAACTCCCAACTCTTCTAACATATGACTCATCCAAATCAATTCACAGGACGTATGAGCCATGGCTCTATACTCTGACTCTACACTGGATCTTGCCACCACAGTTTGCTTCTTACTCTTCCAGGATACTAGATTTCCACCCACAAAAATACAATATCCAGTAGTGGACCTTCTATCTGATGGAGAACCAGCCCAATCAGCATCTGTATACCCTTGAACAAGAGTATGACCATTATCTCGATACAGTAGACCATGTCCTGGTGCACCTTTTAGATACCTCAAAATACGAATGACTGCATCCTAATGACTGGAGCGAGGTGCATCAAGGAATTGACTGACTACGCTGGTAGCAAATGAAATATCTGGTCGTGTGACTGTCAGGTAATTGAGCTTCCCAACTAACCTGCGATATCTACTCGGATCGGCTAATAATTCTCCCTTATCCACAAGGAGCTTTGTATTAGGATCCATTGGGGTATCAACAGGTTTGGTTCCTAACATGCCAGTTTCAGATAGCAGATCAAGAACATATTTTCTCTGAGAAAGAGCAATACCCTCATGTGACCTTGCAATCTCAATTCCTAGGAAATACTTTAGCGGACCCAGATCCTTAGTGTTGAACTTAGTTTGAAGGAATATCTTCAGATCAAAAATCCCTTGTGTGTCATTTCCTGTTATCACAATATCATCCACATACACCAGTAGCCATATCTTCCCCTGTGAGGAATGACGGTAGAAAACAAAATGATCAACACCACAACGTATCAATCCAAATTTTTTCACCACATCACTAAATCTACCAAACCATGCTCGCGGGGACTACTTCAAGCCATACAGTGACTTTTTCAATTTGCACACTAGTCCAAACTCCCCCTGAGCAACAAATCCAAGAGGTTGCTCCATGTACACCTCTTCGAGAAGATCTCCATGCAAGAATGCATTCTTAACATCAAGCTGATGAAGAGTCCAGTGGAAAGTGACTGCAAGGGAAATGAGAAGACGAACGGACGTAATCTTAGCCACAGGAGAAAAAGTCTCTAAAAAAATCAAGCCCATAGACTTGAGTGTACCCCTTTGCAACAAGCCTGGCTTTCAACCTATCAACAGACCCATCAGGATGAACTTTGACATTATACACCCATCAACAACCAACTGTTGACTTGCCAAAAGGAAGAGCAACCAGATCCCAAGTATCATTGGTTCGGAGGGCGAACATTTCTTCTTCCATGGCAGTACGCCATCCGGAATGAGACAATGCTTCAGACACAGAGTTAGGAATGGATACAGAAGACAATGAGGTAACAAAAGCATAGTAAGAGGGAGATAGGGATGAATAAGAAACAAAATTGGAAATAGGATGGGTAGTGCAAGTGCGTTTACCTTTTCGATGGGCAACAGGAAGATCAAGATCACTAAGTGTTGGCTCAGGAGCAGGATCTGAAGACGAAGGTGGAGAAGAAGGAGTGCCTGAAGCTTCAGGGAGAGACTCAGTAGCTACCTGCCGTCTGGTGTAAACCTGCAAATCAGGACGTGAAAGACGAAAAGGGGAAATCACAGGAAAAGAAAGACTCTCATTCAAATCAATTAAAGATGAGTTATCAGAGAAAAAAGGAGTATTCTCAAAGAAGGAGACATTAGCACAGACAAAGTATCGATTAAGAGACGGACTGTAACATCGATATCCTTTTTGTAACCGCGAGTATCCCAAAAAGACACACTTAATAGCACGAGGGTCAAGCTTGTCAGTACCACTGTCGAGTTGATGAACAAAAGCAACACATCCAAAGATGCGTGGAGGAAGAGGAAACAATGGTGTTGTAGAAAACATTACAGAATAAGGAGAACGACCTTGCAGAACAGAAGATGGCATTCTATTAATTAAATGACATGCAGTGAGAATAGCATCCCCCCAAAACACTTTTGGAACCTTCATGTGAAACATAAGACAACGAGCTGTCTCAACAAGATGTAAGTTCTTTCGTTCAGCAACTCCATTTTGTTGTGGAGTACGAGAACACAAAGACTGATGAATCATGCCAAATGAGGACATAAAGTCAGTGAAAGGTTTGGAAAAATATTCTTTGGCATTATCACTACGAAGAACTTTGATAGAAGCATCAAATTGAGTTTTTATTTCAGCACAATAAGATTGAAAAATAGAGAACAGCTCAGAACGATCTTTCATTAGATAAATCCATGTGAGTCGAGAAAAATCATCAATGAAAGTGACAAAATACTTAAACCCCAATTTTGAAACAACACGACTCGGTCCCCATACATCAGAATGGACCAAATAAAAAGAACTAGCAGATCGATTATTGACTCTAGGACTGAAGGAAGCACGGTGATGCTTACCTAACTGACAAGACTCACAATTCAAAGACTGAATATGACTCAAACTGGGAACCATAGACTTTAATTTATCAAAAGACGGATGACCAAGACGACAGTGAACTTCAATGGGAGCAGCGACAACAGAACAAGTAGTAGACTGAGGTGCAGATGAACCACTTAGATAGTAGAGTCCCTGAGCTTCATGCCCTTCTCCAATCTTCTTCCTCGTCTTTAAATCCTGAATAACCACAGAATCAGGAAAGAAAGTCATTGAACAATTGAGTTGTTTGGTGATTTTACTAACAGATAGAAGATTAAAAGACAAGGAAGGAACAAATAAAACAGAGGATAACGGTAAAGATGTACAGACTTTCCCGATACCCTTAACTGGGTTAGATGAACCATTAGCTGTAGTGACACTGGAGATAGAGGAAGGCTGAATATTAGAGAACAATGATGAAATACCAGACATATGATCTGAAACACCAGAATCAATAATCCATGAAGTTGGTGAAAGGGTAGACACATGAGCAGTAGGATTACCATGATGAGCCAAGGAAGCTGTGGGAAGAGATGCCTGGTGAGCTGTCTGATACTGAAGAAGTCTGGCATACTCTTCTTCTGAAAGCGTCACAGTTGATGGTCCACTCGTACTGGGCTTATTTGCAGAAGCATCAGAGGAGGCTACTTGAGCCATATGAGCTGGCTTTCCATGAAGATCCCAACAAGTCTCCTTAATATGGCCAACACGACCACAATTAGAACATTTAGATTTCGCACCACGACCACGGCCGCGACCACTACGAGTCCCTCTATCCCCATTCTGAGATGGGATAATATAACTAGAATTCTTACTTTCCGAAATCTTTTGACTGGCTAGGGCAGTTCGTGTAGCATCAATAGTGGTGGATTGATCCCTAGATGCAATCCTCATGACACGGGAGTAAGTTTCAGCAAATGAAGGAAGAGATTCTCCACTGAGAATTTGAGCTTTAACCGGTTCCAACTCAGGATCTAGTCCGGCAAGAAAACGGAGTACAACCATCTGTTCCCTTTGCTTTTGCATTGCATTAACATCAGCAGATAGTGGTTGGAGAGAACTTAGCTCCTCATGAACACGCTTCAAAGAAGCGAAGTACTCAGTGACTGGTCTGCCAGATTGTTGAAGTTGAAAGAACTCTTGTGATAAGTCGTACATGCGAGTAAGATCACTAGAGAACAACAAGCGAACGTATTCCCAAATTTCCTTGCAGGTGTCAAGGTGAGTACACATATCAGCAATGTTTGGTTCCATGGAATTCCATAGTAAACTAACAAGGTGAGCATCTTCTTGGACCCAAACATCATGCTTAGGATCAGTTTCAGGGGGTCCAGACTCAGTCAAGTGCTTCTGCTTTCCATACCCAGTTAATGCAATCTTTACGGCTTTGGACCACTGAACGTAGTTCGTCCCATTTAACTTCCTGGTAGTTAATTGTTGAGACATAGGGATGGAAACACTAGCCATTTTCTGCTCCAAAAATGTTCCAGTAGCCATAGAACGAATATTCTGTTACCAGCAATAACGGATGAACAGTACCAGTAGCAGACAAGAGGAAGGAGCAAGAGATAGATGGTCCAAACACAAAAACAAGAATACCAGTAGACTCGCCGGAGAGAGGAGAACAGAAGACAAAGAAGGCCGGAAGTCCACTGGAGTCACACGTGCCGGCAAACGAGGCTACAGCTACGGCGCGTGAAGTCCACGCGCAGAGGAACAAGTGGCGCGTGGAGGCGCGTGACAATCTTTCCGGTGACGGCGCTGCTCCGACGGTGGTCGCCCCACTCAGGCGACCAAGCTGGGGTATACCGAAGTTCGAACGACAAGGTTGAACTCCACCAGAGACCAACGTCCGACTCCACCAGTTGAACAACGTCCGACCAAGAACACTGACACCGCCAGTGACCAAGAACAGATACAACACTGTTCTGATTTTCCTTACACACACAATTTTAACAACGCTCTGATACCATGTTGTAAACTTGAATAACTTTTTCTTATAAGAAACATGCCTGGGAGTATACATATATATACATCCTAAGATAACCTTTCGACTCACCTACACTGTCCTTTCACCTTACCATACATGTATCTGTACATTAACTACATTAACTAGGTACATTAACACCAACAATACAAACAAATGACAAGCATCACTGATGAAATATTTCTGCTCAAAAGCACACTTACAAAAGATATTCAAGCAAGTGTATCCCCCTACCATAGGCCAAGGATCATAATAACATTTGAAGTACAGATTTACTGTGAAAATTTTAGCTAAAAACTTTTCTGCCCTTGTACAATGCGCTTAACTGGTGTCAGCTTGATTTGTCCATGAAGTAAATGAGGTGCGTCACTGTTGTCAAAGATTATGCTTAATTATTGTTTTAAAAATTCAAAAATTTTAATTTGCTGGTTAATCATCACCTCACTGGACTTACATCTACATTTCAAAATCTTCCTGCAGAAATTTCATACAAAGTAACGTTCAAAGCATATTTTGTGATTCATGAGAAATTATATTTGCTAGTTATGTCTGCAATGTTGAAATAAATTTGCTCAAATTACTGAGTCTGCCCACTCACAAAATTTGTCCTGTAATTTATTGAGGCGTCCAACTGTTAAAATTGGGATAGAAAAAGCATCTAGCTCTCATAGCTTGTCATAGAAATCAGACTGACTTGGACAAGGGAGTAAAATTGAACCAAGACGAGAATTCAGGAACAACTATCATGACAAGCCTTTTGGATCCATAAATTGACAAAATTGCGTTAAAACAGGGAGCAAGGAGCTCTGAGGTGTCGTCTTGACAACTATTAGATAGCACATTTGCATTCTTCAGAGATCTACATGCATAACAGTGAGTCCAATAGCATTAGACAGACTTCAATGACTTGTTTTCAACACCCTCCCATCTAACTCATTTTTGTATATGCACAACGGTTGAAAGTCCCAAGCATCAGACTTTCATAACTCGTTTTGAATATCCTCCCATCTTCTTCATTTTGATCTATGGACTGATGTGCCTTTATATCCAAGCCCATGAACTGGAGCCTCCATTTTCTCAGAAAAATTTGTTCCAGATCGGAAGACAATTTCAACTCCTCTTATTCTCAATGGGCTAAATTATCGTCATTTTTCTTGTACTACTATCCCTAAAAAATTGACTTAAATAATTTTTTGCAACTAATATCTCCATTTTTGTATTCTCTTTTCTTTTCTTTTTTTCTTTTTATTTTTTTCATCCTCCCTCTCAAACTTGCCTTCCCTTAGAAATCAAAGAAGCCACCAATCGCGATCCTTCCCCGTTCTTTTCTTTTTTTTTTTTTTTTTTTTCACCAATCATGTTTAGAGTTACCCGTTCACAAACTACCTAAAAAAAAAAAAAGTTACCAATTACAACCATTGCTTACAAGCAAGACATCAAGAGCGGAAATTACCTTGTTTTGCCCCGTTCTAGGAGGCGTTGACGGCTTCAGCTCACGTGAAATGGACATCGGAAAGTCGCCGGAGTCGTGATTCTGTGAAG
This sequence comes from Vitellaria paradoxa, assembly GCA_019916065.1. NCBI lineage: Eukaryota > Viridiplantae > Streptophyta > Magnoliopsida > Ericales > Sapotaceae > Vitellaria > Vitellaria paradoxa. The sequence continues at coordinate 2,476,490 of CM034239.1, forward strand.
TCTTCTCGAAAACGTCCACATCGGGATAGGAAAACCGATCCGCTTTTTGCTTACCGAAGCTCCTTTTGGACTTGAGCTTCCCCGAAAATCCCCGACCGTTCTCTCGGACTGACTTCGACTTCATCGTCCCGCCGCTGCACACCCCTCCCATTTTTGCTCCCAACAAATAAACTTCAACAACACTCCCCCAATTTACACCTAACAATGAATTTTCAAAACAGAAATTTTATTTCGTTACTCAAACAGTTATAAAACTTAAAAAGACCGAAATATAAACAAATTACAATAATTCTTCCGCTGCATTTTCACAGTAACCAAACCCCCGGGGGGGGGGTAAGAAAGTATAGACAAAAGGAGCTACCTCTGATCAGATAACTCTCCGATTACAACCAAGTAAAGTCGCCGCACAAATTAACCAGATAATCGAACTCGGAGCCAAAAAAACGAATGAATTGTAAAAGATTAAACCTAGAAAGCATGTAAGATGAGCTGGTCAGAGATGTAAAATACAAAAAAAATAAATAAATAACGATTTGGATGATTTCGGAGAATCTCGAAATGATTGAACAGGAAAAATCAGATAGAGAGAGAGAGAGAAGGAGATTTGGGTTCAATGGATTAGCAGCAATACCGCGTTATGCGATCATAGCAAATCTCGGATAACTCGGATTGACTGAACTGAATTCAATTTGAGGGGGCTTCAATGCCCCCAGTTGCCATCCACGCAACACGAGGAGGTTGTAAATGTTGTCAGCAGCGGAAACCTTGACTATTTACCTTCTCTCGTTCTCCATCTCTAGATTTTTTGTGCATAAAAGTCCCGTCTGAATGCGAGAGCGGGGATATATCGAGTCCCGCCCGCCGTTCTCAGTTTTGTGTCTGACGTCACTGTCAGTCTTGGTATGCCCCACTTTACGATATTGTCCCTACTGTGCTAATGTAATTACCGATTAGTCCTGCATTATGAAATGTCTAGATTTGGACCCGGGATTTTTTTGGTCTTTGTCTTCCGATGCCAGTTCAACCCTTTTTTTTCCCCTCATTTTTTTCATTTTTCTTTTTTTATTGAAAAAATCTATTTAAAATGCGTATGTAATTACAAGTATCGTTTAATGATCACAAAACTACTATTTTCATGCCTTTTGCTTGTATTAATAATCTTTCTATTTTTTTATTTTACTTGAAAAATTGTATGCTTTTCTTGTAAATTACATTAGGGCATAATTTTCTTCAAAATAAAATTAGAGCATAATTGTATAAAAATGTTATTACCAGTTTTTCAACAAATGACTCGGCGAAAATCTTAAACTAAATAATTAGTGTTCGCAACGATGATTTATGATGTTAAGAGTCCTCTAAAACTTTTGTGTTAGATAAAAATTACAATGAATTATAGGTTGTGCCTTATTAATCAAACAAATAGAAAATGTTACTTCAAAACTTTATTATTAAAAACACAAATCACCTATAAAATTAAATTAAATAAAATAAGATATGATTAATATTTAACAAAATAAATCAACTGGTCTAGGACAGTTGGTCATAACTTTTGGCTTCCCTAAGAAAGGTTGAAGGTTCAACTTCAAGACCTAACAATTTTAGAGGTTCTTATACAAGACGTAAGTCTTGAACTTAACTCGTTCGTGTGATTTGTAAGATGTTATACAAGCTCCTGATTTACCCATCAATTAAGCTATTAAGAATTGTAATAAATTAGTGAGTTTCAAGTCACAAAATATATATATGTGTGTGTTACAAAATATCTATACTTACTACTAGATATAAAATAAAATACAAGATATGATGTTGGTAGGACGTATCATTTTATTTTTTAACATTTGTTGACTCTTCTTTAATAAAATGTTGTTGAGATCTTTAAAAATTTTTAGAATAATAGTCTAATACATTTAGTTTATTCTATGATTTTGTATTTTTAAGTATTCACTTCAATTTTTGAGGTGTAATTGAATGATAATTTGAGAATATAAATATTTTTCTAGGTGTTTGAATATTTCAATAGTATTTTGAACATTTTATACGTAGTTTAATAACTTTTTATCATTTTTTTATTTTTATTTAACATTTGCGATCAAATTGATAAAAGTATCTAATTTTTACAAATATGTTCAAAATAAATAACTATAATATAAATTTTAAATGTCATGGTTACTTACATAAGATAAATTAAAAGTGTGTTTAGAATGATAAAAATTGTGCGTTTAAAATAATAAAAAGTGAAATAAAATGAGATAAATTATGAGTTTATAATTCTTGTAATAAAATAAAAAGTAAATAACTTTTAAAAATTTTTAGTATTTTTCGCTATTTTTCAGATATTTTTGTCACTTCAAAAGGAGCCAAAGTGAAATAAAATGAAATAAGTTGTGAATTTATAATTCGTATAATGAGATAAAAATAAATAACTTTTAAAATTTTTCAGTATTTTTTAATTATTTTTTAAATTTTTTTTGTTACTTCACACGAAACTTAAATATTTTTGTCCTTTTAACAATCCAAGGAAATTTAGTTAGTAAAAGTTTGACTAAAAAATATAATAAAAGTATAAAAATTAGATATAAAATTTATAATAAAATTTGATCGAATAAAAATATAAAATTTGATAAAAATTAGTAAATTTTGATTAATTTTAACAGTCATAGCACCCCGTAACATGCTATTGATGAGAAAGTACGATTTGACTTCTGCTTTAGCATTAAAGATTAAAACTAACAACCAATGAAGTACAAGAAGGGTTATAATGGTCATTTCGAAGAACCCAGATCTTACATCGGTCAGACCTGCCAGGGCCCGGTACTGTTTTTTTTTTGGGGGTGATTTTGAATGGAAAAGGTCGTTAAGAATTATTAAAATGTGAAATGGTCCACAGTCGTGCCGCGAGATAGTTGAATCGCCCACGTGCTTTCATCCCATTGGCTGGCTGAAAAAAGCCCGGGCATCTATTTACATTCACACCAAATATATTAATATTATATTTGCCGTATATTCGGTTGATGTCCATTTCCAAATTGCTTTCGGGCTGACTCGGGAAATTTGACCCGGTCTGTGTCGTGAGATGGTGAGGCTGTGCGTTCTCGGATCTTAGTCGGTTCTTTCGGCAACCGACTAAGAAAATAGAATTATTGTACTGTGGTGCTGTCTCTTTGCTTTTTTCATTTACACACTTGTAATAAAATGTAATTAAAGGTGTGTTTGGAATTATATAAAATTATATAAAATAAAATAAAATTGTAAAAGTAAATATTTTATAATTCATGTAGTGAGTGAATAATTTAAATTTTATTATCTTGTAATTTATATTTATAAAAATTTATAAAATTTTATTTTATTTTAAAGAACTCCAAACGAAGCTTAATTTAGCATGTGAGAAACTTTGCGATCATTTGACAATGAGAAGAGGCATATCTTACCCGGCAACCGAGCCAAGAAATAGATGATGAAAGCAAAAGAAAGAGATGTTGAATTGGGGAAAAAAAAAAAAAAGCTATTTCAAATAGTTAAAATCATTTAGGATACTTGTTATATTTATTTTGAACTCATTTTTTATTTTTTATTTACGTTTGATCACTTTATTCTTAAAATCTGTTTTAAAAAATGAAAATAGATACACACATAGAATACAAAATGGTCAAAAGTCATTTTTAAACTTTTTTTACATAAAACACAATGAATCTCAAAACACAAAAAATATAAAATATAAAATCAAATAAGTTTTTGGAAATATTAAAACATGAATCTCAAAACATAAAATAGAAAATAAAAATATAAACTAAAAAAGAGAAATACTAACCAAATAATATCTTAATCATAGTTCACTATAAAAAATTTGCAAACGTATGTGTGTGTGTGTATATATATATATATATCACAAATAATATATATTATATATAAAAATGAGAAAATTTTAAAAAAATAAAGGCTCATTTGGTTTGTTTTTCTATTTTTTGTTTTATATTTTTGTTATTAATTTTCTGTTTTAAGCGCATTTGTCATTTTGTCTTTTTGAAAATAAGGAAAATAGGTACAATACATTTGGTCACTTGTATTTTCAAAATCTAGTTTAAAAAATAGAAAATGAGTTTATACATAAAATAAAAAATGGTCAAAAGTCATTTTGAGCGTTTTCAACTTAAAACAATGAAAATTTCAAAATAAGGAAAATAAAGCATATTTTATTTCCTTGTTTTGAGCATAAAACAAAAAATAGAAAATTAAACCAAATGCCACCTAAGCTTTTAGGTTGATTATTTTCATTTTAAAGATTTAAAATTTTAAATTTTAAATATATGAGTTATTGTTGCATTTTAACAGCACTTGGTATGAAAATCAATTGCACCTAAGGCCCGATTGGATGGTGCTAAAATTTTAGGGGATAAGTTTTAGAGAGGGTATAAGATAAGAGGGGGTATTATTTTTAAAGGGTTGGCCCACATTGATGTGATGTTTATGGAGGGGAATAATTTTTGACTTGGTTTGGATGTTTTATAAATAAGAGGGGATGAAGGATGGAAAAATCAATTAAATGACTATTTTGCCCTTGTGATGTCTCAAACTTGGTTACCTATTAAATTACAAAACCCACTCAATTTAATTATTTTTGGACAATTAGAAGTTATATTATTTATTTCATTGAAAATTTAATTTTTTATAAATTTATTTAAATTTTTTTTAAATATGTAGTTTTGAATGGTTGGTTATTATCTAATTTTTTTAATTATGTTTATTTTGACTTGTTGGCCTCTATTATTTTTTTATTAGCATTATATTTATTTTAATTAAGTTAACAATATCATTAACGAATGTTAAAAACGTCAAAAATCTATCCACTTGAAGGGGGATAATTTTTAGCTAGCCCCAATCCAGCCCAAAAATTATCCCCCCGCGGGGGCTAAATTGAATATGCCGCAAAATGAAGACCGGAGAAGAGGGGAGGTGCATTCGGCTGCCAAATCAAGTGAAAGACGTGGAGTTCACGGTCAAAAATTTTGAGGAGCTGCTTTACCCTCATCCAAGCGGCTCCCTAGTGTAAATCTCAAGTTTCACCTAATTGCACTCTGAGACAAATATTCATATGTTTTAGACTTTTTCCTTAAAAACGATGTTTATTGAAAATTTTGTATGAATTGTGATTTTTGACAAAGTCATAATTTAACTAAATAGTTGACTACAGCGTTTTTTTCATGGGCGCAAAACAACACAATAATGAAGAGTAAGAAATGAAAATAAAATTAAAAAAAAAAAACAAAAGGTGATTGAGCGCAACTTGCGCGTGAATTAAAAAAAAAAAAAATGGTGCTTCTAGCAGTTGACTAAGAGGGGGGAAAATCTCATCTGATGGTCAGTCAGATTTGGCATAGTCTTCAATTTATGCTTTTGCTTGACCCGTTTAATTTTAATTTGCTACAAGGAGGCGCATGAGATATTTGGTGTGTTTAGAGTTGTATAAAATTATAAAAATTAATATCTCGTATTTTGTACCGTGAGTAGTAAATTTAAATTTTATAATATTATAATTCGTATTTGTAGAGATTTGTAGAATTTTGTATTTTTTTATATTGCTGCAAATGTTGCCATTATCCACACACTTATCAAGGATATTGCATTAGCTCAATTTTGGTTATTCTAATTAAAAAGAAAAATCACAACATTACACCAAATAACTCCTCACGTTTAGACGTCACCAAGCCAGGCATCAATGTCAAATTGACAAATTATAATTTTTGTGTGAAATGTCTTGTAATAATCTTAATTTTAATATTTGATTCTTAATTTTTAATTTTAATTTTTCATTTATAAATTTTAATATATATATATATATATATATTTAGAAAAAAATAATAATAATAATTTTTTTTGGTTGGGACACGCAACAAATGAGATCACGTTTCCCCCCGCTTGCTCAATGCCAGCAAAATGCACCTATGATGAGTTTTAGTTTTAATTTTAGTTTAGGCACTTGGATTTTTATTTTTAACTAATTTTTCCTCAGCTGATGTTCCACGTGGCGAAATAAGGGTTGCTTCAAGCACCTAGGATGTTAGCTAGCTTTGACCGGTGCATCACAGCTTTGAAGCCTTCGACGTAAACAACAAGGCACCTACATATATATAATATCTGTTCAGGGTAACAAAAAAATATTAAAAAATATTAAAAAATTTTTAAAATTAATAAAAAAATTTAAAAAATTATTTTTTTTCTCACTACACGAATTACGAATCTATAACTTATATTATTTTATTTCATTTTATCTCACTTTTTATTACTCCAAACGCACCTATAGAGTGTCTTTGGAATTGTGTAAATTTATAAAAGTTTGTATTTTATACTTTGCACAATGCATAAAAATTAAAATTTTATAGTCTCGTAATTCATATTTGTAGAGATTTATAAAATTTTATATTTTCTAACTCCAAATAGTGCCATATATGTGGTATATTATCTGTGGCACAAAGCAAAACCGAAGAAAAGGAAAACAATAAATAAAGAAGAAATAGAGAAAAAAGGGGAAAGTTAGCACCAAAATTCAAATTTTTTGTCTCAGTTTTCTAATTAAACCCATTTCACACGTGTTTACACTATCAGATTAAAGAAATGAGGTTTGATTCAAGAATGTGATGAATTTTTGGTCTTTCCAACAAAAATTAGTATATTATTTATACTTTTTATAATATTTTCTTTAATAGAAAGTGACTATGAGAATAATTTTGACATATTTAAAAAAATTAAATTTTTTAATTAAACCAAATTTTTATTTGAGGAAGGAAATAATCAATAAATGAATTTTATGCCAGCAACTTTTTTTCCCAGCACTTGTAACCTCCCCGACTTTTTACTAATTGTACGCCCTTTTTATTCTTAAATGTTATAAAATAATATATATATATATATATATAATATTCAATAGAGATATAAATGTGGGTTAAAATTTATATATTATTAGATTAATATTAAGCTTTGTAACCAAATTTTCAATAATACTAAAATTATGGTTAGATTTCTAAAAATTATTATTCAATTCTAAAATATGCTATAATATGTTAAAAATAAGAGGGATATGTGTTCATCGTGAAACTAGTAATAATTAAAAATGAACGGATTGTAACATGAAATTGTGAAAGCGGAGACATGTAGAGACATTATTTCTACATTTTAATGAAAAAAAGGTGAAATCTTAAAAAAAAAATACTGATTTTGGAAAAGATGAGGACACTAGACAAAATAAGAAATGTCATGAGATACCCTTAGATAAAAAAAACCTTAAATCTGCATAGGGTTGGGTAATCGTGCCCAAGAACTAGTAATTCACAACGATGATAAAAATGGTAAGGCTCACCGTACTCTTTAGACTTTGATCTATAAATGACAACACATGGGTGTTTTGCGACTCATATATATACATACGAACTGGTAATGTTTTGAACTACCATTTTGATTGTAAGACAGTTTTGCAGAGTATCATTCCCCACATTGGGAAAAAATAATAATAAATGAAGAAAAGTTAACAAAAGTTCCGAATTAATATTGTCCTATTCTGCTAAGTGTTGATATTTGATGATTTCTTACTATATTCATTATTTTTATGTAATTCTTATAATGCATTATAAAAAATATATTTCTATATATCGTAAACACAAGTAATTTGGTGCTCACATCCCTATAAACTATATTGCAAGTGTAGAGCCTGAGATTTAGAAGGACCAACAGAATCGTTTGAAACCCTATAATTCCATTAGGGGTGGCAAAATCAACCAAAACCCATCAACTTGCCCAATTAAACCCATAATAAATGAGTTTGGATCATATTATTTTACTAATTGAATTGTAATTGGATAACTTATAAAACACCTATTTATAAACGGGTGCAACTAGGTTGTAAAACGGGGACCTGTTAAAACACCTATTTAAATTAAAAAAACTAATTTAATCTCCCTCTTTACACTGCTATCTCTCTCGCCTCTCTTTCTCTTTCCAGAGAGAAAGAGTGCGCGCGCGCACACACACACAAAAACACGCACACGTGCACGCTCATGCAAACACACCCCCACACACGCGCGCGCGCATGCAAATACATGCAAACACACCCACACATACATGTGCACACGTGCACATACATGCAAACACACCCACACATACATGTGCACACGTGCACATACATGCAAACACACCCACACATACATGCACACACGCGCATGCAAACGCATCCACACACACTCACGCACACACGCGCGCGCGCACGCACACACACGCGTGCATATACGCGCACACAAACGTATGTGCGCGCATGCGTACACGCACACACACGTGCATACACGCATGCACATGCACTCAAACACACGTGCACATGCGCACACACTTCCACACACTCACACGCATACACGTGCACACACACAAAAGCAAACACACCAACACACACACGCGCGCATGTGCACACACTCCCACACGTGCGCACACACGCACGCACCCGCACACACACCCACACAGAGAGGGAGAGTTGTTGATTTAAAATTGAATAGAAAATAAATCGGTTCGTATAAATTCGAAATTAACTGAAAATTATAAATATAATATATAATATTATATAATATGTATAATATTATATTAATTAAAATAAATATTGATGTATTTATATATATACACATTAATTGAAATAAATTTTTAATTTTTTTTAAAGTAAGTTAAGTTATAAGTAAATGAGTTGTTATATGGGTTCATGGGTTTATAATAACCCATATTCAACCCACTCATATCTAACCTACCTTTTAAATGGGTGAGTTTGGGTTGCACCCATTTAACCTCTAACTTGTTTAAACCCATCACTAATCCGCCCAACCAACCCATTTTGTCACCCTTAAATTCCATTGTGCAGTTTTTAAAACTTAAATATGATAACTTTAAAAACTTATATATTTGAAAATATCACTTTACAAGTAAATGAAACATACTTTATCTGATTTTAATTTAATTCAAGGTGTATGTTTTATTAATAAAATAATTATTACTATTATTTATATCAATAAATAGAACAGTTAATAGGTTTGAAAAGTAAATAGTAAGATTGTAATTAATCAAATATATTAAATTTTTTTTATCTAAGCTCACTTCTCAAGATCTCAATATTTCGGGGCATGATAGGTCTGTTCCGTAGCTAAGACTCAGGGTAAAATCCAGCGGGTGAGTATGCTAGGCACTTCACTTGTGCACGCCAAGACTGTTAAAAAAGTTTTTACTGAATTTTAAGGAAGAGTTTTGTGGTTTTTTTAGCTTGCAATTGTAACTTGCTATGGTAAGGAACATTTTGGGCCATTCTATACAGGAGAGCCCTTTTAGGAGTCTCGCTCATTTCCGCTTCATTTTCTTTTCAATCTCTTAGGTTTTTGTCATGTCTCGACTCCGTGAGCTGGGGAAGCGAGTCAAATCACATTTTGACTGAGTTTGAAAAGTAAAAAAGTCAATGTCTTTTTTTTCGTGTTTGGAAAGAAAAAATACTAATTTTTTAGTAATTAATTTTTTGAATTTTTTATTTAAAAATTTCCCTAAATGGTTTAAAAGAAATTCCAAATATAAAGTAAATATAATTATTTAAAAAAAAGTAAAAATACTGAATAGTTAGTTATGTTGCCAAATACACACTCAAATATATACAACTATCATATCAACCTATTCCAATCAGAACCATAAAATCTACAACTGGAGCAAAAAGACTATAATCGGTCCAAAATAATATAAACAAGCCTCAGTTGCACATTAAGCAATAATGGTCTAAACTATAAACAGGACAGGGTTCATTAAGCTCATATAATTCTAAAATGATACTATGCATAGTCGTCTCATATTTAATACTACAAAAGAATAATATACGGAAAGGAGATTTAAATATACACAACACAATAAAAATATTAAAAAAGAAAATAAACCTATCAACTCGTGGATCTAACTAATCTGCCTTCGTCAGAACTTGAAATAAAATATATAAAAAAATAAGCACTAAATAATAAGGCGGAATTTGAAATAAAATATATAGAGAAATGAGTCCTATATGATAAATGCCCGCTACACAATCAAACATATAATATATTTTAAATATGTTAAAATACCTACATCTCGAAGCATGATTGCATTTATAAATTTTTATAATTCAAAATTTATAAATATAAGCATAAATTAATAGTGCATATTTAAATGTATAGACAACACATAGAATACATGATATTTGTGAAATCCCAAATCATAATTTGACCATTAGATTAAAGAGGGACGGAAAGATGTGACACCTTCAGCTTATTGATACACATTTCAAATCACCCAATATTTATAAAGAAAAAGGAAAAAAATTTAAGAATTCAAAATTACAGTTAATATTTGATTTGTAATGAAAATTGAAAAAAAAAAAATATAAAATTTGAGAAATTTAAAATAATTAAATTAAAAAATAATATATTCATAAATGCCTTTTATTTTTTAATTTACTCAATTAAAATCATGCATTAAAAATTTTATACATTTTTTCTTCTATTTTTCTTTTTGTGCAACCAAACTCAAAACTAATTGGGCAATGTTTTCATTTGTTATTGGGCTGCGTTTGGACAGCCAGATACCAAGGCTCAGCTTGGTTATGTTTTTGCTTTTTCTTTTTTTTTTTTATGTTTTTAAAATTTTATACCTAATAATAAAAACATTTTTGTTAAATCTATTTATCTTTTTTATTTTCAAAAAAATGAAAACTTAAACAGAAAAACATAAATAAAAAAAATGTTATCACTTTATTTTTTTTGTTACAAATATTTTGTCAATTCTAATATTTTATTTATTTTTTAATATTAAAATAAATTATTTTATTCAAATATTTTATTAAATTAAAATTATTTTTAATTAATATGTAATATATATTATTAATTTATTTCTAATAAATAATTAAATTAAATTAGTTAATTTAATTAATAGGAAATATATATTATTAAATTATTTAATATAAATTATATTTTATTCAATTATTTTTAGAAAACAATACAATTAAACTATAATTAATATATTTTATATTTATTGGTTTAAATGATATAATACTTATATTTTATTCAATTATTTTTAATAAATAATATAATTAAATTAGATAAAATATATTTACTAAATTCAATTAATTTTCAAAAAATTATTGAAATTAAATATTTTATAAAAATAAAAAATTAATAAATGTAAAGAAAATTCTATCTTCAAACACAATTTTAATTTTTATTTAAAAAAAGACAAAATAAAAAAAAAATAAACATATAAACATAAGAAAAAAAAATTATATTTCTAAATATAACTTTAAATGTTATTTAAAAAAATAAAAAATATAAATATATAAACGTAAGTTAAAACATGAGTAAAAAAATGACAATTAATAGAAAAACAATAACAATATCAAACAGCTCATAAATTCGGTAAAACTAACTAAAAGTAAATTTTTTTTACCGTTTTTATTTATTCAATTTTTTGACTTTTTTGTTAAATGATTAACATTACTCTATTAAGTTTTAAACTTATTTTAAATTATAAATGATAAAAATGTCAAATTAATAAAATAAAATTAAAAAATTAACAATAAGAAATTAATTTTTTCCCCTCTCAAATACAAAAAAAAAAAAAAATTCTTCTTCCCAAATTAAGAATGAGATCATAAATTTCTTGAATAAGGTCTTTGGCCGGTATGCCACCCTTCAAAAACAGGTTCCATGTCATAGAGAGATTAAGTCTTCGTTTGATTGTACCCAAAAAAATAATAATTGTAATAGAATTATAAATTTTAGTAACTTCCACAAACTGAAATTTTTTATATATTTACTAAAAATTTAAAATTTTAAAAATTTTTCGTTTAAAATTTAAAAAGTTAAAAGATAACAAATTTTAATTGCTTAGTTAAAAAATTAAAAAATTTTTGAATAAAAAGTTGCCAAACTTAAGTATCTAAAAAAACAACTTTTAAAAATTATTAAAAATTACATTTTTTTTTTAGTGTAACCAGACAGGACCTAAGAAAATAAAATAAATGAATTAGGCAAATTTTAGTTACTTTTGGCTCACCAAACACCCCCTAACATGCTATTAATTAGTTACCCCAAAAAAAAAAAAAAGAACTAGGCAAAATTTAAACGATTTATGTATGGAGTACTTAGTACATTCTTTTTAGTATAATAATACTGAAATTACCATGTAACAAATAAATTACATTTAGAACACGAGCAGCATAAAGAGGCACTCAGAATGAAAAGGACTATTTAAAAATGTTTTGACAAATTTCATGGATCTTCCAATCTCGTTCAAAATGCATCCTCATCGTGCCTGTTCAGAGATCTGATCGCCATTTGCGATTGAAAGAGAATTTGAAAATGGCTGTTCAGAGATCTGATCACCATTTGCGATTGAAAGAGAATTTGAAAATGGGAAAATCAAAAGGAACAAAAATATCAATTGAAATAAAAATCGAAGAGCTCCCCGGGGGGGGGGGGGAGAAAGAGAGAGCATTCAGAATGAGTAGGAGGATTTTATCCTTTCATGAAAACAATCGGACAATTTAAGCTTTATCATCACCATGCTCTCTCCAATCTTCAATCACCATCCATATATGATATGACCCACACATAAATAAGCAGAGATAAATACTCGATCAAAAAATCACAAGTAAATTTTCAAACAGAAACCAAAGATTGAGAATGTGAGAAGTCGAAACCATCAGAAATATTGGATCGTTGCATCAGAGGACACGTTTTGGGGTGTCTCAGACGACCGTCGTGAGAAATTTGAATCCAAACTCATCACCTGGTTCTGTTTCTATGAATTGAAGAAAAGAAAAGCTAATCAATCAAATATGAAAAAACACCGTGAGCACTTTGATTTCATCACCCAAGCTCATCGCGGCGACTGCTACCTTCACGAGGACAATTTAAAGGGAAGCGCTCTGTAGTGACTAGGGTTTTCTCCTTTTAATTTTAGAGGACAATTTGTATTGACAATTTTACCCATCCTTGGATTATCTATTTCCAGGTTGAAGCACATGCAATAAATTGCTGGTTTCCCGCCCGACAATAGCCGTGCCCTAGAGCCAATAATATTTAGACACGTAAGGAAATTAGGTGGAGGACAAGATGGTCACTCAAGCACCGGATAATACTACTCTCGAGCCCAGACCCTGAGTCCAGACCTCCGCTCTCACTGAATACCGGCGATCCGACGGCGAACCGACGGCGGCGTCACGGTGAATCAACAAAGCTTCGATCATGGCCGTCGATACTGTTCCTCCTCTCATTGGAGCACAGCTCAATTACCTCGTCACTCACTCCCCTCTCCCGATCAAGGTTAGTAATCTCGCCCTCGACGAACTAGGGTTTCCGTTCTGGATGAAAACGTGGGCGTATTTGATTATTTTGTAATTCATAGATCAGAAATTCAATTCTATGTGTTTGATTTTTCAGGTTGAGCAGATGTGGTCCGGATCCAAGAACCTTGGCTTGCTTGATCGCTTCACCTTAGTCATTCCCTTCTGCCTCGACTATATTAGATGTCGGTTTGATTCTTCTTTTTTGTCTTTATTTACGTGTATGCGTGTACATGCATGAAAATTTTGAATGTTTGATGCGTTTGATTGTAGGGGATGTTATATACAATGCGCTTTATCCGTTGGCGTCACCAGATATCATCTTTGGACCCGAAGATGAAAGCTTCCGTCCATTTCATGGGGCTGGTGATGAAGGAGATATGAAATCTCCCAAGACCAGTTTGTCTGATTGGAATTGCAAAGACCCAACTCGGCTGTTGTCCCTCATTCTTGAACTTAGGTTGCTATTTTCTTTGCCGTTCTTAATTCACATGTTTTTCCCATGAATTTACTAGTTTTGGGCATTTTTAGCTGAGGTTTTTGAATTTTTTTGCTTTTTAGGGAATTGTATATGGCCTACCAGAGGAAACGTGTGGGAGAAGTTGATGATGAGAGAGTGAAATTTGAAATTAGCACTATTGTTCCAAGAGAGGTATTAATTAATTTTTTTCACTGAACAATTGGTTTACAAAAGGTGGGAACAGACATGGAGTTTCTTTTTTCTGAATGTTAAGGTCTCTAGTCCTTGTGTAACTCATATATTGAAAATTATGTATACATTATGTGTGCATGCCAATGGCAATTTTAAAGTGGGAAGCTGGAAGTTGCACACCTGGCGGTTGAAATCTTTGACAGCATAAGTTTGATGAATTCAGCAGCTCTGGCACACATTGCTTATCTAAATTGCAAAGAAGAGATCAGAAATTGAATATGGGAACCAAATTGCTGTTGTGTGGCCTAAGGCTAAGTGAAAATCTGCTACCATTTATGCCGTGATTAACTTTTTCTTCAAATAAGAAATTAATTTAGAGCAGAATAGAAACATGCTCCCCTCTTCCTTCTCTCTTTTTCTTCCCCATCTTGAAAACTAACGGTGCCTATGGAAACTAGGAGAGAAGAAAATAAGAGAAAGCATAGTGGTATCCTTTTTTTTCCCCCCCAGATAAATTTGGAGAGAGAAGAGCATGTTTCCCTTCCATCGCTTGCGAAAGATGTAGAAGAGAAAATAATGAAAAGAAAGCTTGATTATTTCAGGAAGAGAAAAAAAATGAAAATCAGAATCTGGTTTCTAAGAGATTTTGGTTTGTCCTAGTTTCTCCCCATTCTTTGCTCTTTTTCCAAGGAGTGAACATTTTTACGTCCATGTTGTAATAATTTTCCATTTACTTGTTTATCTAAGATAAAAGACATACCGTGTTCTGGGTGGGGGGTTGCTGAAGTGAAGTTGTTTGTACCGTGTTCTTGTAGTCGGTTGTTGGCTTCTAAGGGGATACTGGTTAAAAGGTTTTTTGTTCATCTTCAGGCATTTGGTGCCTTTCGTTTTTTCAACCAAAATGAAATTTTTTTATTTAAACTGCTTGGCTGTTTCTTTCTCACTCCCTTGTTGTGTATTCATATTTGCTATGCCATTACCATTATTACTCTTTATTTCATTAAGTTTGTTCGAACCTGGTTTAACATTTGTTTTTGTTGCCTATGTCCACATGTTCATAGATATTGGTGTTACTGTTGTTTTGAGGAGGTAGTTTGTTGTCTAATTCTAATTATTGTACTGTAGGGAATTGAAATGTGCATGAGCTCAGGTCCTGATAAGGTATATTTAACAGGAGTGCATTTGCGAATTTGTTATTGATTTTTGTATCTTCTAATAGCCAACTATAGCTGAACTATAAGCTTTGACTGTATTACTGGTTTCTTTGCCTTTGAATTGTAGTGTAGCCAGAAGAGGTAAAATTTGCAGTGCCTTTATTGGACATGGACATAAATAAAATGGTCACTGGGTGTCCTTGGCGGCACCAGCAGAAGATATACTTACAGGTTATTTTCTTATATTTTTATTGGGGAATATACTTGTCTTCTTAATTTCAGGGCACATGCATGTGGAAAAAAATTCCTAAATTAGACAATAAAGGAGGGATTGTTGTGCTATTGGTATATTCGTGGCTATTGATATATTCGTGGAAAAAAAATTATTTTGACAATGGTCCTCACTTCACTTTTGTAAGTAGAGTTGGCTTAAACCTTGGAAGATCCAAAGTTTCTCCTTTTTCTTGTAAGTGAAAATTGGAAATCAGAAATCTTCTTATTCTTGTTTTCCACTATTCACTTGGGAAACAGGAAGAATTGAATGTAATATTTTCTGATAAAACACAATTTCCTTTCCTTGAGTTTGTCTCCTTTCTTTGCCAGTAACTCATCCATCTTAATCAAAATAAACACGCACACTAGAATTGCTCTACATCAATCTCAATCTCAAGTGGATTGAGTTACTAAATATGAAGATTTGTTCTCTATTGTGACAATTCCATGCACACTTTAAATTTAAACAACTTACTTGGTCCACTTTTTCTCTTTGATTCACTTGTTTACATTTTAAGTGGATTCAATGGTGGGTGCAGGTTATATTTCCTGTTGGCAGAAAATATATGCCTGCCCCTTCAGCCCCGCGATTAAAATTGGTATCTTCTCCTGAGTTGAAGGCTCTATTTTCCATTGAAGATTTCAGGCTTCCCACATGGTTGGATGGAATGTAAGTATCCATAGCACTTTCCTGTGTTTTGTTAGGAGGGTATGCCCCTCTCCCTTTTATAGAACGCAGTTGTTTTTTCTTCCCATTTTTTCTTGGATACGCATGTTGGTCATATTAGCAAATCTCAGTTATTATGTTTCTTCCTTTGAAAGGTGCATGGCTGAATATCTTCCCACTTTAGAAGAGATGCTCCAGACACAGGTTAACTGCATCCTTAGTCAACTTAGCTAACAACTTGAATTTTCCTTTAGTTGGTGATGCTTTCATGTCTTCTAATTAACAGCTATTTCTCTATAGATTGAAAATATTTTTTTCCCTTTTTAATAGATTGTGGATGCAGTTTCATCTATTGATATCAGAAGAAAGTTTATCATGGCGCTAGCTCCTCTCTTTGGACGACCAGTGGAAGCTGATTCAGTATGCATTCTGTTATATTTGTGCAAGTTCTTGAACATATAGACCAATTAAATAGGGCGCTGATTTCTCTTTGGTCTGCTTGTCAGGTCTTTTGTAGAAAGGCCACATTTCTGGCGTCCTCTGGGGTGTTTACATTTCTGGTAGGATATATGGTTATATATCTCATATTACATTTTTGGGGACTCTCTTCATTTTGTACTGTCTAATTTATGCAACAGTTCTGAGCTATTTTCTGAACGTTGCTTGAGATATACATGTTGGTTGCTATACCTTTTCATTTGTGTATTTTTTTTTTTTTCATATTTGTTGCTTGTTTCCTCAGTTTTAAATTCAAGTTATGACTGAAAAGTCTGGTTACTATAGGTGCATTTTTCCCTTCCACTCCAGTTCCCAAAACAACAACCAGCTCTGATGCTTCAAAGTTCTCAGGTAATGATATATGCGTGTGTGTATACATATATATATTTTATTCTATTTATGCTTATTTATATATTTTGTAACATACCTCACACTGAAATATTTCTGCATTTTGTTCTTGTACAAGTGCATTGGATGAATGTCTTATTTAGCTCTTCAGTTTCGTGTCTAAACTCCTGACTGCTTGGATATTGGATGGGTTTCCTACCCTGTTATGCTGCCTTCTTGGCTGGAGGAGGGTGAGGGTTCTCCTAGTTATTAGTTGTTGAAATGTGGTGCCCAGTGACCCTCCAAAAGAGGGACTGAACATAATTTGGTTGTGCTCAATGTGTTGTTTGATGTGACATAGTTCTTGTATTTTGCTCATGCAAGCACATTGGATGAATGTCTTATTAAACTTTTCAGTTTTGTGTCTATTTCCCTGACTGCTTGGATATTGGATGGGTTCTTCTAGTTGTTGAAGTGTGGTGCCCATTGACCCTCCAAAAAGGGGACTTGATGTAGGACGATAGAGAATAAAGTAAAGAAAGAGAAATAGAGAGAGAAGAAGAAGTTTAGGAGAGAGGAAAAAAAGAAGAAGATGGGGAGGAAAAACAAGCTACGGAGGCTTTAATAACTTAATTTTTCATATTCATCAATGTATCTAACCCGAATCATTTGAAGCCTTTAAATAAGCTAATACATTCTCAAGATTACTAAAAATAAAGCAAAATCAAATATTTTAACAAATCCTACTTAAAATAAATCTAAATAAAATCTTCCCTAAAATAAAATAAATTTTTAATAAAATAAAGTAAAATCCAAATATGAAATCTAATTTTAATAAAATAAAATTCTAATTATAATTATTTCATATATATTTTTTTTAGGCTTCCGTATCAGGATTCAAAACATAAGTTTGTCGTGCTCATTTTGTTCTGATTTCATCATTTTTGATAGCTAAGCTCTTGCAACTGACATCTCTATAGGATGTGACTGTTCTCCCTTAAGCTTCTAACTTATTGAGGAGCAGAACTTGATCATAATTTCCTACTATAAAGCATGTTTTCTAAAACGTTTAGGGGTATTGGATTTGTATCATTTGAATGATAAATCTATTCCAAAATCTGGAAGGGTGCAATAGAAACATGTAATGGGGGTTATTTCTTCCACCACTTCAAACAAAAATTACGATCTTTCTCCTGATGAATGTCTTATTAAGCATAGGTCATCTGTTCCTTGTTGAGCATAGTATGCCTTATGTTCTAACTATTCGAAAATGTCACTTGTTTTTAGTACAAGGTGGCAAATCAAGAAGCTTCAGTACATGCGCCTCACCAATTCTCAACTTCACATTATTATTCTGTTAAAATAGTTTTCACGAATGTTTCTTTATGCGTTATTGCATTAATGTCTTGGTGAAATGAGCTTTTAAATGATTTCTGATAAAATTATTGAAGTGTTCTGCTCCAATGTAAAATGGCCAACTATTGAGTAATTCCAGTGAGATTTAGTGCAATTTAATGATAGTTGTCTTGATATAGTACGATGCTTACTGAAATGGTGTAGGATGCTTTCCCCTTTGAAGATTGGAAGTTTCTTGTTTCTCTGGAAGATGTTTTGTTTGGCATCATGCCCCTTTTTTACCTTTCCATTTTCCTTTTTTTTCCTAGCAGGAAGAAAAAGTTTGTAATATTGTGCTCTGTAAATATTGGCATTAACACGATTAGCCTTGTAAATTTCAAAACTTTTTTCTTTTTCTTTTCTATAATTGTTAGTTAGTACATAGAAGTTTTCACATCCTTATAGTCATTCTACCCTTGCTGTTTTGGCAGCAATATTCTGTTTGTGCTGGTGAGTATTGCCAAATGGCTAATGCTAAAGACATCTTTTCCATTGTCCTGCCAAACCATGGAGTAAAGATGAAATTTGAATTTGCTAACCTGGGTGTAACTCTTCTCTCTCTCTCTTGTAGCATTTCAGTTCTCTTGGTGCACCCCTCAAGTCACCTCTTTTGACGGAGTATCCATGGAGTCCTAGATGGGAACCATCAGAGATGGCTGAGAGGATCTTGTAAGTTGTTCCTTTCTTTCTTTCGTTATTCTTGCTATTCACTTCCGTTCCTAAATCTCATGACGATAACCATTTTAGCAGTGATTTTCTGGTGGAAGAATGTCTGAACTTCAAGAAGTTTTGCAATGAAAGTCTGCTTCAGCAACGTTAGGGCGGTGCCTTTGCGTAGGCATCAAATGTTCTGTCAACTCACCCTTGCGAATAGAGTGAAGTTAAAAAGAGTATCCTTCAATAGCTAGCTATTTGTACGACTGCTTGATTGTGAGACCACTGGTTCCTGTGTAAAAAAATCCTACCTGTGATTATAATGGATGTTGAGTGTTGAACTTCTTTTTGTCAGAATGATTAAAATGAAAAGCTATGTGAGGGAAATATTATGTTTTTCTCGTGTCTTCTTACAAAATTTGATTCCAATGTCATGTATAAGTAGAGATGATCATCTCGGCCAACTTATTTGAATTCGATCCATTATCCAAGCCGAATAGATATGAGATTTTGATTGTTTCCGAAAATCAAATTGGATACGGATTTTTTTTAACAAAAAAATTTGGATATTGGATCGGGTATGGGGATGGAATTGTTTCCGTCTAGATTTGTCCTGAATCTGATGTCCAATCTAAATATATCCTGATTAACCTTGAATCTAATATTTGATACTTTTTGGAGGTTCAAGAACTTGGTATTAATAATTATATTATGGATTATTGTATTTTGTATTTATTACTTTGAATTGAGATAATATTGGTACTTTGAAATTATGTATTTTTATTATGTATCAGTTGATAAAATGATAATTTGGTGAAATGTTAATTTTAGAGATTTTTATGTATTATTTTAATGAATTATTATTATGATGACGATTATGTATTATTTTAGTTTGGAAGATGAATTATTTGATAATAATAGGTTACATATGAAATCCAGTTATATATCAAGTAGTTATATATCAAGTTACATATCAAGTTATGAGCAGATTTGGAGACGGATGGAGGGTTCGGATTTTTGAATATCTGTGTGTATATCCGTTCTTCGTTTGAAATAGGGATAGTGGTTAAAAAAAATAGCTGTTTAGAGTTCGGGGCGAAATCGAAGGTAGACAGAAAGTTTGGAGTTCAGATTTAGATATTTTCATTTTTGTCTCTGATCTATCTCATTGCCGTCCCTATGTATAGGGTGGTTTTTTTTTGGGGGGGGGGGGGGGGGATGCCACTGAGGCATGGTCTGAATCCTTTGCGAGGAGTGAAATAATATGTATAGGGTGGTTTTTTTTTTTGGGGGGGGGGGGGGGGGGTTGGCCACTGAGGCATGGTCTGAATCCCTTGCGAGGAGTGAAATAGAGAGAGAGAGAGAGAGAGAGAGAGAGAAGTGAAGAAAGAGTGCAAGTATCTCTGTTTTGTTTGCTGTTATAACGAAGGTAGAAAATGAAAAAATAAAATAAACTAGAGCTTAAATTTTCAGTATTTTTATTTGCCCAAAAAATGGGACGAAAATCGAGGGAAAAGTTTCATAAGTGAAACTTTGATAATTTGTGTCTTTCCGTGAAATAAAGAACAAGAAAAGTAAATTACAAATCTATTTTAATGGTAATAATAATACAATGACATCAGACAACTTTTTTTTTCCTATTTCTTTTCAACTGAAAAGCAAAGAGAGAGGAAATTACCTATTTTCCTTCTCCTAAATTCACAAACAAATAACCGAAAATTTTTTCTCTCTCTCTCTTCCCCCCCCCCCCCCCTCTCAAGTCGCTAAATAAGACTATACTTAAGATCCCCCTCGTGGGGGGGAACCAGATAGATTGGACAGCTTCCCTTTATGTTCAAATAGACTAACATGAAACAAAATATGAATTAATTAACAAAGTGAAATAATATTAACTAATTTTAATTTGTAAGTCATTTTTATAAACCACAGCTTCCCTTTATGTTCAAATAGACTAACATGAAACAAAAAATTGATTAAATAACAAAGTAAAATAATATTAACTAATTTTACTTTGTAAGTCATTTTTATAAACTTTGATTGATTTTGCCCTCGTTTACTTATACACTTTCTTTTTAGAGTTTTTTTTTTTTTTTTATAAAAATATCTTTCAAACTGTCTTTCACTTTTTTTTATCTTCAAACTATCAAATGCAGTTATTACATTCTCGAATTATCTAATTCTGTTATATTACATCCATTAAAGTTAACAGAAAAATTGTCATGTACAGATTAGGTGACCTTTTTCACACCATCCTAGGGACATAATGGTCAGTCCACGTCTAATTAATTTAATTTAATTATTTATTAAAATAATTTAATAAAATATATTTCATATTAATTTAATTAATTAGATTAATTAATTAAATTAATTATATTATTTATCAAAAATAATTTTAATTTAATGAAATATTTAAATAAAATAATTCATTTTAATATGATACAACAAAAATGAACAAATTGTTAAAGTTGAAAAAATGTTTGCAACAAAAAAACGTGTTTTCATATTAAAATGAATTATTTTAAAAAATATTAAATATAAACGTTATCGAACAGAGCTTACAATATTCTTTTAAAAAAAATAAAATTTGTTTCCACTCTTTTTTTTCTTTCTTTCTTCAAAACCAAATAATTAAATTAAATTAATTAGTTAATCTAATTAGCCATACATCGACCATTATGCTCCTGTAATAGGATAAAAAAATGTCATATAACCCACATATGATAATTTTTCTGTTAATTTTAATAAATGGAGTTAGTGTTCAGATTAAATAAAACGAAATTGAATAGTTCACGATGTAATAAATGCGTTTGATAATTTAAGGATGAAACAGAAAGAACAATGATAGTTTGAGGAATATTTTCATTAAGGTTTTACCTCCACTATCTTCTTATTTTGTTCATACTTATTTTAAAAATTTAATTTTATCTCCTACTAATTACAAATTCTAAGTTCGAGATTAGTCCAACCAATGTTATTGGATTTAAAAAAAAAACATAGGCTCATGCACACAATCTACATTGGAAGTGTGCATACATAATGTGTGTAATTTTATTAATTTTTTATTTTAAATAAAATAAAAAGTTAGAAAAAATTCATTTGTGTAATTTTATTAAGGCTATAAAAAATAAAATAATTAACGTGGTAGTTAAAATTTTAAAATTTATAAAATGACTTAAGTATTTGTAGTAGTTATTTAATTTAACATTTGAATCAAACAAAAAGTTGAAGGATATTTTAGTAAACTATAATGGTTCACCAAAATTAAAATTTTATTAATTTTACCAATATTTTTAGTGTTTTTTCCATAATAGTATAGATGTTAATAGATATAGACATGTAATATACTATTCTTTTGGATTTAGGGATGGCAATGGGATAGATTGAAGGTGGATATGGCAATATCCAAATCTGAACTCCAAACCCTCCATCCGCGTCTGAATTTAACCCGAACTCCAAACGGATATTTTTTTGAACTTCCATCCCCATTTCAAACAAAGAACGGATATATTTGTGGATATTCGAAAATCTAAACTTTCCATCTATCGCCAAATTTGCCCATAGCTTGATACATAACTTGATTACATATGTAATCTATTATTACTAAATAATTCATTTTCAAAACCAAATAACACATAAATATCAAGATAATAATTCACCAAAATAATACATAAACATCTCTAAAACCAACATTTCAACAAATTACCATTTATTAATTGATACGTAATAAAGATACATAATTCTAAAGTATTCACATTGTTCCAACTCAAAGTAGTAAATATAAAATACGATAATCTATAATATAATTATTAATCTCAATTTCTTAAACCTCCAAAAAGTCTCAAATATCGAATTTGGAGGAGATCGGGGTAGTTTTGAATTGGATATCGAATTTGGGATAGATTGGAGCAAATGCAGTTCTATCCCTATATCCGATCTGATATTTAATTTCTTTTTTGTTGAAAATATCCGTATCTGACTCGATTTCTTAAAAAAATCCGAATCTCACATCTATTTGACTTGGGTAATGGATTAGATTCGGACGAATCGACGGAAATGACCATTCCTATTTGATTTGCAATATAAAATAAGGTGGAGAAATGAAAATTAGAAGAGAGGTTTTTATTTTGGATTATTTTTAAGTGGGATGGTTTGAAAAATAACTAAATAAAGGGGAAGGTTGGTAGGAGTCTTGGAGCCCGTACTAATCATAGAGGAGTAAAATACGAAAATTGATGATGGACGAACGGACCAGATCCTTTGCCAGTTGTCAGCAGGCAGAGTCACCCGGAACCGTTGAAATCGTGATCCACCGCGGTCAGTTAGAAACGGACGGACCAAAAATAAATGCGACCATACTAGCGGGGGGCCCGTGGGACCCACCTTCTTGACGAGCACCCCTCCATCGTTCCCTCCCTGAGCGGTTATAGCGCCCTTACATTTGTCACAAACACTTCAAATAAAGTCCTCATTTCCCTCCTCCTCTTCTCTCTCTCTCTCTCTCTCTCCATAACTCATCATCTCTCTGCAAGTTTGATTCTCACAAATCGAAAGCACAACAATGAGGGAGATCTTGCAAATTCAGGGCGGTCAATGCGGGAACCAGATTGGGTCCAAGTTCTGGGAAGTGATATGCCACGAGCATGGCATTCAACAGGACGGTAAGTACAATGCCGAGGGAGGATCGCTGGATCTCCAACTGGAGAGGATCAACGTCTATTTCAACGAAGCCGCGGCCGGGCGGTACGTCCCTAGGGCCATCCTCATGGATCTCGAGCCCGGGACCATGGACAGCATTAGATCGGGACCCTTCGGCCAAATCTTCCGCCCCGACAACTTCGTGTTCGGCCAGTCCGGCGCCGGCAACAACTGGGCCAAAGGGCATTACACCGAAGGCGCCGAGTTGATCGATTCCGTTCTCGATGTTGTTCGCAAAGAGGCTGAGAATTGTGATTGCTTGCAAGGTATTTTTGATCCGTTTGTTTCTAGTTTAAATCTGTTTCTTCTTTACGGTTTAAATACAGCTCTATAAAATACGACTTCCAGTCTCTGCTGTTTTCCAGATCAGAATTTCATTAATGCTCATATTTACAGTTTTTTTTTTCCATCGCCAATACATCAATATATCTTAATTAGTTTTTGTCTTCATCGTCTGGTCCTAAAATTTTTGATGGTTTTGAACCGCTTCTGATGATCACGTAAATTTATCATGCCTACAGTTCTTCGTCCAATTGTGCAGAATTCTCATTTTGGTTATTCTTTCACAAAGACTAATACAATGGATGACGAATTTTGTTTTTTTGCTTAATCAACTCATATTATTGCTTATTGAATTTGATTAAACATGTAATAATTGTGAATTAATTTCAAATATGGAGGCCTGCTTCTATAGTTGATTATGTCCATCTTGACTTCGGGAAATGATTAGAACAATGGTTCTTTGTATCATATGCCCTTGGTATATCCATGACCATTATTTTTAACATTGTAGTCTTATCTTAAACAGTAGTTCTCTTCTCAATGATTCATATCTTGATTTCTTAAATATGTGATTTGACGGTGGAGCCTTGCTGTGCTGCCTCCAGTTGGGCCACTTTTGTTGTAGTTTGGCACCATTAGAATATTCTTATTACAATGCATAAAATAATAAGACCATGCAGGTCTTTTTTGCACGTTGTCGTCTTTCTGATTTGAATTTTACAATATAAGAGATTATGTTGCACCGACACTTATAGGTTTTTTTCTTTTAACCAAAGTTGAAATTGATAGGAGTGAGTGACATTAAAGCAAAGGGAGCATTGTTGGAGTTGTATGTTGTGCATTGCTGAGCTATTTGCTTTTGCAAAAGGCGCCAATATTATATTGGCAATAGCTGCGTCTGCTATGTTTTTGGTTTGGCAGTGAAATTTGCAAGATTGTTGTTGGATTTATGGGACCCTTGTCGCCACCATGTGCTGTCCTGGATCTGATTTCACCCGCAAAAGTTCTGCCGTGGTAATAAATTATGGATAGTCTTGAGAATATAGAGCAACTAATGGTTGCAATATTTAACCAAAATAATAATAATAATAATGCATTTTTCAATCTTTTGATTGAGAAACTGATTTTTGGAATCTTGATATACAACTGAGTATGGACTCGAACACTATTACAAGATTGTGTTGCAGGTATTCTGATTTTTAGATCTAAAAGGATTTTTGCTACTTTGTAGCATATAAGCAAAATTACAATGAGAAGTTTTTGCATAGGCTATACAGCTTTGGACCTGATATTCTGGATTTGGGGATGGGAAATCGTGGTCTGTGTAATTTTTGTATCACTGTAACTTTCCGTGTTTGATCACTTTGGCGTGAATTAAGTCATTTTTTGAGGTAGGACAAATTGGTTAGCACCCTAAAAACTGTGCTCTTCTGCTAATTGGGATTTAGGATCATGGTTCCTGCTATATATTGGGCAGAAACGGTTTCATTCGGGTTATGCTTAACTGCCTGATGCCTGTGTTCTTTTTTTTTCTGAGTCAGGTTTCCAGGTGTGCCACTCTCTTGGAGGAGGCACCGGTTCTGGCATGGGAACCCTCTTGATATCAAAGATAAAGGAAGAATACCCTGACAGAATGCTACTCACATTCTCTGTTTTCCCTTCACCAAAGGTTTCCGACACAGTTGTTGAACCCTACAATGCCACACTCTCAGTGCATCAATTAGTAGAGAATGCTGATGAATGCATGGTCCTTGACAATGAAGCACTATATGATATTTGCTTCAGGACATTGAAGCTCAGCAATCCAAACTGTATCTTTCTTCACTAGTATTATAAATTCACTCAATATATAGCCCTACTACCAATGCTGATTACTAAAGCTTGTTTCTTGGTCCTCTGATTTGCAGTTGGCGACCTGAACCATTTGATTTCAGCAACCATGAGTGGGGTAACTTGTTGTCTGAGATTTCCCGGCCAGCTGAACTCCGATCTAAGGAAGCTGGCTGTTAACCTGATCCCATTCCCACGTCTTCATTTCTTCATGGTGGGTTTTGCACCACTCACTTCTCGTCGATCCCAGCAGTACGTATCCCTCTCTGTCCCTGAACTGACTCAACAGATGTGGGATGCGAGGAACATGATGTGCGCAGCTGATCCCCGCCATGGACGCTACCTGACAGCCTCAGCCATGTTCAGGGGAAAGATGAGCACCAAGGAGGTGGATGAGCAGTTGATCAATGTGCAGAATAAGAACTCATCGTACTTTGTGGAGTGGATTCCTAACAATGTGAAGTCAAGCGTTTGTGATATTCCGCCAACAGGGCTGAAGATGGCATCAACATTTGTAGGGAACTCTACGTCAATCCAGGAGATGTTCAGGAGAGTAAGCGAGCAGTTCACAGCCATGTTTAGGCGTAAGGCCTTCTTGCACTGGTACACCGGAGAAGGGATGGATGAGATGGAGTTCACAGAGGCAGAGAGCAACATGAATGATCTGGTGGCGGAGTACCAGCAATACCAGGATGCCACTGCTGATGACGACGGAGACTACGAGGAGGATTATGAACAGAATCAAGAGGGCTAAGTACTGAAACAATAACCATGCCAATTACCTCGAAGAAGAACGGAAGATTTGATAGAATTAGTTGGCTTCAATTCGTGCTTATCAACTACTATTTGGTTGTCATTTTTACTTTCCATTTTTTCTTATCCTTTTCAGCTTTCTCATTGTCCCCTTTCCTTATTGGCATATATATACAAACACGCATATATATATATATATATATATTATTGGTTGTTCTATTCGATGATATTGTTGTTTTTTCTATCCAAGCATTTGAATAAGCATATTTTAATGTACTTGAGCCCCTTGCTCTAGCTGTTGTGTAAACAAATTTCAAATTCTTTTAATTTTGTTTGTTTGTTTGTTTTATTTATTTATTTTTTGGATGTGAATAATTCCCTATTTTTTTCATTATAATTATTTCCATTTTTGTTGGTATAATCTGGCTCTTGGTTTAAATTCATTGGGAGATTTTGGCTTTATTTCACGCCACCTTTTGGGTTAAAAAGGCTAAAGTGAAGCCTGGAGACACGTGGATTTAACAACGGCCTTTTGGGTTAAAAAAGGCCAAAATGAAGCCTGGAGATTTTGGCTTTATTCAAACAATGTTTGCCGAAAATGGGGATATTTTTCACATTATTACCATTTAATATGCCAAAAATGTATTAAGCTAATTTTGCTAATGCCCATCAATAAAACATATTGTGACATAACCGAAACTGATAAAACACTAACCTTTCATACAAAAGTTAAAAGAGAACGACTATTTAAAGAAAAATTTCTGCTAACAATAAAAACAAAAACACGTCAAAAAGGTATGAAACAATGATTTTTTATCTCAAAAATAACCTCAGTTGGGTAACATAAGTTGTTACGGCGCCGAACGTGCAACTTCCTTCCTGAAAGGTATGATGAGTCTTATAACTATTTGCGGATCAAAAGTTAAAAAATTTATTTGTCGTAAAATCTTTCGGGCCTACTAATTCTTACGAGTCTTCCTGAGCTTCTGTTGCTCCAACCGACTCAAAAAACTAATTACTGGACATTTTCTTGGGCTTCGGTCGCTTCAATTTGCCCCAAGAACTCGTCCATGTCATTTTGTATATACCAAAATTCAGAAGTGCATTAAACTAATTTTGTTAATGCCGTTAGCTAAACGATCTATGGGGTCAATATTGAGTTGTGATAAAAAACCAAAGGTTATCATCAGCACTGTAATGGTTTGGCAGCAAAAGACTTCCTCATCTCTTTGATTCTAAGCGTTCTTCTCCTCCTAGCTTCAGCAGCTTCGGCCCTGCGATCAGGTAGAGATCTTCCATGATCCAACGGCTGCGAAGAGTCCAACCCAGAATTGTACTCTGGGGGAACAGCAATACCTAGCTGTCCCATGTGATTGACTCTGTCCAATCCAGAGCTAGACAACGCTTGATTTGTCTCTCGAAGAAAATTTTCTCTTGAATGTGATCCAACTTGAATTGCAACCAGTTCAGATTGGGTTGGCAGTTGGGTTGATTCCATCCCAACAACTAACATTTTGCTGATCTCCAAATGAGGGTTACCATGACCAGAGGTCAGCTGTGAAGTATAAAACAGAAAATAAAATATAGTAAAACAAAGACCCACAACAGAAAAGATTAGCAAGCAAAAACTAATAAAATAGAATCAGGGCCCACATCACGAAAGCAAAAAGTAACAGAGAACAAATCAACTATGGCAGAAACATTACCTCCTTCTTCATTGCTTTCAACTTCGTATTCAGATCTTTTATCTTGCGGTAGTAACTCTTCACAGTCTCTATCTCCTGTTCGAATGTTAAACAAAATTCATCCCAATCTATACACGCACATATACAAGGATAGAAGATTGTGCATTGACAGAGACTTTGTCGGGGAAATTAAAGAAACAGGAAAAAAAAAAAAATTTAAATCCATAAAGACACAATTCTATACACGAACCCCTTTTAGAAAATCTCTGTTTCGACTCAATTGGTCCACCATCACCAACAACTCTTCTCTTGTCTGAATAAGCATCAAAAGCAGCAAACATGGATGTAAGCATCGATATGTATGTATGTGTGTGTGTGTATATATATATATATATATAATGTGACAAAACCCTAAAAAAAGGGAAACAGTAACAAAACAAACCCAGCAGTCAAAGCACAAAGAAAATAAAAACCCATGAATAAAAAAGAGTCAAATTCAAGCACAAAATTGGGAATTAAAAAAGTCAACAAACACGTAACCCAAGAAAAGGGAAAGAGGAACAAACAAATACCCTTTTCTTAGAAGAGGTTTTTTTTGAACGAGACCCCTTCAAATTTCCATCAGATTCGCTGGCCGAGAAAAAAAGAGGAGTCGTCGGGCTCGAGATATCAACTCTGATGTCAGCTCTTCTCTCCGTCTCGCTTTCGTGCGGACAAGTCATCTGAGGAAGAAACGGCGACGACGGCGGTGGACGGAGACGGCAAGGAGGCGACGGGCTCGAATCCGGTAAAGTTCTCTTCTTTTTAGCCCCCCATCGGCAACGAGACTCCGATTTGTAGATTAGAGACGCAAGGTTGAGTAAGATTTCAGCGACCTCTTTTTCATCGCTAGAAAAGTAACTGGAGAGATGCGAACTAGTGTCTGGGGCCTGCTCCATTGTTCTGGAGTTCAAGACAGAGAGTAGAGAGAAAGAGAGAGCGCCAGGAAAGAGAAGTGAGCGATTATAGGAGCCGCATTGCTTGGAGATGAAGGGTTAGTTTCCAGTAGGAAAATCTGTGAAGGCTTTGGCCGCGAAGAGAGGCCAAATATTGAAGGGTTTGGTATAAAATTAGGTAATAACTATATGTGTATCTTAAATAAATAATTATTAATAATATTTATTTCAATCATATAAATTCGGTACTGAAAAACATACTGTCATTGATACCGTACTTAGGGGCATCGATACATTTTGACACGTATTATTTTGATTCGATATAAAAATATGTAAGTATTGTGCGAAGGAAACAATGGCCTCCTGGCGTACTTTTCAAATTCTCGTACTTGTCAGACTGGCTCCGTTACGGTGATGAAAAACGTAAAAAAATGGTTAAAAAATATTAAAATTTTTAAAAATTATTTATTTTTTATTACATTACATAAAATATAAATTCATAATTTTTATTAAATTTTATTACTTTTTATCGCTCTAAACATTCCTATTCTTTAAGTTTTTTTTTAGAAAACTTAAATACTTGTGAATAGTGAAAAGAGTAATAAAAAAAGAGTAGGTTAAAGGGTGATTTTCGACCAAAAACACTCTAATGATCTAATCAGTTAAAAAATCAAAGACTTATTGTAGAGAGACAGTGCTTTGCGGGCAATAGTAAGCCTACATTAATAATAATTCTAAACTATATATAAGGGTGTGTTTGGAACGATAAAAAATAACGAAAAATGTGATTTGAGTGATTTTTTGGCGTTTAATATGCAATTACAGAATCACGTTTTCAGAGATGAATACTAAAACTTTTTTACTTTTGCGTTAACTTTTTGGAAAAAAAATTATTCGAACGATTTTTTTTTTTTTTTTTTTGTCCATCAGAATGGTTTTATATTAAAATTTATTAAAAATTGTTGAAATTTTTTTGAGATTTGTGAAAAAATTATTAGGGTTTGTAAAAAATTTAGTGGGATTTGTAAAACGTTGTTAGGATATGTAAATATATATAAATTTATAAAAATTTCACAAAGTACAAAATGTGTTAGAGAATTTTAGAGATATTCAGAGTTTTTTATTTATTTTTATCGTACCAAACACCCCATAAGAGTTAGGAAAAAAAAAATAACAACTGGAATATAGATTTGACTGTAATGTTATATTAATTCCACTAACCTATACGTTTTTTCAGTAATTAACGTATTTAGTGCACATGAAATTATTTGCAGAGTAGTGAGATGTAATAGATTTGAGAAGAGTAACTATCCCATCATACCCTTCATTGTTCCAGTAACGAATTAATTTAGATATAATATTACGATATGGTTGAAAATTAACCAAAATTTTTATTCTTCATTCTGAAAATATAATTCTATAATCAAGAAAGTGATCATGTGATTGTAAATTGAACAATGAGGTTGATGAATGAGGACGGTGAGTTTACTCAGGATGATATTACTTGTTTAATCTATTTTTTATACCGACATTCATAATTAAAAATTCATAATTACACAAAGTTTAATATATCACTCAAATCATAATTGTAAGACGAAGCTTTAACCTAACATTTTAAAGTTACTGTTATTAAAAATATGCATGTTTACATATAGAAGCATAAAACACATAAAAAAATGTAATATGTCACTCTAATAATTACAAAATATAATTAAGTATAAATAAGGGTGTGAATGAATTCAACTAAGTTTTACATTATTAAAACACAACTCGTTTGTTAAATATTAAAAAAAAATCTAATTTTTTATTTTCATGTTCAGCTCATTTATTATTGTAATAAACTAAGCTTGAATAATTAGCGAACAATAATATTTATTTGTTGCTTTATTTAGGAGAGACCTTGATATTTTCAATCCGATGTTGGATAAATAAATATAGTTTAATAGTATATTATCAAACCAAACCAAATTATTTTTCACTAGGTGGGGTCGGTTATATAGATTTGTCGACGCCAATTAGATCTGTTTAGTGTCATGTCCTCCGATAGATTTAAGTATATCGGGTTATGTTTAATAGTTTAGTTTAATAGTATATTATTTGTATTATTTTAATACTGTTGCATTAGTCAAAGTGATGTAGAAGCAGAAGCAGGGTTGGATAACAAGTCCAGACCCATTTCAAATAGCCTAAAATCTAACTCAAATATTAAAATAGATGAGTGAGTCTCGTGGAATGGCATGTCCATGTCCATTCCTATCTACGCTGATGGCTCATATATAGGTAAATTTTGACTAATTTAATTTTTTAATTTTTATTTTATTTTTGCTAAAAATAAAATTTGTATCATATTGAAAAAAAAAAAAAAAACAAGCGTACACTTGTTAACTTGAAATTGACATAAATATATTTAATTTTTGAAATAAATTAATTATTTGACACATTTAATAATTTTTTTAAATATTTATATATAAACATGAATATACACAATCACGAATACAATTTTGACCCATTATGTGATATACTAAAATTTTAATTTATTTTTAGCTCATATTATTTTAATTTAATTATGCTCAAAGTTTTCAACTTTAAAATTTTAGTCGAGTTTATATTTGTTTTAATCTTATTTAAGTAAATTTATATATTAATCTAGTTGGTCAAATTAAATTAGTTTAATTGTAGTCTAAACTAGTTGATGATCAAGCTACTGACTATTGATAAAGTAAAATTAGTGAAACTAATCATTTGAGTGGACTTGTATATGATTTTGATGAGTTACACTCACTTAAATTGCAACTGTCAATAAATGAAAACGATTATACAGTTGACATAATTAATTAGCTATTTATCATCTTTTTTTGGTATAACACATACATCATTTGGAGCAAATTTAATAGAAGTTACGGGTTCGTAATTTGTGTCGTAAAATAAAAATTGAATAATTTTAGAGATTTTTAATATTTTTTAATAATTTTTTAAACTTCAAACATTTTTAAGCGAGTAACTCATCACAAAAAATTTAAACATTTTAAATTGAACAATGCAAGTTCAAAAAAATTCGAAGTGTGTACAAGTTCAACGTTTTATGGGCTATTCTAAATAGGGTTCCAGGGGATTGCAGTGAAAAAATTCACTGCAGGGGCTGCAGTGAAAAATCAAAGGTTAAGATTTAATTATTTTTAATCGAATGGTTCTAATTTAATTTAATTAAAATTATTTTCAAAATAAAAATAAAAGTTAACAAAATATAATTAGAACACAATTAATGCAGAATGTAAAAAGTCGCGAAAATGAATCTCAATCTTTCATTCTTTCACTGTAGCTCCTGCAGTGAATTTCTTCACTGCAGTCCCTGAAGCCCTGCTAAATACATCATACAGGGGTAAATTATAACCATTTAACGTGGGCCATTCTAAAGACATCATAGGGGTAAATTATAACTATTTCATGTTCATTATTACATCGCAGGGGCAAATTATAAATAGGCAATTAATTATCAGCTATGACCTTAATTATTTTCTAACAGTTGGAACACAATTAAGAATTTGCGTTCGGTATTGTCCCACACTATTTCCACAGCCCATTTTGTGCCGAATTGATGTTCAGTAGTAGGAGTTTGAAAACAACGCAACAAACAAAAAATAAATAAATAATAAAAAATAAAAAAAAAAATCAGCGTTTTAAAATGGATATCAAATGCACATACCATCATACGAACAAATGGAAAATCGATAGATTGAGAGTCTGAAGAGAAGTTCAGTCTTGGAATATAATAATAGTAAACAAGAGCATTAGTTGCCCCAATACAATGAAAGGTCCTTCTACGGGTGCTGTTAATAATGACGGCTCATTTCACTAAAACTAAGCTGCTTTCTGTTTCTTGGTTTTTCTTTCGGACAGAACAAAATCCTCATCGTCATCTGATTCATCATCTAAACAACTCTCCTCAACCTTGCCTTTCTTGGGCTGCTTCGAGGCGACTTCCGAATCTGGTGTCTTCTTTTTCTGTGAAGAAACTGGGGATGATGGTGTTTTTCTCTTCACAGTGACAGACTGGGAGCTTTTCTTTACAGTAGCAACCACGGTTTTCGCTGGCGAACCGAACTTTTGCTGCTGACTCTTCTTCTGTTTCTTCTCGTAGACTTTCTTTGCCGCGTCCTTAGGAAGCAAACCCGATTCCATCATCCTGCATTTACATTGGGAAGGAGAAATGTTTATTCAAAATCTGGCTGCAGGGCACAGCAAGCAAATCTATCATCACAAGACATTTCTGGCAATAGCTACATATATTAAGGCATACACAGATAAAAAACCAAACAGATAAATATGTAGAAATTGCTACATGAGAATTAATTGGTTGAAATTAACAAATCAGTAATAACATTTCTTAGAAGCAAGGCTAGAAGATGAACAATAATTGTGAAGAATGACCTATGTTTAAATAACTTCATGGAAAACATAATTCATAACAGAAATAGATGGAGGAAGAGGATTCATGTAACTGGTCCCAACTAGTTTGGGGCTAAGGTTTTGCCAAGTTGAGAAGATAAACAGTAAACATTTCTGAGACTAGGGTTATTTAGCCACAAACTACAAAATAAGTAACAGCATGCGTGACAAAAAGCAACTAAAATTGGACCAACCTCATCCCTTTAGATGGTAATCATGGTATCCGTCAACAATTGAAAAACCAACGAAGATAATCAAAGGTCTAACTCAACTTAGTGAAGAAAAATTGGTAAAAATCACAGCCAAGAAAATAATAAACAAAAGTCTCCAAGTCACTACTTTAAGCAACAGATATTTCAAACATAGTTAACCATACACATAATAATGTCTAATGATCGAACATGAAACATTTACTTGGATGAAAGGATAACAGTAAAAAAAAATGAATATGCCTAATACATTTTATTTCCCCTAATGGTTTTTTTATGGCGTCAATACAACAAATACAGAATTCACAGGTTTTACTGTGAAAACTGAAAAATAATAATTTGATAAAAACCAAACCGCAAATTATAGTTCAAAAATACTTTTTCGTTGAACACGAAAATACCCAAAGGAAGAAGAAAGAGGAAGCATGTTGAGGTTGTCCAAAAATGTTTCAATCTTTTTTTTAAGATGCACCAATTTAAAAGTTGTATACAGATTGTAGCCTATTCTAGTGGGCTCTGTTGGGCAAATGTTGGCCCATTGCATTATTATCAAAATTTGATGAAATATTGTGTCTGATACTAAATAGACCAACAATGTCTTTGGTTGCCCTATGGATATTGAATAGATCCTTTAAGAAGAATTTGAAGGTAGAAATCAGTTGTCCAACAATCTAAACTATCACGAGATCACCACAACCGATTGCTATCCATTTTTGAACTTGTGAAATGCCAGTGCAGAAGTCTCAGGATTTCATGCTCGACTCCTCCCATTTTCTATACCAAGTGTTCATGATAATGGCTTTGTACATGAAGATCAACATGAAAGAAAATGACACAACTGAATTACAATACATGATACATCCAAAGATATCGTACAATTTAGCTCTGTTGTTTTAGTTGATCTACAGCTCAATGGTTCGAATCCAAGAATGAAATGACGTGAATAGGTGGGTGTTGACAAGAAGAGGACGGGTTTTTGAATTATGCGCAGGAGATAACTGCCCAAGGCAAATAAGCTGTAATTACATGGCCAAGTCATCTACTAGGTTTAGAGAATGGTTTAGGTCCACAGAAATGGACTAGGGAGGGTTTTGGGGGATGATCACGGTGGGATTGACCACAAAGATAAAACAAGTCCAAGCCAGATAGGTTTTAAGTAAGGCAATACTTCAAAGTCAGGCTCCTGGTAAGAAGTGATTGTATCTGTTAAGCCAGTGGAGAGGGATCAGTGGCTCCCAGTACGCAAGACACAAGAGGGCTGGACAGTGCCTTATTTAGCAATGCAAGGGATGGCCTTTACAATTTCTTATGAGCTTTTATGGAAGGGTTGACCCTGTGGGCAGATTGTAGTTTGGAAGGGAAGGAGCACCTCATCTTCGGTAATAGTAGACCAGAAACGTCATATTACAGGGTAAGGATCAAACAAGGTTGAGTGTAAAGGTTTCAAGGAAACAAACTTCATTTGACAGCAACTAGGAGATGGCAATGCCTCTTCAAAACAATGTGGAGCCCTGAAAGATTTGGATTTGTGTGATAGAGGAGGGAAAGACCAAGGGGAGTGAATGATGGATCATTGGAGACTTGGAGCAAGGTATACCAGCAGTGGAAGTTGAGGAGATTGAAGTTTTTTTTTGGTAAGTATGGAGATCGAAGTTGGAGTGCAAAGTTGATCTATTCTGGAGGTATATGAGCTATGTTCCAAAGAAGATGGGCTGGGCCCATAAGGTTGAGGTTAGTATGGGAGCTTGGAAAAAAAAAACTAGGCTTCTCAAACCCCCACTGCAAAAAAAGAAGAAAAAACAAAACATTTAAATTGTAGGAGATCAGAATGACATGGGAAACTCCAATAATCCGTGAGTAATACTTGTTGATGGCGTGATCACTAGAGGTGGTCGGGATGATAGTCAAGGCAGCCTGGAGCAACACACACACGCACAAACACACAGATCGCATGAATAGGTGAGCGTATTGAATGTTCACCATAAATGTAAGGAGAGTAAAGGTATATATAGTAGTGGGGAGAGAGCTAATGATTACATGCCAGTAAGGGTTGAGTGTGTTAAATAATAAGCCTTAATGATAGGATGTGATTGACTGATTGTACTTTGAAAGTCAGTCCAAGGTATAAGGATTCGAGATAGAGGTGACAGATCTTCGGATGTCAGTCCAAAGTATTGGGAGGTTCAAGATATTAGGGTTTGTAGTTGAATAGGGTACCAATAAGCTAGTTTTTTTATGTTTAGCATATTTTTGTCTTATATGTTTTTTTTTAACTTTTTTTTTTTTTAAATGAATGCAATTAACATGTCTAAAAACTATTTAAAAAAAAAAAAAATTTCGGTAACTATATAAGACGAAAATAAACTAAACCCAAAAAAAGCTAGCTTATTGGAACAAACTCTTAGCATACCAAACAAAAAAATTATACAAATTGATATCACAGTTTCAATATTGTGTTAAATTACTTGGAAATCAACTCGGATATCAACCAACTGCTCTAGGGTAGTTGGCCAGAACTCTTGGCTTCCCTAAGGGAGGTTGGGAGTTCGACTCCAATGCCTAGCAAACCTTGGAGGTTCTCACACAAGGCGTAAACCTAAGACTTAACCAGTTTGCGTGATTTGTGTGAGGTGTTGTGTGGACTCCCGGTTTACTCATCAGTTATATGGTTCGTTGAGCGATACAATAAATCAGTGAGGTTCCAGGTAGCCAAAAAAAAAAACCCTCAGATATCAAAATTTTAGTGTAAGATATTTCAGTTTGTTTTGTAAAACACATACAAACTAGCTAGTAAACCCACTGGTTTGGCCCCAGTATTGGCATGTTATGGTTCGGGAAGTGTCCTTTCCATTGGTTTTTCATGAACTTGCCATAAGGCTTTTGTGACTCTCTTGTTGTTATTCCTTTCTCCCCCTACTGTCACTTAAGTATCCCAACACAATCAAATATGCAAAATACACGCTACCAACCAATATTAACACAGTTAAGTGGTACAATGAATTAAAATCCAAGACTGCAACTAAGATGGAAGCAAAAGGCAAACAGAAGGATGACTAAAAAAATTCTCACACGCACAAATGACAATAATACTGAAGAAAGGGTTTACATTTTACACTTTGAAACAATTAACAAAAGGGTTGATTATCAACCGAATAGACATGAAAAACCCAACACTTAACCAGGGCGTTCATTTGGTACATAAAGAAGATTGTCAGTATATTCGGGAATGACATTGACAAGAATTCCTTACCAGAAAGCAGCCATTTCACTGCCAGGCACTTGCTCATACAAGCTTTCGTAGAAAATCCTCAGAGGGTCTCTCTGTCAAAAATTAAACAGACTGGTAACAACAAGAAACCAAGAACTGGTATTTACACAGAAGGGAAAGGGTAATTTTCAAGGCAACAGAGCAATCCCACAACAAAAGAACCATACTTCCTCGGGAGGGTCTCGCTTCTGACCAGGCAAATCGTAAACCTTCTTTTCCCTTTTCCTACCATTCTGCTCAGCTTCTCTAGCACTCTTTTTCTTTTCCTGCCCCTTCTTTACCTTGTTAGTTTTCTGCAACTTTTAACCCTAATCAACAGAATGCAATACTCAAAAGACAGAAAACCCAAGCTTTACGCGTAACAAACCTTGTCAATCTTGTTGGAGCTCTTCTTAGGGGTGGGCTTTTCCAAATCGTCGTCGTCAGATTCTTCTTTCTTCACTTTGGATTGCTTTGGGGTGCGAGATTTGGGAACGGCATTGTTGGGCTTCTTCTTTTGGGTTTGGAGGATGGAACCGTCCTTTTCGTCCCCGATTACCTCTCTCTTTGCCGGCTTTGAATCTTCGGAAGGCATGCTAATGGCGACGAGGGCAAGTGATCGATCTGAGGAAGCTCGCAAAAAGTGAAATAATTTGAATAAAAATAACGAATTTTTGGTTCACATGGAAACGGCGGGTGACAGAGGCCAAGGGTTTCGTCAGCGTGACCCGCAGCTCCTTTGAGTTTCATAAATAGAAATTCGATAACAAATAAAAATAAAAGAAAAAGAACTCTTCCACTACCCTTTTCTTCATTTTTTTTTCTTGTGATTAAAAAGAGAATCATTCTTTTTTCTATCATCACGTGTGTATGTATACATGTTTTTTTTCTAATTTTTTAAACACTCTAAATATCATGACATATAGATTTTATTTTTTAGTATTCTTAATTATTTAGAACAAAAATGACGCCCAACTTGGCAAATTTTAATTTGATCAAAGCCTTATTTATTTTTTAAGTGTGACAAAAAAGACACAATATATATAGGTAAATGATACTGGTACTTCCAAAAAAATTTTTTTGTACTCCATGCGAGTGAATATTTTCTTCAACTAAGAAGTTTTTTTTGAGAGTGTTAATATCATTTCTCTTTTTTTCTCTCTCTATATAAGGTGTGTTTGGAGTTGTATAAAAGTGTATAAAATAAAATAAAATTGTAAAAGTAAATGTCTCGTAATTCGTACAGTGAGTGAAATTTTTAAATTTTGTTATTTCATAATTCGTGTTTGTAGAGATTTATAAGATTTTATTTTATTTTGTTGGACTCCAAACGGAGCCATACATAAGTGCCTAATTTGAAATGATGGTGGAACTAATTATCAAAAGACCAAATTTAATGCTCCCAGTGATATTTGGTCTCTATTTTTTGAATTGATGTGTTGTAAAAAATTATTTATTTTTCAAGTTAATTATGTATTTTTTTGAACACAACGTGTTTAATGAACAAATCAAACACAACATATGTATTAAATAGGTTAGACGTGTTGTGCTATTTTATCTATACAGATTGTGTTAATATTGAGTATTTTGACATAATTAATTAATTGTATCATATTAGAGTTGACCAAAATAGTAGAGTATATGATCTTAACATAATACAATTGTCTCTGAAAAGTCATAATATTAGCAAGCCCAATACAGGGAACTAAATTGAATTTTATGATGATGTCTTTTTTTATAAAATAACATCATTTTTTTTAATTCAATACAAAATATTTAAAACATAATATTAGGAAGGCCAATGTAGGGAACTAAAGTGAATTTTATGATGATGTCTTTTTTTTATAAAATAACATAAATTTTTAATTCAATACGAAATATTTAAAAATTTACTTAGATTTAAATCTATTAACTTTTTGAGATACAAGATTTTATTAAATATACTAGTATTGACCCATATAATGCATGGAATTATATAATAATTTTATAGATAAAATATAATTTCTATTGGTAATTGATAAAATATAATTTTTGAATACATTATAAAATATTTTAATAAAATTGCATAATTACATAAATAGCTAGAGTTATTTTTTTTTTTTACCAAAATCTCGATCCGATCTAATCTAATCCTAAAAAATAAACTCTAGAATATATATTAAATCATAAACTTATCTAATTGACCTAATCTTTTTTTTTTTTTGTTTTAAACTGTTTATTAGTTTTAATATATGTTTTTATATATATATATTTTAATTCTCGACTCATTTTGCAGAGTTAGAAATACTATTAATCTTAATTATATTAATCAGTTAAAAAATATCGATATGACTAATTTAAATTTAAATTAGAAATTTTTTTATAAATTTTTCTAAAAATAAATTATTCACCGGCTTAAATAATATTTCTAATTTTATTTAATTTTTTAAATTTAAGATGCAGAAAATTTGATATACATTTTTTTGTGTGTTTAAACAAATTATTTTCAAATTTTATTTGTGTTTTTAATTTAATAATTAATGTATTTGAAATATATAAATTTTACAATTAAATTAAATTTATAAGCAAGTGGATTACTTTTTTAAAACTCATGAGTTCATTCATATGAAATTTATAAGCAAGTGGACTCTTTTTCGTAATCCAACCAAGTGAGTCCCTTTTCGAAACTCATGAGGTTTTTTTACATTTGTTAAATTATATATCACAATTCTAGTGTTTTTACCAAAAAAAAAAAAAAGAAAAAAGAAAAAATGAAGTTGTAGTATTTTAGCGATGCGGCATAAATAAATAAAAGTTTTGTGAATGAGAAAAGAAAAGAGAAGAAGAGAGAATGAATGAATTTAAAAAATAATTCAAAAATCTATTAAAAAAAAAAAAGAAAATAGAATGGCATATGCCATCTAGAATTAAAGCAAAGGAAGAGAAGACAGAAAAATATATTTATTTTAGTATTATAGTAAATAAATAATATAGATTTATAAAAATAACTCCAATATTAAGTATTATTATTCAGTTAAAAATTGTGACATGACCAATTTCAATTTAAAATTAGAAATTTTAAACAAAAAAAATTTATTCCCAAGCTTAGATAATATTTCAGCATTTTTTGTGTTTTTAAATTTAATATATAAAAAGAATTATTATTATAAGAGAAGTTATGTTTTTTAATT
Organism: Vitellaria paradoxa; assembly: GCA_019916065.1. Lineage (NCBI taxonomy): Eukaryota > Viridiplantae > Streptophyta > Magnoliopsida > Ericales > Sapotaceae > Vitellaria > Vitellaria paradoxa. Next base: position 2,516,731 of record CM034239.1, read on the forward strand.
TGATTAATATTTAATAATTTTTAAATATTTTTAACCCAAATTAATTATTTAGTAAATCTTACAATTACAATGAACCTGTAAGAGGCTCAAGAGGGTTACAGTGAGAAAATTTACTACGGGGGATGCAGTGAAAAAATGAATGGTTGGAATTTCTTTATACTTTAATGACATGTGATCTTTTATATTCTATATTAATTGTGTTCTAATCAAATTTTTTAAACTTTTATTTTTATTTTGAAAATAAATTTAATTAAAATAAATTGAAACCATTGAATTAAGTGTAAAGAATTCTTAACCTTTCATTTTTTACTGCAGTAAATTTTTTTACTGCAGCCCCCTTGAACTCTGTGAGTAAGTTCCATTTAAGGAACCTATGAAAGTGGATTCTTTTTTGATATCCAAGAAAGTGGATCTCTTTTTTGAACTGCAGCCCCCTTGAACTTTGTGAGTAAGTTCCATTTAAGGAACCTATGAAAGTGGATTCTTTTTTGATATCCAAGAAAGTGGATCTCTTTTTTGAACTTATGAGTTTTTTTTTTTTTTTTTTTGTATTTATTCAAATCACGAGCCACAACTCTGGTATTTTTATGAGCAAAAGAAAAAGTAAAATTGTAATATTTTAGCGATGTAGAATAAAGAAATAATGGTTTTGTGAACGAGGAAAAAGGAAAGAAGAAGAGGGAATGAAGGAAATTAAAAAATAATTCAAAAAACTATAAAAAAAAATAAAATGATGATTAAAGAGACATTACCTAAGATTGGCGTAAAGGAGAAGAGAAGAGAGAAAATATATTGTTTTAGTATTATAGTATAAATTTTTTAATTTTAGTGAAGCCCTGTCACAATTAGCAATAATTCAAAAACGTCCGGGCCCAAGACACCCGCCCGCTCCCCCAAAAAACAAAAAACAAAAACCAAAATGGATTGTGCCCGTACTGTCACAAAAAAAAAAGGACTTACTTTAAAATGGAATTTTCTTTCGGAAAATTGTATTCAAGTCATACTTTGTAATCTTTTAAAGCTATTAGTTACACCCAAAAAAAAGTATTGCTTTTAAGTCACATTAATGTGAAAAGTTTTGTATTTATGTCACACTTTTGAGTGGGTCCCATGAGTTTATTTTAAATACATTTTCTAATATACCGATAATATCCTTTATTCCTATAACAAAGTTACACAAGTTATTTCCGGGAATTTCAGGAATCATGTAAAGATATGGTTTACCGAGAATCATGCTTCTTCCGTTTTTTTTTTCTTTCCTTGTTTTCAGTTTCATTATTTACAGTTTTAGTCGTGAAGATATTAAGAAGATAGAGCTTATTTGGCCTATCTTCTTCATGGATTGATTTTGTCGATTGGCGTTTTGAGCTATCTTTAAAATAGTACCGATACTGTTTCAAAAAATATGATGATGTTGGCTCGTATGGTTGGTTTGTGTTATGTATCGATTGATGTTTTTTAGGCAGTATGAAAATAGTACCGGTCCAAAATAGTACCGGTATTGTTTTATCGGTACTGTTTTCAACACAGTATCGGCACTGTTTTATCGGTACTGTTTTCAAAACAGCACCATGAATTATAAGTAGATGACGAGTTTTAAGGGCAAGAGAAATCTATTGGGCCGATCAACGTTTTAAGCTATATTCAAAACAGTATCAGTACTGTTTCAAAAAATATGATGATGTTGGCTCGTATGATTGGTTTGTGTTATGTATCGATTGATGTTATATAGGTAATATGAAAACAGTATCGGTCCAAAATAGTACCGGTACTGTTTTCAAAACAGCACCATGAATTATAAGCAGATGACGAGTTTTAAGGGTAAGAGAAATCCATGGGACCGATAGGCATTTTGAGCTATCTTCAAAACAGTACCGGTACTGTTTCAAAAAATATGATGATGTTGGCTCATATGATTGGTTTGTGTTATGTATCGATTGATGTTTTTTAGGCAGTATGAAAACAGTACCGGTCTAAAACAGTACCGGTATTGTTTTATCGGTACTATTTTCAAAACAGCACCATGAATTATAAGCAGATGACAAGTTTTGGGTAAGAAAAATCCATGGGGTTGATTAGCATTTTGAGTTATTTTTAAAACAATGCCGGTACTGTTTCAAAATCAGAAAAAATAAAGATACTTAGGAATGATGATCGATTTAGGTTTTTTCCAAACAGTTTTGATTTTGTTTCCAAAAATCAGTTTTACTTGCTTTGTAAAGAAGATGGAAAGTCGCGGAAATTATGAGTGAAGTGTGCACTATTTTCGGATAAAACTGACAGTTTTGAAATGTGGTGAAAAACGCGTGATGTCTTCTTTTGTCTTTTTATTGTAAGTGTGACTTATTTATAAACAAGTTTTTTGGGTATGACTTAAATCCTTATAAGTCCATAAATAGTGACCGGCCTCCAAAAACCCCATTTTCTTTTATTTGCCAGAGTTAAGCCCGGTCACAATTGCCATTAACACTCAAAAGCCTCAGTGCCTCACCCACCGCCCTAGTTCAAGCCCAGGATTCTCTCCCTTCCTTCTCCCCCTTCCCCCACCCCGCTTAAAGATGGATCCTACATGTACTAAGAAAATGAATTTTTATTTATTTTTTCTGATTTTATGAAATATTTTGTGTGTTTAAAGTTGTAAAAATTTATAAAACTTAATGTCTCGTATTTTATGTAGTGAGTAAAAAATTTAAATTTTACAGTCTCGTAATTCGTATTTGTAGAGATTTGCATAATTTTGTATTTTTTTCTTAACTCCAAACAGTGCCATTAGTTTGAAATTGTTTGCCCAACAATTACTATGTATAAATATATTTATTATATATTTACATCATTTTTAAAGTTAAAGATGAAGAAGATATTTTATAATTGATAAAAATAAAAAAACAAAATTCATCTAAATTGATTCTTTTAATAAATAATATTAGGACTACTCATTTGCACAATTATTATTTTTATAAACTAAGATAAACATTAAAATTACTTTATTATTGTGTGAGAGAATAAAATTAAAATCGTTAAAGATATAAAATTTAATTTTTTTAAAAATTTAGGACCTTCTTATGAGATGAGACCTTAGCCAATTTTTTAAAACTTGAGCTAAGTCTAAATTTTAAGAAACGGCACGAGAACATGACTCGAACTCGACACAATTACTATAAGTAAAATACCAATTAAGTTATTAAGAAAAAATACGAATCCTACTCAATGTGATTACATTAGTTTAAAATTAATACAATTTGATTAAATTTTGAAATAAAGTTAATTATTTAATATGTTTGTTACATTTTAAAATTTTTGAATATAAACACGAACAACTACAAAATAATACGAATTGAATGAATTATAAAATCAAACAATACAATACACCACACAACACGATTATCACTGCTAGTGTCAACCTTATTTCTAAAATAAACCAACGTACTACTAAAATTATTCTTTTATGATATTCCTCTTTGTCACATATTTTGTTAGTTTATTTATTTATTTTTTCCATAATACAAAATTCTAAATAAGTTATTAGAATATATATATTCGCCGTTGTTAGAATCCTTAGAATATTCAGGATAGTTAGGATAGCTATGAGTGATTATATTTCTTAAATTTCGTCTCATAAATTTGATATTTTCCTAATCATAGTATTTCCTAATTGGTTGTAATCTACAAGTATAAATACAAAACAAAGGGAGATGAGAATTTAACTCACTCTCAATTATTTCTTTATTCTTCTTAACATGATATCAGAGCGTTCTTCCAATTCTCTTTAAAAAATAAAAAAAAACTTAGGTGTCACTGTTCATCGCCGCCAGCGATCTCTCCGGTAACTGTCAGCTGTCGACGATAGCACTGCTAGATTCGTCTTCGTCTAGCGAGTCTTATCGGTGAAGTTTCGTAAGCCAACGTTGGGTAACGCTCCTCCACGCATTGATCGAAGCTCTGCGAGCATTAGCCGTCGATTGTTGATCTCAGGCGACGAATCCTTGCTGATGCTCGCGATTCTCGTCGCCTTCGGATGAATCAATTGCTTGCTGCTCTCGTTCGTCGTTCGTTGCTTTCAATCGTCACCCAGATGACCTGACTTCGTTCAGGTTATTATTTCCTCGGTCGCCGGTCCTTTTTCCTCGTCAGTTACCGTCGCTGGTCTCTTGCTCGTCAGTCACCAGCTCTCGTTCCTCCTTAGTCGTCGTCGCTGATCTCTTGCTCGTCGATCACCGGCCCTTGTTCCTCCTCAGTCGACTGTCATTGCTAGTTCTCCTTGGGGTTTGTCTAACGAGACTGGTTACTGTTCATTGGCCTCTTGTCGTTGCTGGTACGTTGGCCTTCTGGTTACTGTTCATTGTATAGCCTGTTGGATCTTTCTGTCTTGGTTCACTGTCAGGATTAATCTTATAATATCCTTGAGGGCTGTTTGGTTTCAATCTATTAGAAATGACTTCTAATAAAATTAAGAATACTAACTCTGGATCTTCTTCTATCGAGCCTGTCATCCTAATTGATAGTCTTTCAAAATCTATCTCATGTGAAAAGTTGAATGGTACGAATTATTTGACATGGTCAAATGCTGTTCGGGTTTTCTTGATTGGACACCAATTGGAAAATCATATTACAGATTCTCCTTTTGATTCCAAGTCCCCTTCATATGTACAATAGAGGGCTACAGATGTTATTGTTATGAGTTGGATATGGCATAGCTTGGAAACTCCAGTATTTCGTACTGTTGCTCTGTGTGGATCTTCCAAAGCAATATGGGACTCATTAGCAGACTCTTTTTCTTAAAAGAGTAATATTTCAGAGATCTTTGATGCGTATGAGAAGCTTTTCTCCTTCCGCTAAGGTGCTCAATCATTGTCTGACTATTACAGTAATCTCAAAGCATTAGGTGATCGACTTCTACAATTTCATCTATTTCTAGAGATGAAGGCTGAGATGATACGACAATGGGATGAGCTCATGACTGTTTTACTTCTTTCTAGTCTTAATGATAATCTTCACAGTTATCGGGATCAGCTTCTGGCAGGGGAGACTATACCCACCATGGCCAATGCTTATTCTCGTCTCCAGCGTTCTTCTTTGGGTCAGCACTCTCATATAGCTTCATCAGTCAATGGGTCTGATTCTGCTGCTCTTGTTGGTGGTTCTAGAGGCCGTGATTCTCGTGGTGGGTCTCGTGATTCTCGTGGTAGTTCTCGTGGCGTTAGTCATGGTTCTAGACGTGGCACCAAGAAATGTAACCATTGTGGAGACACTAATCACACCGAGCCGTACTGTTGGAAGAAGTATGGGCGTCCTGAGCAAGCCCATCATGTCACTACTGAGTCCACTGGCACTGATTCTTCAACACAGAACACTTCTGCTATGAGTGATCCTGTTACATCTGGTTCAGCCTGTCGGAGTCTCTTCACTCCTGCTGAATTAGAGGCCATTGTGTAAGCTCTTCGCATCTCTCGCTCGTCTACTGCTACTTTGGCAATATCAGGTAGTATTGTTTGCTTGACTTCTCCATTTCCCTCTCCATGGGGCATTGATTCCGGTGCCAGTACACGTATCTCGGGTAATCATTCCTTATTTTCTAACTTGGCTGCTACCAATCATAGTATTACCTTAGTTGATGGGTCTTCCTAACCTGTGGCTGGTAAAGGATGCCTTCACCCTTCTCCCTCCTTAGTTTACCATCTAGTCTTTTTATTCCTAAATTTCCATTCAATTTGTTATCTGTTAATCAATTAACTAAATCTTTGAACTGTTCTATAACCTTTTCTTATTCGTCTTGTGTTTTTCAGGATCTCAGGATATAGAAGACGATTGGTTTGGGATATGAACGTGCTGGTCTCTACTACCTTGATCCTATTAGCTTTATGTCTACTTATTCAGCATTCAATGCATCCGTGTCTCCTTTACAATGGCATTGTCGTTTGGGTCATCTGTCATTAGCTCGTCTTAAGCTTACTATTCCAAGTTTAGAGTCTGTTTTAAGTCTTGAATGTGAGGCTTGTCAAATTGGCAAGCACCACCGTAGTTCGTTTTCGAGTCATAAAAGTAATCGCCAGTCTAAACCTTTTGATGTAGTCCATACGGACGTTTGGGGTCCCTCAAAAGTTGCTTCTATTAATGGAAGTTGGTATTTTGTCATTTTTGTTGATGATTATTCTCGTATGACTTGGTTATTTTTTATGAAACAACGTTCTGAGCTACCTGCTATTGTGTTACATTTTTATAATGAAATTCTCACTCAATTTGACACAAAAATAAAAATTCTTCGCCCTGATAATGCTCTTGAATACACTCAATCTATCATGACCCAATTCTATGTTGAGCGAGGCATCCTTCATCAAACTTCTTGCATTCATATCTCTCAACAGAATGGTGTTGCTGAACGAAAACTCTGTCATTTATTGGATGTTGCCCGTACCCTTCGTTTCAATATGAATCTTTCAAGACCATACGGGGGGGATGCTATTCTAACTGCTTGTTATCTTATAAATCGGGTTCCTTCGCCCCTTCTTGGTAATCAGTCTTTCTTTTCTTTCCTATATCCCTCTATTACTCATTTTTCTCTCCTACTTCGTGCATTTGGCTGTGTCGCTTTTGTTCATAATTTAAACCCTGGTTTAGACAAACTTTCTCATCGTACTCGTCGTTGTGTCTTTCTCGGTTACTCTCGTACTCAGAAGGGTTATCGGTGTTATCATCCTCTTACTCGTAAATACTTTGTTAGTGCTGACGTTAGTTTTTTTGAATCCACCCCTTATTTTCCTCGTGAGGGGGAGGTTACTCTTCCCTCTCGAGAGGGGGAGTCATCTCACACAACACAGATTCCCTTTGCTGAACTTCTAGCTCCTAGTGTTTCTAGTGTGCCACCACCTTTACAGGTATATCAGCATCGTACTCGTCTTGCATCAGTTACTTCTGTCCTTGTGGATCTTGAGACTCCTGAAACACCTACTACAACTACACCTGTTGAGACCAAAATTGATGATCTTCCCATTGCTCTCCAAAAAGGTAAACGTGTGTGTATTCAGTATCCTATTACTAAGTTTGTTTCATATCATCGTATATCACCTCGTTTTCGGTCCTTTGTTTGTGCTTTGTCTTCTGTTTCCTGTCCTACATCTTATAAGCAGGCATTATTATCTCCTGATTAGAAGAAAGCGATGGATGAGGAGGTGCAGGCATTACAGCATAATCATACATGGGAGCTTACCTCTCTTCCACCTGGGAAGAAAACAGTGGGATGTTGTTGGGTGTACACAGTAAAATATTTACCAGATGGATCTATTGAAAGATTTAAGACTCGATTGGTTATTAAAGGATACACCCAGACTTATGGTATTGATTATTTAGAGACTTTTTAACTAGTGGCTCACATTAATTTAGTTTGTATTCTACTGGCTGTTGCAGTGAGTAAGTTATGGCCCTTATTTCAATTAGATGTTAAAAATACCTTCTTATATGGTGAACTTCAAGAGGAGGTATATATGGATCAACCCCCTGGATATGTTGCTGCGGGGAGTGAACACCTTGTTTGTCGCTTGCACAAGGCTTTGTATGGACTCAAACAATCTCCACGGGCATTGTTTGATCGGTTCAATTCTGCTCTTCTCAACTATGATTTTTGACGGTCCACATTTGATCACTCTGTATTTGTGCGTTAGTCATTTTTTGGTATTATTGTTTTGATTGTTTATGTGGATGATATCATCATCTTAGGTGATGATAATGAGGGTATTTCTGCACTAAAAAGTTATTTAAGGAAGCAGTTTAAAACGAAAGATTTTGGAACATTACGCTATTTCTTAGGGATTGAGATTGCTCACTCTTCATAGGATATTTCTCTATCGCAAAGAAAATATGCATTGGATTTACTCTCTGAGACTGGTTTGTTGGGATCTTGCCCTGCTGATACTCCTATGGATCCTTCTATTCATTTAGACTCTGAGAGTGGTGAACTCTTATCTGATATTGGAAGATATCGTCGACTTGTGGGTAAGCTAATTTATCTTACTGTGATAAGACCTGACATTACATATGTAGTTAGTGTAGTCAGTCAGTTTACGCATGCCCCTCGTCAACCTCACTTTGATGCTCTTTGTCGTATTTTAAGATATATGAAGAATTTGCCTGGTCAAGGTTTACTCTATCGAGCCTCCAAAACCAGAGACGTGATTGGATATAGTGATGCAGACTGGGCTGGTAGTCAGACAGATCAGAGGTCTACTTCTGGATATTCTATGTTTGTTGACGGTAATCTCGTAAGTTGGCATAGTAAGAAATAGACAGTTGTTGCTCGGTCTAGTGCAGAGGCAAAGTATCGTGCCATGGCTGATACTGCGTCTGAGATGCTCTAGATACAATCTCTTCTCCAGGATTTTGGCATTTCAGTTCCAACTCCAATGTCTATGTTATGTGACAATCAGGTTGCAATATTTATTGCTAACAATCCTGTCTTTCATGAACGAACCAAGCATATTGAAGTTGATTGCCATTTCATCCGAGATCTCTTACTTGAACGTGATATCGCCACTCCGTTTGTGCGTTCTGATTCTCAATTGGGAGACATTCTCACAAAACCCTTAACCCGATCGTCATTTCAAAAGTTGTCTACCAAATTAGGCATGTTTGATCTCCATGCTTCAATTTGAGAAAGAGTGTTAGAATCCTTAGACTATTCACGATAGTTATGATTGATTATATTTCCTAAATTTCGTCTCATAAATTTGGTATTTTCCTAATCTTAGTATTTCCTAATTGATTGTAATCTACAAGTATAAATATAATACAAAGGGAGATGAGAATTTAACTCACTCTCAATTATTTCTTTATTCTTCTTAACAGCCGTGAACCCCTGAATTCCTTTTGTTTTTCTTAAATCTTGTCAAGTTGTTAATGTATAAGTAAGCTACCATTTTTGTAGCATTCAAGTTGACTGGCTAGGCATAAATCCAAAAGGCCAAGTCGGTTGAGGATAGAGATTCCAAACCCTAGCACAAGCGCACCTCCTCTCTCTCTCTCTCTCTCTCTCTCTCTCTCTCTCTCTCTATATATATATATATATATATATGTATAACTCCCTTTCTCATGACTAAAAAAGAGAATAGATAAGAGAGTTTAGAGAGATAGATGTCGGGGGAGAGTAGTGTTCCGGAGTGGAAGAGGAGCTGGACGGAGAGAACCCTAGCCTCAACGTTGGAAACTCCGTTCCTTTTATTAATCTTCTTGGCGGTGACAGTCCTTTTATTGTCCACTTCAATTTACTTGGAGAGAGAGGCAAGGTGGCAACAAACCATACTCAACTTTCAGTTATATATCTTGTTATTTGCGGTGATCTTGATCCGGTTTATGCACTTGCTATCGCTCATCCAAGACCCAAGGCCGCCGCCTTCCCAACAGCAGCGCCGGTGGGACACCTCTTCTTTTGTCGTCGCGGCCGCGGTCGTCTTTCTTTTGCTTTTGGTGTCTTACCAATCTTCTCTTCAGTCCAAGTGGTATGGACTTCTCTAGCTAGTAATAATCAGAGTCCTGACCCAACAAGGCATGGTTAACGATGTAATTTTATTTGGAGTCTCTTTAAGGTTGCTGGAGACTTACTTGGTATAGGAATTAGACCAAGTCTCTTTAAGGTCAATGAGATTTATCAGGATTAATCAAATTGTACGTAAAATTCGAGAGTTAATAAAAAATGATGTGGACCTCTTCTTATGGTATTTTTGTTATTAAATAATAACTATTTAGCAAGAGGTTAGGTAGAGGAAAGAAATTTAAATAAAAGTATGCATTTATTGCTATTATTATTTTTTTTTTTGGAGTTTTATGGTGGAATAGTAATTTTTTTTTGAAAGCATTGATATGATTACTGCTTCCTTCGCATAAAAGGTTTTTTTTTTTGGTAATTCCTTCGCATAAAAGGTTGGTTTTGATGGTTCTGAAGAGCTTGTGGCTGTGCTGATGGTGTATATATATATATATATATATATATGTATATATGCAATAACATTCTGCATAGATTCTATTGGGGTGATTTCCAGTTCTTTGATGCATTGATTTTTTTGTTTCTTTTGAATTATGATTTATGTTTTTAAAATCTACTTGAATTTTTCAAGCGATGAATGAACCAAATTGTTGTGTATAGCCCTTCGGGGTTCAGTTGAGTTGACTAGTGAATTTACTCCCCATATAAATGACTCGAGTTCGAGTCTTGCGACTTATCTGGAAAATGTGATTGGCTCAGTTAAGTTGACTAGTGAATTTACTCCTCATATAAATGACTCGAGTTCGAGTCTTGCGACTTATCACGTATCCTTCGATTTACTGATCCACTACGCAGTTCATTAAATGTTACAAAACTGATGGGATTCTAAGTTACTAAAAATAATTGTAGGGCATAAACAAGTGAATTTCAAAGATGCAAAATAAGGTACCTGCTTATTAAAAGCGTTTGTTTCCCTGCATATTAGCATTTTATTAAAGGAAAGTTATATTAATTTCCTTAAATATTTAACCAACTACAGATAAATTTAAAATTATTTTAACTTTATAGTGACAGATATTAATTTACTAATATTATTGACAATAAATTCTAATATAAAAAAATATAATACATGGTCTTTACTCTTCCATAAATACGTAAAAAAATTCAAAGAAAGATTTAAAAATATTAATTTTTAGTCTCAACATAATCAAATAAAATTTTAGTCCTAAAGTAATATATGTATATTTTTAATCAACTCCTAAAATAATATTTGGAAACATTTTTATAGTACGATGTTGAAATAATATTTGAAAACATTTGAAACATTTTGCATAAGACCTATTTCTCATTCTAAACTGTTTTTATTCATTAATTATTCCTAAATGCATTTTTTTTATTAGTAGTACTTTTTTGAAATGTTACAACTTATTTTCTATTTTACTTGATATGTTTAGATATAATAAGTCCATTTAATCTAATTGAATGATTTTGCCTGTGACCCTGAAATGAATTATTATATTTTTAAAATTGAATTTATATTTTTATATTAATTTTGTAAACACTTTAATTATAATTAAAAGTTAAAACTATGTATATCAACCCTTTCCATGGTAAGAGAGGTGGAGTATGCACAAAATATGTCCGCAAGTACTTGAGATAACAATTACCCCATAAAAACCATTGAAAAGTTAGTTTAGAAAAATCAAAATAAAATTTTCACGGACTGACAAATCAACAGAAGGAAGATAATAGGAACCAAAGTTTTTTTTTTTTTTGGGTAATTAAGGGTGTTCGGTCCAGCTTACGCGCATCTCAACTAATTCCTGAGATCTTGAAGTTAACGATCAGGTAAATCTTTTAGTGACTCTTAAAAGATTCAAACTAGTAACCCTGGGGATCAAAGTTGTTCTTAAGGAATAACAAATTCGAGAGACCAGACTTACAAATGAGCAGACAGAGCAGCAGATCAAGAACAACAAATATAGCCTTCAGACACCCACATGGAGGAATACATACATAAAAATACATTTGATTCTTTCACTCTAATCATTTACAAGAATTCCACCAAAATAAAGAAGAATGAATCACCAACTAGTAGAACTCGATAAAAGTGATGCATACAAATATCTATAGCATCCCCTATTTAAATAGAAGGAACAAACAAGGAGGTGGGTTAGAGAGATCAAATTACACAGGGAGATGAACCCTTTAATTTCGGGATTTTGAACGCGGAGGTAAATAGTTTTGGAGCCTCTGAACCCTCTGAAATGGGAGCGCCATCAACTGCTTTTCTCTTTGCACTTCTGCATCCCTATAGAAGATTGAAAATGACAAAACCTTGAGGCTTAAGAAGCCAATATAGATAAAATTCGCAGAATGCAATGACATTATTTTCATAGATGTTGCTTTTCTTTCACTCTCACAAGAGAGACTGTGTATTCAATTTTATGTTGGTACTTTTGATACAAGCTATCAAACGAATCAGAATGACTCTTTTTGACTTTGGCATTCTATCCACACTTTCTGATTAAGCTCTAGAAAACGAAAAATATAGTGAACCTTTGGGAATTGTTATGTCTTAATAGATCTTCAATTTCCAGACCCCCATCTACCCTAGCGCCTAAAGAAAAGGAAAAGGAACCCAAAGAAAAAAAAAAAAAAAAAGGACAAACGAACCATTCATCTCAACACAGGACACATCGCACATAAATGTACTGCTAATGTGTTGGGGACATAATACCAAACATGAACCCCGATTTCCATTTTCAACACTCTGTTCTCCAATTTTTTTTTTTTTTTTTTAAATTTTCAGTCATCGTATAATTTTGAATTTTGAAAGGTTTACAGTTGAAGTATTAAGTGCAATTTTAGTATGTCAAAACATGTTCTCTATTGTAAAGCTGATTCACCTCCTAGACAGACACACTCCAATTTACCACTCAAGCAACAAAGAGGATCTGTTTCATAGGATCACTGATATGCAATCCATGACTGCATTAATGGTTGAGTTACTAAACCAGTGTATTTAAAATTTAATTATTGAATTTTGAAGGGCGATGAAGATATCCAAATTCTTGTTCTTCAAAGTAATATTCGTACCTCAGATATCACACCTCCAGAAAGCAAACAAACAAAACTTAAACCAAAGTAAATCAAGCAAATCCGTGAACTTTCAGGATGACAGGGTTTGGTAGAATACACAGTTCAACAAAGCCTTGGAATGCACTTGCCAACAAAAAAACAAAGCAAGCCTTAGAATGTCTGGAAAAAAAAAAAATGGGAGGAAAAAATCTTTTAGATAAAGGGAAAAAAAAAAAAGGAGAAAAAATGGTGATTTAGCTAACTAGTATTAGTATAAATCATGGGATAAATCAAATAAAGACACTCCCATATCATCACTGAGGAGATGAAATAGGGCTAATTAATTGAAGCTATGATATTCTATGATACGGATATCTTCCAATTACCTTTTCAAGTACTTGCGAAGCAGGTGAATCCTTCTTCGGAGTTGTATTCCTTGCATCAGTGACTCGGTTCTTGTCTCCCAAGCGAGGTTCTGCTGAGCAACGACGCAATACAGGGACAACAGGACAGCTTCTATCTTTTCTTACCAACTCCAGTTCTCTGGAAAGTACAGAAATTTCTTCGCTCTTTTTTGCTGAGGCTACTTCAAGCTCAACCAAGTTATTTTTCAATTTTTGTATTGTACTATCCTTCTCAGTATTTGATGACTGTAATTGCTCCATCCTAGTGAGAAGTTTTTGTAACTTATCATTTGCCTGTTCTACTTCAGTGCTTTTACTCTTCAACTGATCAGTGAGATCACTCTCCCTTTTTTTATACTGATTCCAGACAAAGTTCCTCTCCGACAAGAGAGCCAACATCTCAGAACCGTCGCCCTGAGAAAAACATGGAAAACTGAGAAATCTTTCCAGAAAGGAAATCCACAAAACACAACATGATGGAATGAAACATACTTTTGTCTCGCTACATTTACGAGAAAGGTAGTCAAACCATTCTCTAAAATCTGCCAATTCACTAACTGCATCATCTGCATTTATAGGGAAAGAAGATTGTTTATATGTAAATAGTTAAATTTTGCAAACAAAATCTAACAAAAATATTAAGCCGATGTAAAAGCTATGCCTAGATGCACCAATCTCATAAAGGGCCATCTCTCACTCCCAGAACTGGGGAGGGGAAGGGGGGGGGGAGGGGGTTGAAGAGAAAAAAGAAAACAGAGTTGGGAATCAGGAACAAGTTAGTGATGAAAAAGAAAATGCAATTAGAGAAATCAAACCATGAATCAAAAATGTACCAGCTCTGAATAAAATTCTCAAAGAAGAACAGAGGTGTCGGAGGGGGTTGAAGAGAAAAAAGAAAACAGAGTTAGGAATCAGGAACAAGTTAGTGATGAAAAAGAAAATGCAATTAGAGAAATCAAACCATGAATCAAAAATGTACCAGCTCTGAATAAAATTCTCAAAGAAGAACAGAGGTGTCCCCTCAATGCCCTCGTATTTGTGCCTAAACAAACAGCATTTTCATTTTATCTTTTTTGAGTGCTTGCTTGACTTGTAAGGTTCATATCACCCCCTTGGTGTGTTGGGTTAAAAAGAGGTTTATGTGACCTTGTAATTTTTAACCTCCTTTTAATTATGATTGGTGCACTTCATAAAAATTTAAAGCATTAAAATTTCTACCTCCTAAGGGTTAAATGATAACCTTCGAGGGTCTGGCGTAAAAAGAGTGAAAATTTATGAAATGAAGGGTTAAAAAATATTTAGTTCTTTACTCTCTCTCAAAAATTGACAATTTTACCCCTAAGCCCGTTTTACCAATGACAATAATATGTTTTCGTTAAATTTGTTGTTAGAAATTGGCAAACCGTGGACACACCAATGAAATTTATGAAATTTGTATACTTGAACATAGACAAAGATGTCTTAGTACACAGGCTAAGCAGCTGAAAGAATGCACAAGTACCTAAGCAAGAATACTTTGCTGGGAACCTCGCTAGGTAAAACAATATAGAGTAAATTTTCAGAGCATCTCGCTGGCTGGCTGGCTGGCTCACTAGCTATTTCAGAATGTATGTCATGACCGTTATCATCATGCTAGAATCTTCGATCGCTTCGCTGTATACTTCGCTGGTTAAAATATATTAGACTTCTTATTACTCATCTGCCGTGACTTTGAACTTTCTGTCTTTGATAACTTTGTCATGCCATGACAAAAAGGGGAGATCTACTATGGGTGGTTTTTGATGTTTTGATGGTTGGTTGGTTATGAATTTTGATATTTTGTTGAATATTTTGACATATGTACTTATTTTGGATTTTAGTTGGGTATGTATCTATTTTAGTTGGTTAGGCTTTTGGATATTTCTGTATGGATGTTTTGGATGTATATTTTGGATATTATGTTTGATGGTTTTTATAATCATTTTTTTATTAATTGTCATTCAACGGCATTATATTTACCTTGTTATGATAATCAGTGTTTGTTTTAATCAATTTCCATAATCAGTGTTTGTTTTAATCAATTTCCATATAAGCCTTTTAACTGTGTGTTGAGTGTTTCAGAGATGCAAGAATGTGATTCTACACAGAATTTTTGAAATTTGGAAAATTTTGTAACAGGGTTGTGTTTATTAATTGTAATTTTTTTAGGAGCATTAGTTGGCAAACCGTGGACAAACCAATGAAATTTATTAAGTTTGTATACTTAGACTTAAGCTAAGATGTCTTGGTATATAGGCTTGAAAATGTGTTTGGAAAGCAGCTAGAAGAATGCAGAAGTACAAAACTAAGCATGAATACTTTGTTGGATCTGCTGGGAAGCTCATTGGGTAAAATAGTATGGAATAATTCTTTAGAGCATCTTGCTAGCTTTGCTTACTAGCTATTCTAGAATGCATGTCAAGACGGTTATCATCTTGCTGGAATCTTCACTATCTTCGCTAGCCAAAATAGATTGGATTCCAAGGATGCTGCAAGCTTGCTAGGTGCTCGTTGATACTCTCGCCCTAGCAAGCGACTGGTTCTGTTTTAGCAACTAATCATTCTTTTGGCAATTTTCTGAGGTTTCTAAAGCTACTCTATATATAGAGGCCTTCTCTTAAGGTTTCTGATTTACAGAGAACAATAATTCAAATTTGCTACATTGCATAAAAAATTCTTTCTTCTTCACTCAGCCAAAACTTCATACATCCATATTCGTGATCTTCAAGGGATTGAAAATTGGTCTTTTGCTACTGAGGGTGCATCGTGGATTCAAGCAAAACTTCAACACAAGTGATCAAGGAGTTGATTGGGAACTTTGTAATTGTAACTTTGTAACCCGACTTATATAGCGAAAGAAGTTTGTCCGGTCCTTCATTTAGGACTCATGAATTTTCCCTATTTGAGTTTTCACGCTAAATTGCTGTGTTTTCTCAATTTTCTACATCGCGCGATTAAGTTTGCAATACTACGCTGCATGTATTTTTTCAGTTTTGGTACACCTATTTTATCTGCTTTCTTAAAATTAGTGATTTAGCATACCTTCCTCCTCAGATGCACTCCTATTCCTCCTCTTCAGAATCTATCCCATACTGTGATAACGCAAATATTAAGGGGTTCACCATACTTATGGTTGGAGTCAATGTTTTGCTGTGGAAATAGGAATCGACATTACCCAGCAGAGAATGTTCTTTTAATCCCATTATATTCCTCTTCTTTTTTCACAGCAAATGTAATTAGGGGCATATTCGAAATTTTGAATTAGACCTCATTAACAAGAAGAAGGAACTGACCTAACTTAATTTTGGAGATAAAAGCATCTCTGTGCTTCAGACCAACCATCAGATCCGACTTCGCAGCATCAACGTTACGCAACATCTCTTGGACAGTAAAATCTCTCTTCATCTGCACGAAAAAAATATCAAAGACGACACAGTGATTCTCAGAAACCCTAAAAGCAACAAAAACTGAAATTCCTTAATTGAAGGAAACAAAACTTAGCGGTCACCTGACAGATTGCGTCTTGAAATAGATTAACATCAGAGACCCACCGATCGTGCTGCAGTTTAATTCGATCTTCAAGAAGTTTTCTCTCTTTCGCGAGAGACTCGATTTGCGTTTGTTGTGTTTGTAACATATGCACGAAGGCATCGAAAACTTTCTGCCATTTTTGACGATCTGAAGATATTTTGGAGTCTTTAAGCGCGCCCATAGTAGGACTGGAGAAGAAGAAAATAGGGGTTTCAGATCTTTCGGAGAGTTACGGGAGAAAAAGGAATTATTGTCTGTGACCGTTGGTTTAATTCAAGAAAAAAATGGCTCAACGGTCGACTGCTGGCGCTGCTGTACACTAATTCAAAATCACATAAAACCTACAATGAAATTACAAATATACCTTGATATGTTCAAGTAATTATAAAATATGCGTTTATAGTATGAAAATTTTACAATTATGCCCATTTTGTGATGTGATGTGACGTCGGTCGAAACAAAACACTAAAGATATTTTTTTTTAATAAGCATTGGCATATTATAAAAAAAAATACTCGTATATTATCAAATAATTAAAATATTATATTAAAACTCTTAAAAAGGCTCCGTTTGGCGTAAAAAAAAAGATAAATTGAGATAAAATGTGATTTCGAGTTAATTTTGGCGTCTTTTTTTCTGAAAAATAGCAAACGGTGGGAACGGATTTGGAAAATCGTTCCCACGAATTTAAAAAAATTTATAAAAAATAGCGATAATGGTACTCATTTAAAAGTTTTTGACATGAAAATTATGATTGTATAAAAAATTTACATATTCGGTTAACTATCTTTCAGATTTTTTTGTTTTTTTAACGAAATATTGAAATTTTTTGAAATTAATGATGGTGAAAAATTAAAAATAGAGGAGTTGTTAGAGATTTATAAAATTTTATAGAGAAAGTTAGTATGCCAAACGGGACAAAGTAGAATGACGAGAAAAAATTTGGCTTCATGTCTTTTGCAATTACAACCGACTCTTATGGTCGGATCTCAATTTTTGAATTTTAAACACAATTTAATAATAGATAAGAAAATAAAATAAAATAAATATACAATAATTATGAAATGTTTTTGTGTCCGAAATTTTTACATAAGTTTTTTAATTTTTATTTTATTTTACATTTATTTTTTATTATGTTTACCCTATCTAATAATCTAATAATTGTTTTATTTTTATTTCGAGGTTTAGATCGATACAACGTTAATTTATTTTGCCACTGTATTGGGATTTTATATTTGTTATATATATATATATATATAGTATTTATGACTTTTTTTAGTACTATATTATGTGTATTGCTATGTCATTGTAATAGGTTTTTTTGTACTATATTATGGATGTTTAATTTTGTATCATGTAATATTTTTATTTATTTTAATATACTCATATGCGTTTTTATTAATTTGTTGTAATTTATATTTTTCTATTGAATTAGAGATACGGCGTAAAATTTAAGATTATTTATTGACAATGCATGTAATGTTGATTGTACATGTAAAAAAAAAGACATTACTATAAATTAAATTGGAATTAAAAAATAATTATTATTTTTTACAATAATATTTACAAAAATAATATAATTTTGTATATTAGCAACTGCTCAAAACATAGCTAAAAATTTATAAATTAACTTAATATAATTGTATTTATCACATGTTAGAGTTGTAGTCAAAAATCATATACACATTAGCTAACAATTACATAATCCATTTATTGATCACTTTATACATGTCGTGTCCAACATTATATTTTCATAATCAATAAATGACTACAATCATGAGCCGTAATTGAGTAATAAGTCAAGCCATAACCAATGCCTTGAAGCCATTACTCAGTTTTTGGTAACAGTTGAAACCCCACATGAAAAGATCTTCTTCATGGATTTGTTGATATACCCACTTATATTTATACACATATACATGTGTTTATTCCCTATCCAATTGTCCTTTCAAATTTGTTACATATTTTAGCTGGAAAACTTATTTCTTTTGTGTGAAAAAAAATAATGTATCTCGAATGGACATTTATTTATTATTTACCATTTGGTAAGTCGGAAAACTTTATGCAGTTTGATTTCGTTCTCTCTTTTTGAATGTATACAGGAAATCCCCAAGTATAAGAGCCACTGACCATCTCTGTTTGAACATGACTTGGGTTTACTCCTTTCGTTTATCAGCCATATGTAAATTTTTGCTGGACTATCACTGAAGTCAAAGATACTGACAGCCTTTGTTTTTAGCTGCTAGACCCTATTGCAGTCTTAGAGCAAATCTGCCGCCCCGATTGCCAGCTGAGCTACGCCCTGGGGGCGACCCTATTGCAGTCTTGTTATGGATTATGATACACACAGACAACTCTATGCGTCATCTATATGACTTGTTTGGATTAAAGATGTAGCTACTCCGGGACAACTCTTTGGGTCATCTATGTGATCTGTTTGAATCAAAGTCCAGTTACACGGATGACAGACAAAGACAACTTAGCATTTTATTACGTGGTGAGTGCTTTGTTGTTTGCATTTCCTATTAGTTTCAGCTTGATGCTTGATAACTGAATTGGTTCATGAGCTATGAATGTGGTGGTTTATGTGTTCTAAAAGAACTAGGGCAAATGCGCGCTCACTTTATGCGTGAATTTATTCTTCCCTCTATCTCCTTTCTCCCCTAATCCCTTTTCAATTCTTGAAATTTTTCATTTTTTTTTTCTTACAAATAGGCAATGAAAAGAGAAATTAAAGAGTAGTCGTTAAAAAAGAAAGTTAAAGGGTATTTATGGAATTCAACATTGGGGCGTGACTTCAAAATGAAAGATAGATTACATTGTATTCTCCTTTACGTTTTAATATAAACCACATATTCTTTAATTTATATATATTAGTTTATAATGAGAACTTTTTATATCTTTCGGCAATATAAAAATTAAGTATACTATTGTCCCGTTTGGGGGAGCAAAATCGGCAAAAGATACCAAATTTTGGTATTTTAGGTGTTTGCTAAAACACCAAAACTTGATGCTTTGCTTGCATGACATGTTGCCAATCACACTAATTTTTGTCTATACAGCGAGAGTATAATAGTCATTTTATTTTAAATCAATTTAAAACTTATTAAAATTTTTATCAAACATATAAAAGTTATTAAATTTTTTTACAAATCACTTAAAAGTTATTAAAAATTTTTACTTATTTTACCAAATATATAAAAATTTTCACTTGTCAAAAATTATCGTAAAAAAAAAAAAAAATTCGTTAACAAAAGTTGCGACTTCCGAACCCGAGATAGGTAAGTGCTAATCGTAATATTAAACATATATTGATAGGACACAACTGCCACGACAAGATTAGAAGCAACTTCTTGTTGTTTTCAGTAGACTTCTCTAAAGAGAAGAGAAATTGTACGAACAGCATTACACGAGCGCATCAATACAATACACGAGACAATATTGATAACAAATTCGGACAAATTTTATTTTATTTTTGATGAGTTTTATTTAATTTTTTACTTTAAAATCGGAAGTTTTTGTTTTTTGTTTTTTAATAATTAAAGGAGTAAATTTTTAATTAGTTAAATCCATTTTTTATTTCAATTCTTATCCTTAAATGTAGAGACGAAACCAACGTCTGACCAAAGGGAGCCTCAACTCCCCTGAGGCAAAAAAATTACATATATATATATTATAATTATTTTTATAAACATATTTAATTAGAATGGCACCCCCAGTATTTTATATCTCACGAGGCCACCACAATAAGGGCATGCTATGGTCACTGCTTGGAAATCCCGCGCGGTGTCCCACACAGACACAAATTTTCTTTTTTTTTTTTTTTTGATTCACGTGGGGCCCACCTCCGGCGGAGAGCGGGATGAGGGGTGCGGGTTTTTTTACAGCGATGGTCGAAGACTTTTCGCCACAATAAATCTCTAACCCCCTGTCTCTCTCACTCAAAGGGTACACCATATAATTTTTTTTTTGTCCTCTTTTGACTTTCTCAACCCACTCCCTCAACTACTCACTTTTTAAACATTTGTCTCTCCCTTTTTCTCTCCAGGTCTGGAAGCTTCTTCTTTTTTTTTTTTTTTTTGGTTCATCCTAGTATCGCAATGGGCCACTGACTGCAAAAAGGAGTGTAAGGATTTGAAGGAAGTTGATTTGAAAGGGAAGAAGGTGTTTGTGAGGGTTGAGCAGCCGTTCCAACCATCAAATACTTGATGGGTCATGGTGCCAAAGTTGTCTTCTAATCTGGTATGAAAATCCTAGGTTATTTTTAGTTTTCATTGTTGACATCTTATATTGAGTTTCACTAATTTGTTCAAAGTTATATATATATATTGGATCTCGAGTTTAGATTTTTGCCATCTTTGTTTCATTGTCTTTGTATTCAGTGAAGTGGGTCTTTTGTTGTAAAGGATTGGTCTTGAGATGGGTTAGTTTGTTGTAATGGGCCACTTTAAATTAATCTTTAATTTTTTTATTTTTATTTTTTTTATTTTAAAGTGAAACTTAACCCTAACCATTAGAAATTTGTGTCCCAATTGAAGGTCCTTACCAAGCCTCCTCACTACAAGTACTAAGAAGGAGTGTGCTGATGGAAACTGGTCCCACTATTTTGGTGAATTCCCCATGTTATTGTTTGTTTGTGTCAGTTTTATCGTTTTGCTTTTAAATCTATTATTATCTCGTGTGGTTTTGCTACGATGTAGCCTCGAAGAAAAATTGAAAAAAAAAAAAAAAACAGGAACTAGTTTGTTTCAGTATTCTTAGTCTAGAATGAGATTGCATTCCTTTATGATGTTCATCTTTTGAAAGTGTGACATTTGAGTTTCACTGTGATTAACGGCTCTTTAATAATTACCCAAAAAAAAAAAAAATCTTTAATCTGACTTTGTTTAATGGCTCAGTTTGTTGTAATGGCTTACTTTTTTTTTTTTTTTGGTAAGTATGTAATGGCTTACTTTAGTTTGTTGTAATGACATTATTTAAGGGTTCATACTTTGTTTTGGTTGTTTATACAACTGAGTTGTTAAATTTTGATTTTTTATCCATTTATAATGTCAGCCTAATTAAATATCTTGTGCATTTTGCCCTTATAGATTTTTTTTTTTGGCACTTTAGCCCTAATTTTTATTCTAATTTGTAATAATTGACATTTGCAATTAATGTGATGGGTGTTGTTAATTTTTGACTTTTTTGTCCACTTATAATTTCTGCCTAATTAATTTTTTTGTGCATTTTGCCCTTATATTTTTTTTTTTGTGCACTTTAGCCCTAATTATTATTATAATTTGTAATAATTGGCATTTGCAATGTGATGGGTATTTTAATTTTTTATTTTTTATTCATCTATAATTTTACCTTAATTAAATCTTTTGTACTTTTAGAGCCAATAATCGGGTTGAGTCAACAATACTAATACCTCCTTTCATATTCTTTGATTTGTAGATCATATAGATCATATTAATGGGGAATGCATCTACAATTTATAATTTTTTCAAACGAGAATGTCCAAGTTCTTTCACAAGTTGATGGTAGTGATGCACCATTGCCTTCCTTTAATGATATTGAAGTTGCAAGTTTTAAGAATCCTCAAAAAAGATCTCGAAAAATTGCAAGTAAGGAAATTGATATTTCTTTATTGAAGCGTGATCCCGGTTTACGCCAACAAATTTTGGATTATGATGTCAATCAACAAGATGAGATTAGAAGAGCTCATATAAAAGTTGGGCCATACTAACCTATATTTTCAAAAGAAAAGTAACCAAATTCGGGGCCTTAATCTCATCAACGTCACTTCCAACCTTCGTGGTTCAAATTATTTCCTTCATGGTTGGAATATTCGCCTACTAAAGATGTAGCATTCTGATTGCCTTACTTTCTCTTTAACAAGCCATCTGGTACTAGACATTCAGGCCAAACTGCATTTGTTATTGAAGGATTCCACACTCGGAGGAAAGTTAAAAATGGGATAAACTGTGCTTTTCTGAATCATATAGGAAATCAACCTAACTCTTTTCACAAGATTGTTGAGAAATCATATGAAGACTTGATGAATCAATCTCAACATATTCAGAAAGTGGTTGATAATTTTACTTCTAAGCAAATTGCAAGCAATCGATACAAATTGAAAGTCTCAATTGACATAGTTTGATGGCTCACATTTCAAGGGTGTGCTTTTAAAGACCGAGATGAAAGGATTGGATCATGTAATCATGGAAATTTTCTTGAACTATTAGATTTATTGGGATCATATGATGAAAATGTAGTTGAAGTATTATGCAACGCTCCTAAGAATGCATCCTATACTTCACCAAAAATACAAAAAGAAATTTCACATGTGCTTTCTAATAAAGTAAGAAGGGCAATTCGTGAAGAAATTGGATATGCAAAGTTTTGTGTAATTATTGATGAAGCTTATGATGAGTCCAAGAAAGAGTAGATGGCTATAGTTTTGAGATTTGTTGACAAGTATAGATTTGTGCAAGAATATTTTTTTGGTCTTGTTCATGTTCCTGACACAACAGCATTGACGCTGAAAGATGCCTTGTATTCTGTGTTGTCTTTTCACAACTTAGACATGCAAAACATTCGTGACCAAGGGTATGATGGCGCAAGTAATATGCGAGATGAGTTCCAAGGTTTGCAAGATTTTATTTTAAAAGATTTCCCATAAGCTTACTATATATATATATATATATATTGGTAATTAGCTTACTATATTTATTGCTTTGTACATCAATTGTAATTAGCATTAATGGCATCATCAAAAGAAGTCATCATGATCCATCAATTCTTTACAAAATTGTCTTCGATTGTTAATATTGTCGGAGCTTCTTGCAAGCATTATGATGAGTTAAAAGCAACTCAGGCTAGTGATATTGCTTTTATGCTTTCTATGGATGAGCTAGAGAGTGGAAATGGACATAATCAAATTGGCACTTTGTAATAGGCTGAAGACACTTGTTGGAGTTCGCATTTGAAATCAATTTCCAGTTTGATGAAGATGTTTAGTGCAACATGTGCAGTTCTACTTAAAATTATTGATAAATGAACTAGCGCTTCTCAACGAGAAGAAGCGGACTCGGCTTATGAGACACTTGTTTCATTGGAATTTGTTTTTATCTTACATCTTATGAATGACCTTATAGAGATTAGTTACTTACTTTGTCAAGCCTTACAGTGCAAATCACAAGACATTTTAGATGCCTTGCAGCATGTTTCATCCACTAAAGCACTTATTCAAAAATACAGAGATGTCAAGTGGGATGAATTACTTGCCAAGGTAAAAAAATTTTGTGAGGCACGTAACATCGATGCCCCAGATATGACTACTCGATATTGTGGCAGAAAAGGTCGAGCTCATCATTAGCATGAGAACTTCACAGTTGAGCATCATTATCAGGTAGATATTTTTAATGAAGCAATCGATTCTTAATTGAATGAGTTGAATCATCGATTTAATGAGCAAGCAATGGAGTTACTTACTTTAAGCTCATCCCTAAACCCACAATGTTCTTCAAAATATTTTAGAGTTGATGATATTTGGCAACTTGTGGAGAAGTTTTATTCAAAAGACTTCATAGAGTTTGAGAGAATGCAGTTGAAAATGCAACTTCACCATTATGAGCATAATGCAGTTGATCATTTAGATTACAAGAATTTGTCAAGTTTTTCTGAATTGTGCCAATGGTTGACAAAGACTAAAAGATCAACAACCTACCACCTTGTTTATAGAGTGATTGTACTTGTCTTAACTCTTCCAGTATCTACCGCAACTTCTAAAAGATCATTTTCAGCCATAAACATTGTGAGAACTAGACTGCGTAACAAAATAGATGATGAGTTTCTCACCGACTCTTTACTTGTATATACTGAAAAGGTTATTGCCAAGAAATTTAGCATCGAGGCAATTATAGAAGACTTTCGCGATTTGAAAGAACACTAAATTCGACTATAAGTAAATTTTTCCCCAAACTTTTATTTTGTGATTTATTAATTTATATATTGTTTGTATAATTTTAACTTTTCTTATTGATTGTTTGTGCCAAACTGATAGGTTGGAAAAATATATGATTTTCAAAGGCTGCATGGAAGGAAAGCTTATTTCTAGGCAATATATGAATACAAACCACCAACCATAATATTAAAGTCAAAGTCTCTAAGGTTGGTATATTTCTTTAGCTCCTATGATATTTTTACACTTTTTGTTAGTGTTATTTTGAAATGTGATTGAATGATGAATTCTAATGACTGTTTTACCTGCGAATGATTAAATATTTAATTATTGATTTATATTAGACTGTTTAATTTTGATATTGCAAATTTGACGTTAGGAAAAAAAAATATTAAAATTTATAAGAATTGGCTCCACCTTAATTAAATTTCTAGTTTCGTCTCTGCTTAAATATAAGGATTATTAGTAAAAAATTACTACCCAACAGTGTCCTTATCTCTAAACCCCTTTCTTATTTCATTCCCAATAACATATTCAGTTTCCAATATTTAGGGAATGATAAAAAAACAAATCCCTATATATAAAATAATTAATTTTTTTAAGCGGCTCCTGTTGTCACATTAGCAAGCAAGAGATGTCATATTGAACTTCACTCATCATTGTGTTTTGAATTTAAAAAAAAAAAAAAGTGACTGTTGCGTTCCAATTTTAAGAAAATTTGATTTATAAATTTAAAAAATTAAAAGTTATAAATATTATCAATTAAATTTCAAATTTAAAAAGATAGAATTATAAAATTGCCATTTCTGTATATAAAAATTATAGTTATATATCAAATGTTGAAATAATTTTACTGTTTTAACTAAATTTTCAATTGATAAAGATGTTAAATTTCAAATTTCAAAAAAAAAAAAAGTGACAGTTGTAGTTTAAAATTTGAAAGTAAAAATAATTATTGCATTTTGAATTTCAGAAAAAAGTGATCGCTGAGTTTTAAATTTGAAAAAAAAATAGATTTTATAAATTTTAAAAATTGAAAATAAAAAATATTATAAATTAAAATTAAAGTTCAAAAAAACAGAATTATGAATTACCATTTCTATATATAAAAATTACAGTTATATGTCAAATGTCAAAATAATTTACCAAACTGACAAAGATATTAAATTTCAAATTTAAAAAAAAAATGACTGTTGTAGTTTGAAATTTGAAAATAAAAATAATTATTGGGTTTTGAATTTCGCAAAAAAGCGACCGTTACGTTTGAAATTTGAAAAAAAAAAACTAGATCTAATAAATTTCAAAAATTAAAAATTAAAAATATTATAAATTAAATTTTAAATTTAAAAAATCAAAATTATGAATTTTTGTTTTTACATATAAAAATTACCGTTATATGTTAAATGTTGAAATAATTTTACTATTTTAACTAAATTTCTAATTGACAAAGATGTTAAATTTCAAATTAAAAAAAAAAAAGAAAAGTGACCGGTGTAGTTTGAAATTTGAAAGTAAGAAAATTATTGCATTTTGAATTTGGAAAAAAAAGTGACCATTGCATTTCAAATTTAATAAAATTATAATTTATAAATTTCAAAAATTAAAAGTTAAAAATATTGTAGATTAAATTTTAATTTTTAGAAAATTTGAATTATGAATTGTCATTTCTGTGTATAAAAATTACCGTATATGTCAAATGCAAAATAATTTTACTATTTCAACTAATTTTGATCAATCTTGACTGCATAAAGAATAAGTGCTAGGGATCTGTTGAGTGTAAAAATCTGAATTGTAACTGTTTATAATTTTAAATGGCATTGTAGTATTGCAGAATAAGAAATGAGATGGAGAAACTGTTAGAAATGCTCGTATAACGTCGTGCTTAGTTATCATTTTGTCACATTACTAGAAATGTACATGCAAAATAATTATTAAAAGAAAAAATTGTAACTAATTAAAAGTTTAAATTTTTAATTATTAAAAAAAATTCACTTTCTAAAATAGAATTTTAAAAAAGTCATAGAGTAAAATGAAATTTATTTAATTTTTATTATATCTTTTATAAGAGCTTTAACAACATTATGTAAAGACAGATATTTTAGATCAGAATCACAAATCCTATTTTATATTTTTCAAACTTAGAATTGAGTCCGGAGGCTTAAATTCAACTTGGAATATTAAAAAAATATATATTTTACATATTTATATATTATTTTATTTGTGATTTGTTTTAAAATATTAATTTTTATATCAAAATATTTATTTTTATCTAAAAAATGCAATTTAATTATTTTTTAAAAATAAATAAATTTTTATTATTGAATTTGAAAATTAAACCTAATTCCTGTGGCAAAGTTATTTATATTACAAATTCGTTCATTGCATGATTTGACATTTGTTTGCGTGACTTGGAGTTGGGGGAATGGCAAGGGCATTGAAGGATGGCGTTGGGAGAACCTTTCAAATTCAAAGGCGTTAAAAGAGGGTCAGCCTTTCAAATTTAAACTTTATGGATTTGACATTATATTTTTTTCAATTTTAAATTATATTTTGACATTAGATTTTAAAATTTGAAATTATATTTTTCTCAATTTGAAATAAATGGAGAATTAATTTTTTTTTGATATTTGTCTTATATTATCAAAATTTTGTGACTATTAAATGAAAATTTTTTGGCCACTCCTAACTTTTTTTTTTTGATATTTGTTTCGACTGTCACAATTTTTTTTTCTACCTATATTATATGTAAATGTCATATGTATCTATACAATATTAGTATATTTTTAACTGTTAAATTTATTTAATTATCATAATTACTTATTTTCCTCTCCACTTTGATTGTTTTTTCGGTCATATTACATGAAAATATAATCTCTCACTCTTCGCATATATTTTTTAAATACTTTTTATATATATAAGTTTTTAAATTAATATTTTAAAAAATGTACTAGTATTTTAAATTAATATTTTAAATAATAACATTGTATACATTTATTAAACGATATATGGATACTTATTAGACAAAGTGAACCAAATTATTTATTTAAAAAATATATTTAAACTTTAACTTTTTTTAAAATTTTACTAAAAAATAAACATTTAAATTAAAATTTTAATTTTAATATGCCTAAAACTTAAATTTTAAATATATATACTTTTACAGTCTTTATGTCATTTATATAATAAGAAAATTTTAAATTTGAGATATATTTTTAACTGTTGAATTTACTCAATAGTCAGGATTATTTTTCTTTTTCTCTTACTCTTCACATATTTTTTTAAATACTTTTTATATATAAGATTTTAAATTAATATTTTAAAAAATGTGATAATATTTGTAATAAATAATAAAGTTTTATAACTTTATTAAATACTGTATAGATTCCTTAATCTCTTTTGATTAGTAATTTTTATTTTTATAAGTTATTTTTACACTTTTTTAAATACGTTTACTCTGTAAATTTAAATTTAAATTATTTATGTATAAATTATATTTCTGCACATTTAAATACAAATAATTTCTAGTATATCTCTATTTCGAGCCCGACCGCATACATAGAGGTGGACAGCTAAACGAACAAAGGTGGCACGCAAATGCAATCAAAGCATCTTAACAGCTGTTGTCCGCTGTGATTCACTGCTTTGTACAGCTGTCTGGTTAGCTGTCGGAGGCTTCCCCTTTTTTAGGCCCCAATTAAAGCCCAACACTTGGTCAAGAATGATAGGCCCAAATTTCATTAAATGATTAATGGTACAATTTTTTTTAAATCAAATTAAATGAGAATTATTAAATTTCTTTTTAAAAAAAATAACAATTGATACTCCATACTTCAAGTGTTAAAGTGCGAAGGTACTGCAGTCTTTTCTATTCTCTTAGATCTGAAAAGGAAAAATTGAGTATGTATTTTTGACCGTTAAATGTGAACCACACGTAAATACAGTAACCGTAAAATTTACTGAGATGTGGTTCGAGTGGGAAAAACTAATGAGTGATGGTATTTATCATTTCCCAATGTGATTGTGTGGTATACATTCAACGGGCTAAAGCATTCATTGGCTTTGTTTGGGGTGAAAAAATTTAAAAATAATAAAAAATATTAAAATTTTTTAAAAATTATTTATTTTTTTTATTTTATTACACAAATTATAAATTTATAATTTACCTCACTTTATCTCATTTTTTAACCCCCAAAACACACTGATTATATACAAAATAACTTTTCCACAAACAAACAGAGGGATGTGCCAGTGAGGATGGGACAATGCCATCAGGTCATTTTTATTTCGATGATAGGCTAATTAATGTTAATTAAATTTACATCCCACAAACCGCAACTATTTTTACCCTTTTTCAATACTTGGGGACTGGGGGTGTTGTGTTTCGACCATGCTTAAGAGTTAAATTGGGTAATGTTGCTCGTTTAAGTAAGACAAAAGAAGTCGAGCACAAGTAGCATTATTCTTAGATGCCTATATAATTACAGTAAACCTCATACAAAATTTAGCACGCGAATATGTAGAAATTATTGATTGCCTAAAGTTTATCAAATGATGTGCTTCAAGATTGTTCCGACACGTGCCCAATTTCCTTTCTTTGGGCATTAGACAATGCTACTATGTTTGGTAGAGGTAAGAAAAATTGGGAAGAGACCTAAAAGAGTGAATGCATGACCAAGTTATAGACTCTTTAGATAGGGTTTGAAGTGACGAAAAAAAAAATAAAGTGAAGTAATTTAAAATAAGTAGTGAGTTCGTAATTCATACAATAAGATAAAAAATAAATAATTTTAAAAAAATTTTAGAGATATGCAGTGCGCCAAACGTCTAGGCCTTGTTTCATAACATTTTTGTTTTTCTATTTATATTTTCAAAATTTTATAAACTAACAATAGAAACATATTTATTAAATATGTTTACGTTTTTTTGTTTCCAAAAATAAAAAAATTTAAACAAAAAAAGGTGTTTTCACTTTTTTTTTGTTACAAACATTTTATCAATTCTAATACTTTGTTAATTTTTGTTATATCATATTAAAATAAGTTATTTTATTCAAATATTTTGTTAAACTAAAATTATTTTAAATAAATAATAGTTAAATTAATTTAATGTAATTAATATGTAATATATATTATTAATTTATTTCTAATAAATAATTAAAATAAATTAGTTAATTTAATTAATAGGAAATATATATTATTAAATTATTTTTAATAAATAATAAAAAATATTAATTTAATTTAATATAAATATATTTTATTAAATTATTTTTAATAAATATCATAATTAAATTAAATTAGTTCAATAATTAATTTAATTTAATTAATTTATTCAATATGAATTATATCTTATTAAATTATTTTCAATAAATACCGTAATTAAATTATTTAAATTATTATGACATATATTTTATTCAGTTATTTTTAGTAAATAATATAATTAAATTATAATTAATATGTTTTATATTTACTTGATTAAATGATATAATACTTATATTTTATTCAATTGTTTTAATAAATAATATAATATAATTAAATTAATATAAAATATATTTATTATATT
Source organism: Vitellaria paradoxa (assembly GCA_019916065.1). NCBI lineage: Eukaryota > Viridiplantae > Streptophyta > Magnoliopsida > Ericales > Sapotaceae > Vitellaria > Vitellaria paradoxa. The sequence goes on from CM034239.1 coordinate 2,546,741, forward strand.
CAATTAATTTTTAAAAAGATAATAAAATTAAATATTTTATGAAAATAAAAATTAATAATTATAAATAAAATTATATTTTTAAATGCAGTTTTTGTTTTTTTTTTTTAAATAACAGAAGACAAAAACATAAAATATAAATATATAAATATAAAATAAAAATGACACTGTTACCGAATGGTCCCATAGTATTCTTCTGACTTAATTTTAGATGTTACATTACAATGGGTTAGTTTCAATCACTTTGCTGAATTCGGTTGCCCCTTTCCCACAGCTGTCTACAGATATTTATACATGGATGGATTCCTAATAATTAAATGTGATTTGGTTCGGAATCGTTAAACCATCTGTGTCATGTAAAATCTGATTTTGATTGTTAAACAAATTGTGTTCGCATTCATTCAATCCAATGTGAAGTTGATCCATCTGATGGATTCCATTCCCGCAGCTGGATGGAACACTGAACCTATGCTGACTTCAAATTTTAGTCATTTTTTATATATACATATATGTGCATATAATTTTTTTTTTGTCAAAAGTTATTAGTTATAATTTTTTGTACATTAAGTAGAGCAAGTAGCGATATTTAGTAATTTTTTACAATTTTTGAATATTTGGTAAAATTTTTGACAACTTTCGATAATTTTTAATAACTTTTAGGAGGTGTTTGGTTAGCTAAAATTAATCAAAATTTATCAATTTTTTGTATTTTCTTTCAATCAAGTTTTACCACATATCACTTTTACATCAATTTTTTTACACATTTCTTGTATTTTTTTGCCAAACTTTTACCAACCAAACACTCTCTTAATAACTTTTAGCAAATTTTGACCATTTTTAATAACTAGTGATAACTTCGAGTTGGACAAGTTACTATAACTAAGTAGAAAAGAGGCAAAAATCACGGATGTCAACAAAGTCGGTATGGGGCGACTGTAGCCTTCTCCATCCCCGTTAGCAATACCCTTTCCCATCTCAATCCCTATACTCATTTCAGAGGTAAAAATTTTCTCCATACTTATCCCCATTAAGTAATGAATTTTCCATCTCCATTCTCGTTTACCCGCTAAACATACTAAGTATTATAAATTATATATTATATATATATATATATATTTCAGAGGTAAAAATTTTCTCCATACTTATCCCCATTAAGTAATGAATTTTCCATCTCCATTCTCGTTTACCCGCTAAACATACTAAGTATTATAAATTATATATTATATATATATATATATATATATATATATATATATAACAAATATTAAAAACTATTATAAATATTATATATATTAAATAAAAACATATATTTTATACGTGTTAAATAAAAATTAAAAATATTTATAAAAATTAACAAATAAATATTTAAACGCATACGGAGCAGGGTAGAGACTAACATACCTGTCTCGTCCCATTCCCGTGCCTATTCGGGTAACACCTTAAATCCCCATACTCTTCCCAAACGGGACAGGTGGGATAGGTATCCGTCGAGTACAGGTAATTTTAACATTCTTAACAAAAATTAATGTTTTGCCAAACATTTAAGTAACAACTTTTAGTAATCTTCCACCGAAAATTAGGTTGTCAAACAGCACCTATATATATACATACATATATTACTTGCTCAAGAGGATACTTTGCAACTAGCCAAAATTGACCACACAAGAAACCAAATTATTGGGAAAATGTTGTTTTGGACAGATGTAATAATTCTGAAAAGAACCCTCATTGTTTTGTGGTTCCCTCTTATTATGATTTTGTTCACCGTTTGGCATTTTTAAAAAAATAAAAAAGATTGTAAAAATTTTTAAAAATTTCTATTACATCAACTTTTTTATTTCACTGCACGCATTACGGACTCACAACTTTTCTCATTTTTCTCACTTTATCTCATTTTTTCTCATTTTTTATCACTCCAAACACACACCTGGGATGTGAAATCAATTACTTCTATTTTTGAATAAAAATTAATTTAATCCATCCTAGAAAATTAATTTGAAGAAAGAATATTCTGAAATTTTGACGTTGGAGCTAGTCTGATAATTAATTTTATTTGAAATATTTTCCCCAAATTGCAGCCCCTGATCATGTTACAAAAAAAAAAAAAAAATGAAACTAAAAATGAAACAGAGAGTCTGCTTGGAATTGTGCTCAACAAATTAATATACCTAGATTAATAACTATACGTTACTTGGTGCAAATGAAGTTACAACATCTGTTTTTACTTAAACCCACTGATTACTTGAGTTAAAATATTTGATGTATTTTTAACATAGTTTGATTAGTCTTTTTCAATTATTATTTCAAATAAATTACTCTAATTAATTTTATAATTATCATCAATCTGACATTAAAATTTATACTTTAAATCATTTCACTTTTATCTCATCCTGTTACATTTTCTTAATGATAGCTAATAAAAAGGATTGAATTTACATGATGTGAAGTGCAATGGTTTAAAGAATAAATTCCAAAGTAAATTAAATTAGTGATTTAGTATTTGTATAAGAGACTATAAGAGACTTACATGCGAGAAATTTTGTTTGCAGGAGAATGAAATAAAAGTGAAATAAAAAAGTAATACCTTCTCTCTAGGGTCGTATCAATCCCACAAGTGAGAGATTTAGCTTGCTGAAAGAGTAAAATAGGGGTGGTGCAATGAAGCAATACCAAGAATGTAATACTTTCTGTCAAGGCTGTATCGAATTATTTGGGGATTTAAGAACCAAAAAAAAAAAAAACAAAAAAACAAAATTAGACCAAAAAATTTGAGTATTGTACTATAAATACTCTTACTAGGTAAATTCTAAAATTTTTTGAGGTTAAGATAAGCATTGAAGTTAAAGAAAGAATAAAATTAAAATAATTAAATAAATATATATAAATACATATATATATATATATATATTTGGAGCCTTTGGATGGGTCACGAGCTATTATTTCTATAAATTAAGATAAGTTTCAAAAATATTTGAGATTAAAATGAGAATTGAAATTAAAGAAATGATAAAATTAAAATAATTAAATATATATATATATATATATATATATATATATTTTTTAAACTGGGGCCTTATTAGAGGGGTTATGAGGCATTGTTACTATAAATTAAAATTAATTCCAAAACTAATTGAAATTAAAATGAACATTGAAATTAAAGAGCATTTTTATTGAACTGAGCCGCAGGTAATTGACCAAGTTACCTGCCTAAGCTGCTTGAACCGTCCCTGCTTCTGTCCCACATCGTGTTTCAAATTTGTGTGTTGAAACCCTTTGATAAAGCATTAACGGTACCAAAATAGGTGGGCATGAGAAGTACGAACTCGCGTTGTCGCGTTTTAATATGGAAGTACGAAAGTCGCGTTGCAATATGGATTCAATTTTATTATTAGTTGTAATTTGTCATTTTATTTTTTTAATATAGATGAGTTTACCTGCCCAGCCCCAGCCCAGCCCCAAGATTCACTTGCTTTCTTTCCCACGTTGAATTCAATATGCGACAGCCAGGCCATCAGGCCCCGAACGTTTCCTTCCCAGATCGATCTGACTTTATTAATTATTGCTTATATATATATAAATATCCCGTCAACCCAAGTGGGAGTTTGTGAAGAACTTTTGCACTCATTTCAATCTTTATTATATTTCTGTATAGCCCTTCCTAGTAACAGAGTTCATTTCGTGAGTTGGATTCTTCGGTTTCCATTCATCCTCATCAACTTGAGAGCGTACTTGCTTGCTTTATCATAAAAAATCATGCAAATATGAGAGTTTAAAATTTTTATAATATGGTTCATTACAGTTTAAGAATTTTATGCGATATGATAGGATAGTTGGGATCGATATAATGTTTTTGGGTTTGATATGATATAGATAAATACTACCTCATTTTAATATCTTAGTACACGAGAAATTAAGTTAGAAAGTGACAAAATAACAAGTATTAGAATTTAAAAAATAAAAAAAATATTAATAAAGGTTTCATGACACGTGACATGTTTTTGTTGGTCATTAATGAATATCATGAGACACTTGTTAACAAATGTGTCACTATTAGATAAAGTTAATTTATTTATATCATATAAAACTAAATAAATTATATCCCAATTATTCTATCATATCTCGTGTATATATATATATATATAACATTATATATATCTCATTTTATGATACAATTTTTTTTTTTGAATTGACCTCATTTTATAATACTACTCATCTATTGTTAGTTTTCATACACGAGCGGAGCAAACAAAGGCCTTGCCTCCCACTTATTCGAAAAATTATACTAAAAAAATTATTAATTTTGTTTTCGTTTTTTTGGTTAATTTTACTCTTATCCTGTTATTATCAAACTTTTATTTTTTATATTTTATTTTTGTTTTTATTTATTTTAAAAATATAATTTTATTTCCACTAATTATGAATTTTCAGTCTGGTGTCATAAGCTGAAACCAAAATGACCTTTGATGTTAGACCTTGGTTCTTACCATTGACCAGAAATTGACCATTCAAACTATGAACCTCAATAATTGTTAATTATATATAAACAGATAGATATATGGCTACTAAGGTAGTGTTTGGTAGACCAAAAATAAAAGAAAAAGTATAATAAAAGTGGAAAGATGTGACATAAAGGTGACAGGTAAAAAATTTTGATTGAAGAAAAATATAAAAATTAATTAAAATTTATAAATTTTAATAAAAATTAGTGTGAACAACCAGGTCCTAAATAAAGGAGGGCACTCAGGCTATGATGAACTGTATAGCTGGCTAGAGGAACCTTTTGCTTTACCATCGGCCATCATAACTTTGTTTGGGTATTTTTAAAATATTTAATTTTTTTATTTAAAAAGTTAGGATATGAAAATATAATTTTTTATTAATAAATTAAAAACATTAAAAAAATTGTTGATTAGTTATCAAAAGAATTTACTAAATACGTAAATATTTTGTGAGTCGATCATCCTAAATGTAATTATTTATGAAAATATATTATTATTACATAAATATTATTACCATATCGTTTCTATATAATTTTTTTACGAGAAACTAAGGGTATGTTTGAAACTTTAAAAAAGGTTAAAAAAAGGTTAAAATTCTCTAAAATTCTTTAACATATTTTGTACTTCTTGTATTTCGTGAAATTTTTATAAATTTATATATATCTATATATCTCAATAAATTTTCATAAATCCCAACAAATTTTTTACAAGCCCCAATAATTTTTGTACAAATCTCAAAAATTTTTTAACCATTTTCAATAAATTCTGACACAAAACAGTTCCGACAGAATTCAAAAAATCATTTGGACGGTTTCTTTCTCCAAAAAGTTGACGTAAAAGTAAAAAAATTTCATTATTCGTATTTAAAATACGTGATTTGATTACTGTGCGTCAAACATTAAAAAATTTTTAAAATCATATTTTTCATTATTTTTCGCAGCATCAAACAAACTCTAAAGATTATTTTCGATTGGGAATCTGGGATTACATTTGGCAGTTTGAGATGTAGACCCCTAAGTAGGTGGAATTGGTAATTAATTAATTAATCAAATCCAATCCAGACTCTTGGACTGAAATTTTGGCAGGTAAAAATGAAATCTTTACGCGCACGTACTAGGAATTGCTTTCAATTCTCTAAACTCCTCCCCCAAATGTTCCTTGTAAGATAGAATCCGCCCATCGTTCATCCCCCTCTATAAATACACCAAAGTTCTCTCATTTTAGCCCAAGGTTCCAAGGTCTCTGCATTTCCATATATACTTATATACACACAACCCAATCTAAATCTTTCCCAGTAGCTAAATGGCCATCTCTAGGTCTCTGATTGCATCACTTCTCATTTCCCTTCTCATCTTTAATCTCATTGAAGCTGATGATCCAATGGTAATATATATATTTCTCCGTATATATATATATATATATATCTTCATGCCTGACTAGTTTTGTGCTTTCTTGATCTTTTCCTTTTCCTTTTCCTTTTTTTTTTTTTTTTTGGAACGTCCTGAGATAATAAGTGGTACATTTAATTTCTATTATGCAGATGAATGGCAGCGGCCGCACGGGTCGTTCTCTCCTCCAGAAAATAGGTTGATTTTCCCGCAAACTAAATATTTTTTCTTTATAAATTCTTGATTCAAACAAAATTTTTAATTTAATTCCGAATTTTGATAAAAGTTATATTCATTTTAATATAAAATGCTTAAAAAAAAAATTCACTGATCATTTTGTGAAAATTGGACCTGTGCGATGTTAATTTTTCTTGGGTGCAGATTGCGGAGCAGCGTGCCAAGAAAGGTGCAAGTTATCATCGAGACCAAATCTGTGCCACAGGGCGTGCGGAACTTGCTGTCAGCGCTGCAACTGCGTCCCTCCAGGCACTTCTGGGAACCAAGACGTTTGTCCCTGTTACGCCAACATGACTACCCATGGTGGAAAACGCAAATGCCCTTAATTCTGAGACCACATCGGACTTTATTATATATATATATATATATATATATGTACATTTAAATGAATAAGAGACTTGATAAATAAATTAAGTTGTCCCTAGCTATTTCGATGTTATAACTTAAGGTTGTACGTAATTATATATTTTGGATTTCATGTATATATATATATATATGAATTAATGGAGAATAAATGTTTTGTGAGCAGCTTATTTCATTCCATTGCGACACCTACATTTATGTCACATTCAATGCATTAATTTCTTCAAATTTTGTTCAATGGTCCTTTATGCATGGGGTTTGGGAAATCCGTAACATTTTTGGATTGGTTTTGACTAATTTAAAATGTAATTTTGAATTAATGATAAATCTAATTCATTCAATTAATTAATAAAAAAATATTAATGACTTATTCTATGCAGTTGCGGATTAGACAAATCTTTATAATGGGTATTGCTAACCCGTGCATGCCCTAATGACTGTGATTAAGAATTTAAAAATAACATGTTTTAAAAATGTTTATTTATTTTTTTAAAAGAATTAAACTTACCAAAATATCTTTTAATTATTCCAAAATATTTTTATATCAGTTATTAAGCGTCGAAGAACGCACACTAGCATTTGTGTATTATAGTAAACAAAAATTTTAAATTGATTTATGAAGTGATTAAATGTCCTCCATTTACAATAAAGAAGCATTAGTAACCCAACATACATGAAATTTTTATTATTAGGAGTATTTGGTTGGTCAAAAATAACTAAAATCTATCAACTTTGACTTACTTTACAATATTGTCCGCTTTGGGATTGGTAAGTTACTTCCCAGGAGATTACCTATTCTGGTACTGCCCCACTAGAACACGCGTAACCCTGGAATTCCCACTGAATCCAATACTCTCACGGCTTTAAAACGCGTTGTTCTTATATGAATATCGAATATTACATATATACTATTTTCTTTCACTACTCAAGCGATGTGGGATGAGAGACATTGTTTCTCTGCATCACCTCCGACTTTACTTTTCCGCAGGCAGAGTTCCTCACGAGCAGGTCCCTCACATTTTATATCAAAATTTTGTACTTTTACGATACTTTTTGACCAACTTTTACCAACCAAACACCTCATAAAATACCAAAACATTAGATGCCCATTAGGTGGTAACATTGGGGTCAATTCAAAACTCCCCCATTAAATCCCCCTACTTTTCTCAAAATCACGGTACCCTTCTTTTTCCCACTGACATTTAAATTTTTAATTATAGAGATCCCCAAAGTTTGGATTTATTGGTGGTAATTAATTACATAATAAGTAAAAAACAGAGGAAAATCCTTGATTTTGGTTTTCTTGACCTTAGTTAATTATGCAACTAAAACAGATTAAAATCAAAGCAACTTGTTAAAAAATGTGTTATAGAAACTAGTCACTGCTCTATGGGCTCAGACTAAACTCAACCGGAAATTATATTAAATAAATAAATAAAAATAAATAAATGATGACAAAAACAAATAAATACCTTGGTTGAAGGGTGCCCAGCGTTTCAAAATGTGTTTTGGGTAGCTTTATGCTGCACTAAAAAAAGTTATGTGGTCCCCTGTTAATGTAGCAAAAGTTTAGAATCCAGTGTAAAGGTCATGAATGCTCTAAATCAAGCATTTGAACTTACTTGTTTTTGGACGGTTGAATTTTAATCAGAACTCGCTGTTATGCCAGCTTCTCTGATCCAATTCTCTTACTGTATTGTATCTCTTTATATATGTACTGGATTTAGTTATATTTTATAACAGTTTATGTTAATGTATAATGTTTTTTATTTTAACTATGCATAATTTTTATTTGTAATGTTATTATGTAACATTGTTTGATTTAAGATTTGTTCATTTTTATTTTTAATAAATATTTGTTTAATTTTTTTTATTAAACTACCTATATGCGTGTTAAATATTTAGGGAGCGTTTGGTGTACCAAAGTTTGATGAAAATCTCTATAAAATTTTACACATTCCCGTTTTCTTAAAATTAAAAAAAAAGTTCAATATCTTTCAAAAAAAAGTCGATAATTAAAATTCGGTTAATGAAATAGTAAAAATTTATTCGCCATTCTCACCATAGACTCCCAAGCTACCAAATGACACTCACTTTAACTATTTTTTGTAGCATTTTAAAAACCGTTCTAACGGATTGTAGAAACCGTTTCGACGGAATCGCGTGGCCAACTTTCGTCCAAACGGTTTTTATAATTCATTTGGACGGATTGTAGTGTAAAGAAGTCACGACTGTCAAAAATTTTGAATCCCTCCAAACAGAAATCCAATTCGTCGAAACGAAATTTTACTATTCATTTTCAAAAAACGCAGTTTGAACGATGTGCACCAAACACAAAAAATTTTCTCAAACTATATTTTATTTCATTTTTTCTCACTTTTTAGTGCGTCAAATGCACTCTTATTTGTGTACAAATACACGCACATGTTCTTGAACTTAAATGCGGAGGAGAACTGTGATAGGTTGGGAGTTAATATAACATGTCACCTCTTGGAAATTAATATTAATATAAATAAATATTTTATAACACTCTATTAGTTTAGGGAGCATTCAGAGTGGTAACAATTAAAAATAAAAATAAAAAGAATTGTGTTTCGGGATAATTTTTGATTTTTGGTATTTTTAACTCAAATCAAATTTTTTTGATATGAATAGTGTAATTTTTGAATTTTTGTCGTAAAAAGTTGAATAAAAAAACTATAGGAACGATTTTTTCAGGTTTACTCCTACAGATTTATGTCAAAATTTTTTTGACTTCTGCATGAAAAAAGTTAGAGAGAAAAACCGTGAGAACGATTTTTTTCGATTTAATGGATTTGTGTCAGATTTGTTGAAATTTATTGAAAAATTATTGAGATTTGTAAAAATTTATTAAGATATATAGATATATATAAAAATTTATAGTAGATATAAAAATTTATAGAGATTTTACGAAGTGCGCGCTAATTAAAATGTGTTAGAAAGTTTAAAAAATTTTTTAAAGTTTTTAGAGATTTTTTTGTTAATTTTTAACAAACTAACCTGTGCCTTAATAATATATATATATATATATATATATTTCAAACACGAAGCAGAGATAGAAACTCGCGTTCAGGTGGGGGAAAAAATGACATAATTTCTCTTCTAACAAAAACGGGAACAAAGATGCATGAGATAGATTTCCGTGTCTCCGAACATGAATAAGAACGCAAACAGAATAGGGAAAGCAAAGGGTTCGTTTGGTAAATTAAATTTTGGAAAAATTTTTTAAAAATTTTTAAAATTTTCTGTTACATTATTACGTATTCTTATCTTCTTCAAATTTAAAAAAATTTAATAATTTTTTTAAAAAAAATCGATAACTAGAATTCGGTTAATCAAATAACAAAAATTTTTTTGTCATTCTTACTACCGACTTTCAACCTACCGAATAACACCCACTATGACTAATTTTTCTAGGATAGTAGAAATTGTTTCGACGAATTGTACAAACTATTCCGAGGGGTTCCCACAACTAATTTCTGTTCAAACGAATTGTAGAAACTGTTTTGAGTCCTATTTGATCTGAAAAGAAATCATAACTGATATAAAATTTTGAATCTGTTCAAACAGAAATCCAATCCATCAAAACGGAAATCTTACTGTTTATCTTCAAAAAATACGATTTGAAATGTATATACTAAATATAAAAAAATTTTTCAAATCATATTTTTATCACTCCAAACATACATTGAAGCAGAGACGGTGTTAAGAATCTCCTACCATACCTGTTGTCATCCGCCAACCAATACAGGGCTCGTTTGGTTATTAAAAAAAAATGAAACTTTATGAAATTTTTGCTAATTAAAAATTTTGATGTATTAGGTAAAAAAAATTAAAAATTTTAAATTTTTTAATAATTTTTAGTTATTTAGTAAAAAATTAGAGAAAAATTTTGACAAATTTTAACGGTGTTGTCAAACTTCAAATTAGGGAAAATTTATCATTTTTTTTTCTCTTTCTTTTTTCAACCAAACGGACCCATGTACTAGCCTTTGGAATTTGAACAAAGAATACCGACAAAAAAAAGGGGGGGAAAAAAAAAAGCCATATCACAGCTGTTATGCACCCATTTTGTCAATCAGCTGGCTATGGGTTTTTCTTTAGTTATTCGCTTATAATTATATGGTGGGCTTCTGTTCTGGTGGCGGTCTATATATATACATATATATATATATATATATATATCATTATGGAAGGGCCACCGTGTTTTGCCCCATTTGTTATCTTTGCTTCGAGGGGTTTAGATGAACCATGCATGCATGCATCTAAATAGTCCGGAGTCTTATTTCATTATCCGATGTCTAGTCAATTCCAAGCGTGAACTTCTAATACATCTGCTATTCTTGAATGTCATTATGGAAGATTATTATATAACTAAGCCATAATTGAAAACTTCACCGCCTCTAAGTTGTAATTCAATGCATGTAGAAATCTCTTAACTATGTCCGTAATGGAGCAATAATATATATGGCATGCGCCCATCATGTTGGTAATAGGATATGCATATTACTTTTTCTTGATTTTATTTATACTTGATTGGCGAGTCCTCTTTATTCCCCATTTTCTTTGGCTGTGTTTTGATTGCTGATGCCTTGAAGGGAAAAAAAAACAAAACAAAATTAATGGGAATTTAATTTTTTTGTTTATTTATGATAAAATAATAGGAAAATACATAAATTTTGATAGAAGAAAAGTTGAATTAAAAATTTTAATTTATTAAAAAATAGATTTCATTTCCTCATGTTTTCTCAGTTCCTATTTTTCCTTCTCTTGTAAAATTCTTGATTAAAACATTAATTTACTGATCAAATTAAGTAGATGTGTTCCGCGAATTCTTAAAAAAAAAAAAAAAAGAAAATCAACTTTCATTAACTTTCTTTAACTTATTTTACCAAATATATATATTAAAAAAAATTATCACATACAAAACCACAACTTTTCCTCTAGGTCTTTCCAATTTTTTTTAACTTTTATAAACGTTTATCAAACATACAATTTTTATTAAAAATATCACATATATATATATATATATATATAGGGTTAAAATGCACTCTAAGGGCGTGTTTGTTAGCGAGATAAGGAGGCGAGATTAGATGAGTAATCCGTGAGTCCCACGAATTGAAAAAGTAATGAAATGTTTGTTTGATATTCGTGGGTCCCACGGATTGGATGAATAATGAAGATTTTTGTAGGATGAGTTATCCCACAAGGGGTGTGGGATTAATAATCCCCCATCTCCGCATTGTTTTCCTCCAAGATTCAGAAGTCTAAAATTATTTTTATCACATCACATATCAAATTATATCTTTTATCTCACTTTATATCTCACCAATCAAATACCAAAAATAATTTCACATAAAAAATTAATCTCATCTTTTATCTAATCTAATTAATAGGTTCTATGATATTACTTATTATTCATTATCCAATCCCTCAAACAAACGTAGCCTAAGGTGGCCTGTGGAACGCGAGCCTGAGGTAGTCATAATTAGCGTGTCTAGAATTTTCTCTGTTTATCCTTTTTCCAAATATTCATGAAATCAGTATTCTCTTCCATGGCAACGCGTTGCACTAAATGGCTTGTCTTTTCCGCTACCAAACCAAAGTGCGTTTGCGCCCCCCCCGATAGGCGTTTGAATAATTATCATGTGTCCTTTTTTTTGTATTTGAATATTAAATATTTTTTAATTAAATATTTCATCATAGTTGCATTGTAGTCAATAAAAAAAAATATGATTTAAAATAATTTTTGGTGATTAATGTTTTTAATCCAAATTATCTTTTTTAAAGATAAATAATATAATTTTTAGACTTTTACTATAAAAAGTTAGAGAGAGAAATCGTAGAAATAGTTCTTTGCATCTATTCTCACATATTTATGTCAGAATTTTTTTAAAATTTGTTCAACTTTTTTACTTCTGTGTAAAAAGTTAGAGAAAAAAACTATGAAAATAATTTTTTTAATTCTGTTCCCATGGATAAATGTCTAATTTGTTAAAATTTGTTAAAAAGTCATTGCAATATATTAAAAAGTTATTGAAGTTTGCAGTACAGGTATTAGGTTTATAAAAGTTTATTGAAATGCATAGATACATACAGAAACTTATAGAAATTTGATGAAATACGATATGATAGTTTTAAAAGTTTTTAGAAAATTTCTAAAATTTTTCAAAAATTTTTATTGATTTTTAGTTAATCATACACTGCCTATATGTATTACATAACATATATTTATTTTTTATTCCTGATAGATTTAATGAATTATAAAAATTGCAACATAGGGATTCAACTAGTTAGGAAACGATCAGTATCCGTTTGGCAACTACTAGTTGGCTACTAAACTTTTTGTTTTTTTGTTTTTTTTTGTTTTCAAATGATTAAAAATTATATTTTTAATTTCTTTTAGATTATTAAGGATAAATATGTCAAATTAACAAAAACTTTAATAATCAACTACTAAAAAATTAGGGCCCATTTGTTTTTTTTTTATTTTTTATTTTTTATTTTTATTTTTAATTTTCTGTTTTAAGCGCATTTGTCATTTTACTCTTTTAAAAATAAGAAAATAGTTATAATATATTTGGTCACTTGTATTTTTAAAATTTATTTTAAAAAATAGAAAATGAATTTACACATAAAATGAAAAATGATAAAAAATTATTTTAAATATTTTCAATTTAAAACAAAAAAAATTTCAAAATAAAAAAATAAATATTTTTTATTTTCTTATTTTTGAACCTCCGAACGGCTTGTCTTTTTACCAAAGTGGTGTACAGCTTCATCATTTGGCACGTACTCAAATCGAACTCCCCCAAGTCGTCCTCATTGTCTCATTTTATTAATCAATTCGATGTCCGCTCTCAATCCTATCCTCCAAGCATTTTCAAACTCTCTTTTCGCAAGTGAACAAAATTAGCTGGCAAACAAAAATTTATGGCTTTGTTTGGTTGGAAGTGAAAAAAACCAAAAAAGAAGAAGAAGAAGAAGAGAGGGAGATTAAAAAATATTAAAAAAAAAGTGAATAGAAGGTGAAGACAAAAAAAAAACACTAAATTCACATTATAATTTTCATTTTAATCCCTCCAAACTCTACAACCAAACAAGAGGGTTGAAAATTTTTAATTCTCTCTCCTTTTTTTCCTGCTCTTCTTTGGAATGAATCATATATAGATGGGGTTAACTTAAAATTCTTAAATATTTTAACGGAGTAAAATAATATTTTACATGAATTGGCGGAATCAATACATTATTTATTAATATAAATACTAAAAAAATTAAAAATACATTAAAAGATTTTAAATTCTTTTATTTCTAGGGTGGGGGCATAATTTCCCAGGTCCGTGGGTCCGCCATTGTGCCAAACCACGGCGACTTGAGCTCTCAATTAAAAAATGTTATACAGTAAAAAATAATAATTAAATTTTACACAAAAATGATATAATAGGGGCATAATTTTAATAAAAAAACTATTTTAGTAATTATTTAACTTAAAATAGTTGGCACACCAAAAATAACCTCATTTCAGCAATAAGTTTTAATTGGTTGTATAGCACTATGATCTCTCCTGTGAAGGATTGTTTGGTTGATAAAAATTTGACCAAAAAAAAATAAAAATATAAAAATTTAATATAAAAGTGAAATGTAGTAAAATTTGATTGGAAAAAAGTATGAAATGTTAGTAAAAGTTAGTAAATTTTGGTTAGTTTTGACCAATCAAACACCTCTGAATCTATAATTATGAGTTGAAAAATATATTTTATCAAAATTTTTAACGAAAATTTGTATAAAAATAACGTATCAAAAATTTTAAAACTATTGTAATAAATTATTTATTTAAAATAATTATTCTAAAAAATAACAACATCATTCTAACAAAAAAATTAAATTAATTTAGAGATATGTATAGCTTTTTTTTTTCTTTTGATAGGCGATATGCATAACGTTACTGCGGGTTTAATATAGGTGTGTTTGGAATCTCAAAAAAAATTAAAAGGTGAGATTGATGTGATGTAAAAATGATAGATGATAAAACTTGATTAGAAAAATTTGAAAATTTTTGAATTTTTTGGATTTTTTTTAGATTCCAAACCAACTTGCTACTGTAGCGCATGCCCCAACTTTGTCTCCCTCTATAAATGCATCATTCTCTTCCCTTTCCTCTCAAGTATAGAGTCCGACTCGTAAAACTTTAAAACAGGAAGGGAAGGGCTTCTAAGCTTAGCCATGGCCATCTCTAAGGCTCTAGTTGCTTCACTTCTCGTTTCTCTTCTTGTTCTTCATCTTGTCGAAGCTCATGATCAAGAGGTGGGGTCTCGTGTTTATTGACTAAAACAAACTCTCACTTTTTTTTTTTAATTTATTTTCTATTTTTATTTTAATTTTTTTTTTCTGGGTGGTTCTTTTTTAATCTAATTTCAAGTCCCATCTTAATTAAACTGGTTCGCGATAAACCTGGTCACTAACCAGCCTAAATCCGGACTCTGATTGGATTTACAGGTGGACACAAGATATGCAGAGACTTTTTCTGTCAATAAAATGGGTAATTTTCTATTTATTATTAATTTAACATATATAGATATATATATATATATATATATATTTTTTTTTGGGTGATTAAAGTCATGATTCTGTAATATATTTTTTTTGGTAAGTTTGATTTTGTAACATATATGCATATTTGTTTCAGACTGTGGGGCTGCATGCGCTGCCAGGTGCCAGTTAGCGTCGAGGCAGAAGATGTGCAAGAGGGCGTGCGGGACCTGCTGTGCCCGTTGCAACTGCGTGCCTCCGGGAACCTCCGGCAACCAAGAGGTCTGCCCCTGCTACTACACCATGACCACCCATGGCGGCAGACGCAAGTGCCCTTAAATTGAATTATTAATAACTAATGGTCAAACTACCAAGGCAAGTGCCAGGCTGTGAGGAAACACTAAATCTATATATAATATATATATATATATAGAGAGAGAGAGAGAGAGAGAGGTGTTTGTGAACGAAAGTAATAGTAATGTTGTATTTGTGTACAAATTTGTAAAAATGGGCAGCCTGGCTGTACGTACTTGTGATGTAATAAAAAAAAGTATTGAGTAAAGGTTTTACGTAAGGTCATTAGCTTGGAAGGCTTCGTTACAAAAGCACGCCTAAAATTCCATGCTACTTTATCCTTCCATTAAAAATTCTTTGCCTTGGTAAGAAATGTGAAAAAGAATAAAGGGGAAAAAATATAAAGAATGAAAAAAAAATTATAAAATTATAAGAACGGGTTTTATTTAGTTAGATTAGAAAATATAAAAAATAAATATTTTTTAATAAATTTCTTTTTTTATTTTAATATATCTTTTTCATTTATCGATGCCACATATTTTTCCATCATTATCCATTAGAACTAAATAGGGGAAATATTATGAATTCCTTAATTTTATTTTCATTAATAAATACTCAATCTATGCACGCTATATATAAATGAATATTCAAATAAATAAATAAATAAAATCTCCCTTAAAATTTGTCAAATTTTGCATGTCTTGTTAACGGAAGCTCATCTCACAAATTCTTAAGATTGAGCACAGAGACGGACTGACCGTGAGACCAAAAGGGACCTTGGCCCCTCTGGTAAATTTTTTATATGTATATATAATATAATTATTTTTATAAATATATCTCTTTAAATGATATCCCAATTAAAAAAAAAAAACACCCCCACTAAAAAGAAAAATAAAAATTTATAAGATTTAACACCCCTTAATTAAATTTCTGATGCCATCCTTTGTTGAGCTGCTTTCAAGTTTAATGCAATATATATATCCACTAAATCCTTTCGAAACTCAGATCACGTTCGCAAGAATCACAACTAAGCATTACTCAATATATATATATATATATAAACTAATGCTACACTGACACCTTCTTTCTTACACTATTTTTACATTCCATTGATTATAACAGGTCATAACTAGTATTTCTACTCAAAAAAAACATCAAAGTCATTGGATGTCATTTTTTACGTGTGACTGTGATGATTTTTAATTAAACTATACTGTTTATGACTCGTCATAATCAATGGGGTGTAAGCAAGGTGTAAGAGAAATAGCGCAAGTGTAGCATCACTAATATAAAAAAAAAAATGGTAAAACCTTACTCATGATTCAAATTGCAATCCTTTACTCAAGCAACTTCTGAAAACAAGTTGTGATTTGGTTTTTTTTTATTTTTTGTTTTTTATTTTTATCTTTTATTTTTTTATTTTGAACTTATTTTTTTATGTTACACTTTTGAAAATAAGAAAAACAGTTCAAATATATTTGATCACTTGTATTTTTTAAAATTTATTTTAAAAAATAAAAAATAAATTTACACATAAAATAAAAAATTATAAAAAATCATTTTAAACGTTTTCAGTCTAAAATAAGAAATATCTCAAAATAGAAAAATTAGAATATTTTTTTATTTTTTTATTCTGAGATTTTTAAAAAATAAATAATATAAAATAAAAAAATAAATTAAATGTGAGCTTAATTGTTATGAATCATGTTCATGACATTGATTGATTTGTAGTACGGTTTGAAGCTTATCCACTTGCTGTTACTTCGAGCAAAGGTAAAGTACTCTGCGTCATGTTGGGACGGCTGTTACTTTGACAGCAAGCAGCATACTTTTTTACTAAAATTATTTATCAAAAAACTATGCCAAAACAATTCACATATCACCAAATATATTTTAATAAATTCTTTTATTTAAAATCGATGCTTCAAGACAAAACTATTAGGACCTGTTTGACAACGCTGTCGTTTTTTTGTTGTTATTTTTCTGTTACTGTTTTTTATTTTTTATTTTCTGTTGCCATTTTTTTTTCTGAATTGAAAACTAAAAATGCGTTTGAAAATGTAAGCTTGTTTATAATGATTAATTTTTTTTATTTTAGAAAATATTTAATTTTATTAGTTATAAAAAATTAATAGAACTTAATAAAATATATTTTATATTAATTTAATTTAATAAATATGATTAATTAAATTAATACAGTAAATTATTTATTAAAATCATTTAATCCAATAAATATAAATTATATTAAATTATGTTATTTATTAAAAATAATTTAATAAAATATATTTCATATTAATAAATAATTAAATTAGATTAATTATTAAATTAAATTATTTATTTTTAAATTAATTAAATTAAATTAATTATTTATTAAAATAATTTAATAAAATATATTTTATATAAATTAAATTAATTAAATCATAAATAATTTAATTTAATTATGATATTTATTTAAAATAATTTAATAATTATTATTAAATTAAATTAAATTAAAAATTAATGTAATGTAATTATTTATTATTAATTATTTTATATAAATTAATTTCGTTATTAAATTAAATAAATTAATTATGATATTTATTTCAAATAATTTAGCAATAATTAATTATTAAATTAGATTAAATTAATTTAGCTTTATTATTTATAAAAAATAATTTATATTAATTTATATAATTAATTTAATTTATTAAATTTAATTATATTATTTATTAAAATAACTTATTTTAATAAAATATTTGAATAAAATAATTTATTTTTATGTAATGTAACAAAAATAGATAAAGTTTTAAAATTGACAAAATATTAGTAACAGAAAAGAAAACCAGAGTGAAAACACCTTTTTTCTGTTTACGTTTTCTGTTTAGGTTTTCATTTTTTTTCGAAACAAAAAAACGTAAACAAGTTTACCAAACGCATTTCTGTTGCGAGTTTACAAAATTTTGAAAATATAAACAGAAAAACAGAAAACGGCAATATTACCAAACGGGGCCTTAGCAAATAATTTTAGCCATTATTTTTTATTTGTGTAAATCCTATTTGAGCTCTACGCAAGTAAAGTAGTGTCTAGAATGATAAAAAATGAGATAAAATAAAAAAAAATTATAAGTTTGTAATGCGTGCGATGAAATAAAAAAGTTGATGTGATAGAAATTTTTAGAGGTATTTAGAATTTTTTTTTTTTTTTTGTTTTTTGTAGATGCCAAATGCACCCTAAATGATAGAGAATGGATCTTGACTTAACAATAATTCATATATATGGGGTGTATTTGGAATGATAAAAAGTGAGATAGAGTGAGATAAGTTGTTAATTCGTAAATTGTATAGTAAAATAAAAAATAAAAAATTTTTAAAAATTTTCAGAAATTTTTAATGTTTTATCTCACACAAAAAGTACTCATAATACTTTTATCATAAATAAGATGCGTTTTTCATTTGAGCTAAAATTACTCTCAATTAAGGAGGTGTTTGGAGGGCAAAAAAAAGTTTGTATGAAAATAACACATAACGAAATTTGATCAAAAAAACTGGATAATTTTTGTAATTTTTTATAACCTTTGGTGGATTTTGGTCCCGCCAAACGCCCTCTAACTAGTCTCTGTGATTCTTTTCTTAGCGCTGCCATGTCTTATTTGAACAAAAATGCTATTTTATTTTATTTTTTTTTTTTTTTGGGTGTTGTGGAAGTTTTCCAATATATTTTTTTCAGGTCCATTGAAGAAACAGAAAAGGCCCAATGGTGGGATTCGACCCATGCCCGAACGTCCACGAAACCCAAATCGATTAACGTGGACTCGACCCACAACCTGACAAACCGCGGCTTGAACCCGCTGCCGAATTTCACTGGCTAATAGTTTATATACATACATATATATATATATATATTTTGAAAGGCACTGGCTAATAATATGTCATTGTTTTGTTTTTTATTCTCTAGTTTCTTTTCGTGGAGGATGTATGATTTTTCTTTTAAATTTTTTTGGGAATATTTGAGTTTTTCAAATATTTGAAAAACTATTATTTTCTTGCTCAATTTCTATTCTGGAGGATGTTTGATTTTTCTTTTTATTTTTTTTGGAATATTTAAAAAACTAAGAGCTCATTTAGTTTGTTTTTTTATTTTCTATTTTCTGTTTTGAGTTTATTTTTTATTTTATACTTTTGAAAATAAGGAAGATAGCTTCAAATTCATTTGGTTACTTGTATTTTCAAAATTTGTTGTCGAAAATTGAAAATGAGTTTACACAAAAAATAAAAAATGATAAAGAGTAATTTTGAGAATTTTTAACAAAAAAAAATTTCAAAATAAAGAAAACAAAATATTTTCTGTTTTCTCATTTTGAGATTTTTAACACATAAAACAAAAACAAAAAATATAAAATATAAAAGTAAATCAAATGCCACCTAATTTTTTGAGAAAATAAAAAATTTACAGTTATTTGCTTACTTGGATCATTTTATTTAATTTTAAAATATTCCGTTAAAATTATGATTTTTTTTATTTAAAAGAAACTTCCAGAATTTTATTCCAGAAGGTTTTTTTTATCCTAATTATTTTTTTCTATATATTTATGGATACGTTTTTTTGTTGATGATTTGCAAATTTTATTCAAGAGAAAAAAATCTAAATATATTTTCCAGGTGTTTTACCAAACTATTAAAGGAAAATTCCTCTCGCAATTATTTTTACTGAAAAAAATAAATAAAATTTTATTTTAGCGGAAAAAAATAATTTTGGTTTGAAAAGCATTCCATTTTTTAATTTAAAAAATAAAAGAAAAAAACAATCTATTGGACCTTTCAAAAAAAATAACGGAAAATTGTATCCAAGTCATACTTGGTAATATTTTAAAGTTATTAGTCACATTCAAAAAAAAGTATTGCTTTTAAGTCACATTAATGTGAAAATTTTTGTATTTAAGTCATACTTTTGAGTGGGTCCCACGAGTTTGTTTTGAATATAATTTATAATATGACTTAAATGCCATTTTTCTATAATTAACTGAGATGGAGTTGCCGAAAATTATGGAACCGAAAATCACGTTTTCCGTTTTTGTTTCATTCCTTATCAATTGCGTGAACATATAGTTAGATAAAAATCTGTTAAAGGATTATATACGAAGGAATACACACGGATTACGCGAGTTTGTGCTGTGAGATTAACGTCGATCGAATGAATATATACAGATTTGGATTACGTATTTAAACACATGACTGCGGTACTATTTTTTTAGGATGCATGCTCGTTCAAAAACAGTACCGCGTTCAAAAACAGTACCACATGACTCTATCATACAAACATCATATGTAAATACAAAAAATAGTTCACATATCAAACGAATAATCGACAGTACCGCATGTATGACAGTATCACATGTCTGCGGTACTATTTTTTTTAGGATGCATGCTCGTTCAAAAACAGTACCGCACGACTCTATCATGCAAACATCACATGTAAACACAAAAATAGTTCACATATCAAACGAATGACCGACAATACCGCATGTGTGACAGTACCACATGTGTCTGCGGTACTGTTTTTTTCAGGATGCAAGCTCGTTCAAAAACAGTACCGCATGACTATATCATGCAAACATCACATGTAAACACAAAAATAGTTCACATATCAAACGAATAACCGACAGTACCGCATGTGTGACAGTACCACATGTCTGCGGTACTGTTTTTTTTAGGATGCATGCTCGTTCAAAAACAGTACCGCACGACTCTATCATGCAAACATCACATGTAAACACAAAAATAGTTCACATATCAAACGAATGACCGACAGTACCGCATGTGTGACAGTACCACATGTCTGCGGTACTATTTTTTTTAGGATGCATGCTCGTTCAAAACAGTACCGCACGACTTTATCATGCAAACATCACATGTAAACACAAAAATAGTTCACATATCAAACGAATAACCGACAGTACCGCATGTGTGACAGTACCACATGTCTGTGGTACTGTTTTTTTTAGGATGCATGCTCGTTCAAAAACAGTACCGCACGACTCTATCATGCAAATATCACATGTAAACACAAAAATAGTTCACATATCAAACGAATGACCGACAGTACCGCATGTGTGACAGTACCACATGTCTGTGGTACTATTTTTTTTAGGGTGCATGCTCGTTCAAAAATAGTACCGCACGACTCTATCATGTAAACATCACATGTAAACACAAAAATAGTTCACATATCAAACGAACAACCGACAGTACCGCATGTGTGACAGTACCACATGTTTGCGGTACTGTTTTTTTTAGGATGCATGCTCGTTCAAAAACAGTACCGCACGACTCTATCATGCAAACATCACATGTAAACACAAAAATAGTTCACATATCAAACGAATGACCGACAGTACCGCATGTGTGACAGTACCACATGTCTGCGGTACTGTTTTTTTTAGGATGCATGCTCGTTCAAAAACAGTACCGCATGACTATATCATGCAAAGAATGGTGCTGTTTTAATGAGGTACTGTTTTTTTATACGGTACTGTTTTATTATGTGGTACTGTTTTATTATGTGGTACTGTTTTTATGCGGTACTGTTTTTATGCGATAATGTTTTATTATGTGGTATTATTTTTTATGCGGTATTGTTTTATTATGTGGTACTGTTTTCCTTAATAGTTTTGATTTTGTTTCCAAAAATCAGTTTTGCTTATTTTGTAAAGAAGATGGAAAGTCGCGGAATTAGGTTTTTCTTAAACAGTTTTGATTTTGTTTCCAAAAATCAGTTTTACTTGCTTTATAAAGAAGATGGAAAGTCACGGAAGTTATGAGTAAAGTGTGCACTATTTTCGGATAAAACTGGCAGTTTTGAAATGTAGTGAAAAACGCGTGATATCCTTTTTGGTCTTTTTGTTGCAAGTGTGACTTATTCACAAATAAGATTTTTGGATATGACTTAAATGTTTATAAGTTCATAAATAGTGACCGGCCTCCAAAAATCCCAAAAAATAATCTGTTGGGTTCAGATTTTGGATCCGTTCAAAATTCAACTGAGGAAAGCCCAACGATAGGCCCAACAATCTAAATCTGTTGGCTCTAATCTCTTCCCAAACTGCGTCTCTCTCTTATCTCTCTCTCTCTCTCTCTCTACATTTTTACTATTTTTTCCCCCTGCATTTGGCGTCACTTAGGTGCATGTATATCAATCTTATTACACTCAAAGGAGGCGGGCCCATTTTTGTACCTAATACGACTTTAGTAGAAATTTGGTAGCAATTGTTGCAAGGGGGCATCAGCTAAGTTAGTCGTCCCTTTTTCACTTTTCCCCCCTCATTTTTATATTCTCCTTGATTATGCCAGAGCCCATAATTTTAATTGTATCTTAACAGCCATACTTATGTTGCGTGGTCACGAATTCAACTCCAGGCTTGTGTGGTTTTAATATGCGTTAGTCTGTCCCCCGAGTTCATTTGTGTTGTCTGATGGGTGTACTTTTCATGTAAACCGCGTGTCGTGGTTTTGACACTCGCAACTCAGTTAGGATGCATGATTGAGGGGGCCGATTACACGTCCATCGATTTACTTATCGACAATGTCTAGTGAGATTTTAGATAAAAAAAAAATACGTTAGTCTAATTGAAAGTATTTAATTTATACGACCATAGTCAAAACCTTCGGTTAATTTAAAGGACCAGAGATTAGAAAGCTTCTGTTGGTGGATGCCTATCCCTAGATTCCCTACCAAATTTTCAGGTTTACTAAGCCTCAAAGTTGATGGCATGTCACTGTAAATTATATTGTTTCGACATTTTAAATTAATTTTTAAAACAAATCCAACACGACGCAGCAACAAAAAAATTAAAAAAAATTAACTTTTGTAATTTTTTGTTTTTTCAGTTTTCCCTACCAAATATAAAAACTAACTTTCTTCAACTTCTATCAAAATCTTTTAATTTTCTCCAACTTTTACTAATTTTTTTTTCTAATTTTTTTATAACTTTCTTTAATTTTTTTTAATCTTCTCTAACTTTTACAATTTTTTATCAAACACCCAACTATTCACTAAAGTGTCACATATCACTCCATGGTGTAAAGTTACATTATTATTATTATTATTATTATTATTATTATTTGTGTGTGGCATCAAGCAAACTTATTATCCTAATAGTAGCTATTCTCATTTTTTATTACCGTGGACGCTCTCTATTGTATATACAATCTCATCCCCCAATACTCTTTTTTTTGTAAGTAAGGGTGTCTGGACCACTTTGTGTGAATCTCAATTAAGTAAGTAAGGATGGAACCGTCCTTTTCGTCCCCGATTACCTCTCTCTTTGCCGGCTTTGAATCTTCGGAAGGCATGCTACTGGCGACGAGGGCAAGTGATCGATCTGAGGAAGCTCGCAAAAAGTGAAATAATTTGAATAAAAATAACGAATTTTTGGTTCACATGGAAACGGCGGGTGACAGAGGCCACGGGTTTCGTCAGCGTGACCCGCGGCTCGTTTGAGTTTCATAAATAGAAATTCGATAACAAATAAAAATAAAAGAAAAAGAACTCTCCACTACCCTTTTCTATCATCATTTTTTTTTCTTGTGATTAAAAAGAGAATCATTCTTTTTTCTATCATCGCGTGTATATGTATACATGTTTTTTTTCTAATTTTTTAAACACTCTAAATATCATGACATATAGATTTTATTTTTTAGTATTCTTAATTATTTAGAACAAAAATGACGGCCAACTTGGCAAATTTTAATCTGATCAAAGTCTTATTTATTTTTAAAGTGTGACAAAAAAGACACAATATATATAGGTAAATGATACTGGTACTTCCAAAAAAATTTTTTTGTACTTCATGTGAGTGAATATTTTCTTCAACTTAGAAGTTTTTTTCGAGAGCATTAATATCATCTCTCTCTCTTTCTCTCTCTCTATATAGGGTGTAGGGTGTGTTTGGAGTTGTATAAAAGTGTATAAAATAAAATAAAATTGTAAAAGTAAATGTCTCGTAATTCGTACAGTAAGTGAAATTTTTAAATTTTGTTATTTCATAATTCGTGTTTGTAGAGATTTGTAAGATTTTATTTTATTTTGTTGGACTCCAAACGGAGCCATACATAAGTGCCTAATTTGAAATGATGGTGAAACTAATTATCAAAAGACCAAATTTAATGCTCCCAGTGATATTTGGTCTCTATTTTTTGAATTGATGTGTTGTAAAAAATTATTTATTTTTCAAGTTAATTATGTATTTTTTTGAACACAACGTGTTTAATGAACAAATCAAACACAACATATGTATTAAATAGGTTAGACGTGTTGTGCTATTTTATCTATACAGATTGTGTTAATATTGAGTATTTTGACATAATTAATTAATTGTATCATATTAGAGTTTGACCAAAATAGTAGAGTATATGATCTTAACATAATACAATTGTCTCTGAAAAGTCATAATATTAGCAAGCCCAATACAGGGAACTAAATTGAATTTTATGATGATGTCTTTTTTTATAAAATAACATCATTTTTTTAATTCAATACAAAATATTTAAAACATAATATTAGCAAGCCCAATATAGGGAACTAAAGTGAATTTTATGATGATGTCTTTTTTTTTTTATAAAATAACATAAATTTTTAATTCAATACAAAATATTTAAAAATTTACTTAGATTTAAATCTATTAACTTTTTGAGATACAAGATTTTATTAAATATACTAGTGTTGACCCATATAATACATGGAATTGTATAACAATTTTATAGATAAAATATAATTTCTTTTGGTAATTGATAAAATATAATTTTTAAATACATTATAAAATATTTTAATAAAATTACATAATTACATAAATAGCTATAGTTATTTTTTTTTTACCAAATCTCGATCCGATCTGATCTAATCTTAAAAAATAAACTCTAGAATATATATTAAATCATAAACTTATCTAATTGACCTAATCTTTTTTTTTTGTTTTAAACTGTTTATTAGTTTTAATATAAGTTTTTATATTTTTTTTAATTCTTGACTCACTTTGCAGAGTTAGAAATACCCGATCCCTAAACTAAAATTAATCCCCATACCTTACCCGATCCCCACTGGAGATTTCTTTTTACCACCCATCCCCGACCCAAACGGGGAATGGGGATCCCCATGGGGAAACGGGTACCTGAATTGAAAAAAATATAAAAATATAAAAATACAAAAATTTTAAAATATGACTTATAAAAAAATAAAGCAGAATCTTAATGCATATTTAAAAAATCAAAAAATACCATATATACAAATTTAGAAAGCACTTATTAAGTTTTTATTTTCCTACCATATTAATAGGTTCTATGGTTCAAGATAGGAAAAGTAAATAAAGAAACATTCATAATTGGACTATCTCACTTTATAGTTTCTTTATAAATTGGAAAACAAAGTAATTTAATAGGAAACTGATAGATAAAGAAACTCAAAATCTTAATTCCCTACCTTACTGAGAAATTTGTAGTAATAAATATACTAAAAAATTAAATATATATATATACACGAGAATATGGGGAGAGTCGGGGAACGGGTAGGGTAGGGTACAGGGCGGGGACAGACTCATACCCGTACCCTACCCGATCCTCAATGTTTTTTAAAAAATGCCCCTATACCCTACCCGATCCCAAAAAAATCCCCGAATCCCCTACCCGTTTAGAGCGGGGATCGGTAGGGTACGAACGGGTCGGCCGAGATGACCATCCCTACTCCCATACGTAAATAAAGTCAATTGAGCTGAACTTTATTTTGTTGAAGTTCGTTTATTTAATAAACGAGTTTAAATTTTGTGTTTAAATTTAATTTATTTATTGAATAAATTCATCTAGACAAGCTCTAAGTACGACAACAAACTTAGACTGAGTTATTTATAAACGATAAAATTTATTTATAGCATTATTTGGAAGGAATATTTTTTATATTTTATAATTTGATGTAAAAAAATAGATATATATTTAATTAATGCATTATTTTTAATATTTTAATAGCCAATGTGGTGTTAATAATCAATTTTAAATCTGTGAAATTGAGTAGCGTTATAGTCTAAATACTAAATTTTGTATCATAAAATATAATAATTCAAAAAATAATTACTAATATAGAAATGCTTCATATAAAAATTAAATAAATTATAATACAATTTTAAAATGAAAAATATCTTGCGATAGAAATATAAAATAATTAACATATTGTTATATTTTAAATATATATAAATATTTAATGAACCGAGCCAACAATGTTTTAATTCAATTCACTTATTAAACAAGTTAAAATTTTATTTATTAAATAAATAAATGAATTAAACTTTTAACGAGTCGAGCTTAAATTTGTACGTAAATGATCCAGCTCGATTGTCGCATTAAGTTTTTTGGTACGATAATACTAAGTAACTACCCAATTTTTTAGTTTTTTTTTAATGATTAAAATTATTTTTTTATATTTTATTTTTTTAAATTATGAAGGATAAAAATATTAAATTAATTAAAATCTGATTATTAAAAAATTTAACATTTTTTTCATTTCTAAACGCAAAAAAATAAATAAAATTTTTTTCTTTCCAAAGTAATCCCCCTCACTATATCCCTCTTTTTTTTTTTCGAACAGTGGTAAATTTGTAATTTGAGGTGCCCCTAACCGGAAGGAACTTCTGCTCACGCAGAACGCATGACTCTCTATTGCCACGCCCAAATGCTAGAAGAATCAAATCATATCATTACGATTCACATCCTCCTTCCCCTCTCAAATAATCGGCTTCTCTTCCCTCAAAATAATCGTCGATTCTCCCCACTCTAGTTACGAGTGATTACTTTTTCCACAAATCGCAGATTTCAGTGTTACTCTTGACCAATCACAGCACAATGAGACTTGCAATATCTTCCACGAGTTTCGAACGAGCGTGATCACACTTTTGACTATTGCAAAGACAGCATTGGTGCGTGTTTTTCACGGACATCTTGTTTATTCCCCTTAAATATATTCTTACAAATTTATTGAACAATAAGCTCGTGACTTAGCAGCCGTTGGATGGAAAAAAAAAGCGTTACGTGGATTAACGCCCCCAAAAAGAGTTGAATGCCGTGGACCGTTAGATGGAGTCCAGATTTGCTAAGACGAATCGTGAGCGTCCGTGTCAGTGCGGTTGCATGGAGTGCTAAATGGACACATGGACACGCTGGCATCCTGTGGGGAAACTAAAGAGGTAGGTTGGCCGATGTGGCTGACACGCGGGACTTCACTGTCTTATGGTTCGCGCGATGATCCAACGGCTGCGATGGACTGTGGCCTCAAAACGGCCGATTGTGGAATGACATCACGATGGACTTTCTGCATATAAAATGTGTAGAGAGAGACGAAAAGTGGAGAGCGGAGGGTGGCCGTTTTATGAAGCATTCATTTCGAGGGCGATTTTGCAGGGCGAAAGCTTCGTTTTTTCCTTCAGTTATGGAGTGATTCTGAGCCCTGGAGACAGTTGGTAATGTGAAGAGAGACAATTGATGAGCTTTACGGCTCTGATAATGTGAAGCACTGCTCGATTCTTCTCGGGAAATTGAAGGTTGTTTACTCCTTCCACTGTTTTCCCCTCTCTCATCTCCAGATTCTCTGCTAAATTTTCAATGCTCTGTTCTTCTTTTCAAGTGCACCTTTACTTCAAAACATGATCGGAGAATTTGAGAAGCCAAAACTTTCATCCGTTTTGACTCTTCGTTGTTCTTTTTTCCTTGAAACTTTTCTGGTTTTTTGTTCTTCATGATAATCTGAAGAATGTGAATATCTACTTTGGGCGGGTATAATCCATGAAAAGACTGGTGTTTGTTGGATTCAGTGATATGGGTTTTGTTCTACCAGATTCGTTGATTAATGGGTATATTTTTGTTTATTTATATATCGTAATATTCTTTGTGTGTATTTGTGCATTAAATGAATGAGATCCGCTGTTATCCTCAAGAATTTCATGGGTGTTTTTTCATGGGTCCCCTATTTCTTCTCCTCCTCTCTCCTTTATGAAATTACTTGTGAGTTCTTTGCGTGTCATCTCTCTCGTGCGCGCGCCCTTTATTTCGCGAGGAACCCGATTCTCTGAACACAAAGGACGAATTTGCTTTTCTTTCATCTCTTTCAACAACATCTTTGGTTACTTTTTGTCTTTGCTCCTTCACCAGCGAGAGCTCCACTTTAGACTAAGATACGCATAGACATATGGATAGAGTGAACAAATAGAGGAGGAGGAGAGAGAGGACCAACAAACGCATATGTAGAGGGAAAAGCAAAGACACATGTAAGGAGAAAAAGGTGCAGAGATATCTGGAAACTAAAATGATCTCTCTTTCTTTCTGCCTTTTTTTTAGTATAGAAGAAAACCCAAAATCCTCCCAACTTTCTCGCTTTTCTTCCCGGCGAACTTTTCGGTGAGAAACAAAACCAAAATGCTGATTCCAATCAATCTATTCTCTCTTTCCCCCAGCTAGCTTTCAGTTACTTCATATTTTTCCCTATTTTTCCATGACTTCATTACAAGTTATTCCAAAGCTCTGACCTCTCTCTCTCTCTCTCTTCTGTCATAAACGAACTCCGATTGTAGACAGAGAATAAAGATCTGAACACTTCGGCTTTGGACGCTTATTTTGAGGCGGGTTCGATCCAATTTCGGCCTTGGAAGCCGTTTTCGATTCGATGTTGGCGTTACTGTTGTTGTCTCAGAAATGGACAAGAGTCGAAACATGAGGCGTGGAGGAGCTAGTCGGTTCTCGCACGCGAAGGGACAGATTATGAAGCAGTCTGGTAACCATTCTTCTGCTGATTGATAAATTTACAAAACACTCCTTCATTCCTCATCAAATTTACCTTTTTTTTTTTCGTACGACGAAACAACAAAACTCATCAATGGTGTTGTCTTTATCTCTATATTCTTATTGTTATTTGGTTTTGTGATGAGCGTTTTGCGGGAAGTGCGTGTCTTCTTATGCATCTCTTCCCTTTGTGGTTCTTTCTGTTACTTTCTCCATTTTTCCTAAAAAATCGTAATTTCGGGTGAATGATCTGATTGAAGGGATGGACGGCAATAATAATATTGTTTTTTCTGAGAAATCGAAGAAAGAGAGAACGAGAAGGTTGAGTGTTGTTGGTAGAGTGAGTTCAAGTATGGACAACCGCGAGATGGGTTGTGGTGGGTCTGATGAAGAAGATGCTCTTCCTCCTCCTACAACTAGCATTGGCAAGAAAGTCAAGCTTCCCAGAAAGGTAATTTGCCATTACTATATTCTTAAATATCTTATTGGGATACTCTGTTTTGATAATCGTTGAGCTTATTATGTTTTTATTTTATTTTTTTTTAATTCTATTTTGGTCACAGTTTTTTCATGACTGCAACACAGTTGATCATGCCTCTGTTCCTCGGAAGCTCCGGTCAGGTACGTAATTGGTTTAGCATGAATTGGAATTTTTTTAACTTTATGTTTGATTTCCTGTCAACTGGAGTACTTGTTTGATTTTGGGGTTGGTTAGTTGGAGCCCACAGATTTTATTTCTGCTCTATCTGGTGGGTCAAGGAGGAACTTTCCTTTTCTTTCATGCTTTATATTGTGGATTAAAACTGAGGCTTTTGCTTTACCTTTCTTTTCAAGGGTGAAAGATTCGTAGCCCCCCCTCCCCCAAAAAAAAAATTTGTATTTATGTATTCTGCAATTTTCACGATGTACTGGATATATATATTTATATATATATCTTCATTAATGCGATGAATTTCACTGTAACAAAAGTTCTTTTTCTGTGCTTTAACGAATCAGAACCTTTTGTTTTAGAGAGAATTCTGAATTCTTGATAAATTTTTATTTTTTTTTAATTTCAATAATCTATACTTTTTGAGTTTTTTGGATTTTAATAATGCTTAATAACTTTTTTTTTTTCCACATTTACAGCCATGAAGAAGCGCAATCGTGAATCTGTTTCTCCACCATTGCCGGGTGAGAAGCGGCCAGACCACAGGACCGTTGGAGTCAAATTACCTAGAAAGGATGGCATGAAGAAATCCAGAATGAAGATAGTAACAATCTCTTGCTCCCAATTTCAGTTTTTGTTTTACTATTTATCATCGGTAAAGCATTTAGCGTTGACAATTGGAATTGCTTTTGCAGCAACAAAGAGATTCAGAAGGATATTCAAGCCTGCCCAGCATAGTAGGCCCAATCACAAAAGATGAGGAAGAAGTGGTAGAGACTCTGCATGCTTTGGCTGTAATGTTCCCGAATATAAACAAGAAGAATGGTATGGATGGTGAATCAGCAAAACCAAAATCTTCACCTTTTCCAGAGGGAGAGAGCTCAAGGCCTGCATTTGAAGGTTTATCAATTTATATATTATCACATTCTTTGTCTTTTTTGCTTTCTTTGTGGGTGATGTGCTAAATTATTTGCTTTTATCAGATTCAGCAGCTGCTGAAAAGGAAGAGGGGTCAACTACTGCTGATGCTGCCAATCCTTCCTTGTTAGATGCATCAGCTCAGGAAACTGTAGAAGTCAAATGCGCAATTGACCCGTCACAGCCTGATTTCCCCGGAAACACAAAATTGCATTCAGAATTGGAAAATGCTATTTCTCGAAGTGATGGCCAAGCTTTGTCTCTGTTATCCAACAGTGAACCGATTGATGAGAACCCAACCCATAATTATGTTATTTGCAATGTTCAATCCCAACTAAGCCTGGAAACGGGGTGGGTAGCTTTCAGCTTTTGTGCGTTGACTTCTATATTTGTTTCTTTTTTGTTTGTTGTTTATTTCTTATAGTTATAGATCTTATGGCAGCTCTAAGGAACCCAAACACGAGGAAGCTGCAGTTTGTGCAAGGAAACCAGGGATTGCAGTAAGTTTGATTTTTAAATGTCAGTCACTTGTACCCTATAGCAAGTAAACTGTGATGAAATAGGTGGCTGTGGGTTGTTTGTTCAGGCAGCAGCTTTCAGTAGTCAACATGTGCTGCAAGACACCCTCGAGGAAAGCAAAGAAGGTGGTACATTCACTGCACAAAATCTAATTTTATAATCACTGTGTGCTTTATTCGTGTCCAGAACCAAGTGATTGGATCTAGCTTTTCATGTCAATATTTTGACGATGGCTAAAAACTGGTTCTTTGATCTGAAGGTTCGGCATTGTGGCCAGGCTTGTCTTCAGCAAGATCCCGCTGTGCTGGGACTCAAGGACCCTCTTTGCAGTAATTTTCTTTCTTAATCTTATTTACTCTTCTTCATTTCCGCAGTTCCAATGAGTTTTTCAGTCTCTCAAGAGTTTAAATTTTCAGGTCATCCAGCACTAAGTTTCCTACTTGGTTGTGTACGGCTGCTTCTGCAACCCAAACTGGTTCATTGAATGATGGAGTTTTAACTGAAAAGGTAAGTAGGGATGTGACTTCATTTAATGGTTGCCGCTGTTAATGCTCTTCCTCTGGCCTATATGTTTCACCAGGCATTTTGACCAGGTTTATGGTTATTCACTTGTTATTGGTACCACAGGATTCTAGAGCTCCAGTTGCTCAAAAGAACTTGTGGAAGCGATGTTCAGCTCATGTTCATATATGTCATCTGATTAAAGTCCTGCAAACTGCTGAGAAAACAGGCTCGTCATCACCCAGGCAGCCTACGGAGTTGACACCAAATGAAGGATCAAAGCAAGGAATTCTTTTGGCAGCCAACCACCTAAAGGGCGTGAGAAATTGTTTGAATAGAGCTGTTTCCACGGGCTGTGCAGCTGAGCAGAATCCGAATGAAGTTAGGAATGCTATTCTTTTGCACAGGAGGCTCCTTCAAGATCAGCAACAGGCTTCCACAACATCTGTGCTTGACACCTCACAAATGCAGGTAAGCTTATTATTTGTATCACTGGCAGTTCTCTTGCATGTTTCTGAACAATGTTTTGGTTGTTGCAGAGTTTTGATTTCTTGTCCCTGTCAGCTGGAGGTGGAGGGGTGGAAGCCACTAGTAGTACTAATAAAACAGGGAATGGGCTGGAGCCATTGACACATCTTTGTAATCCTCACCTGCAATCACTTGTGCAGAATCACACAATCATGCCATTCTCTCTGCCCCAAAATCATTTCTCCTCTACTCCTTTCACTGACCATATTCCTGTTTCTTCCAATAAGCAGGTGATTTGCTTTCTTCTTGTATATATCAGTCTCCCTTGAAATGCTATTGTTCAATCTATTTTGAGAGCGTGGTTTGCAATGGCCATTCCTTAGGTTTCCTGTCCTATTGCAGTCCTGCTGGCATGCATATGAGCCTATTGATTAACCCCTGTTTTCAAAAATATGCTCCATGAAATAAGCCTGTTCAATAACTGTTAGGAAATACCAAACCTCCCAAGCACAGTCAAATGAAGTTTCTTTTACTGTCCTGAAAATTAAACGATGTTTTAATGCCCGCATTGACCCGGCCAGTTGAGCTGGTAAATTTGTTACCCAGTTCCAAAAACAATCCGGTTCACAGCTCAAGTCCATTTATTGTGACAACAAACTGGCCTAAATCACTAAAAGCCCAGTTAAACTAGTGACCCCTCCTAATGTTTACAGTTCAGCAATCCTTTTAATCTTTGTAAATGAAGCCATTATTTGATTATTTATATTTATAAAGTAAAGCCTTAATAAGTTCTTAATACATTTGTAAAACTATTGTTTTAGTTGTATAACACATATTTTTTTAGTTAAAGAAAATTTTTCAATTGATAATAATTTTATAAAAATAAAAAAAAATAGCATTAGAATAAATATTTGATATCTTTTAATTTTTTTGGTAATGTTTTAATTATTTTAATATTTTAGTTATATATTATATTTAATCCATTTATGACATTGTTCAATTTAAGTCATCTAATAGTTGAATCATAGACCCTTGATTCGGATATTTTTCCGGTTCACTTAACAGTTGTCAAAACATTCAAACTTACTACTTTCTATTGATCACAGGTCCAAATACAACCACCTCCATATCTGAGTAACCCAATTTTGGGGCCCCCTCATTTGGCTTACACAGCCTTGCCAAAACAGCAGCAACAACAATGGATTTGGACAGCTCAATACAAGTCCATGGGACTTGCAGCATCACACATTCCAAACTGGCAAAATGACCGACCGGACCCTTCTTCTTTTTCTTCTGCAGTCCAGCATGCTCAACCCGTTCACCACCTTTCGCATACATCACTAGAAGTACTTGGCCCCAAGTACGCTCCCTTCTCACACCAACAGCAGCTTTTTGCTGTTGCTGCTTCTTTGCCCGCTGCAAGAGCTAAAAAGCAACACCATCATATCCCATCTGGATATGAAGGCAATGGAACTAGTTCCTATCCTGAAACTGCATTGCCATTGGAATTACTGTGCAACGAGCACCTTTAAATGGTGCTGAACTTTTGGTAGAAAATGTGTCGTCATCATTGGTTCCTTTCTTATGTGCAGAGTTATAGTCTGCTCAAATTCCTGCAGGAGGAATATGTCAGCAGCAATAATGATGGATATGTTGCAAGTTTTGGGAACATTTGTGTATTAGAGGATTGACCCAGAGAGTGAGCAATTCATGTGTGGAGGCGACTGAAAACTCAAAACCCCATGTACTGGGCTATTAGGTGATCAGTGAAGAAGTATTGTAGTATTGCTTCAACAACAACAAATAGTCATAAAAAGAATATATATGTATAATTTTAGTACATTGCTAGTGTTACGGAGTCCAATGGGGTTGAGGATATCTTTTGACTGGACAACTCTCTGATTAGGAAGAATTTACTTCCACCACTTGTATGGAGGAAAGTATGAACAGACGCTAAAGAGCAGGCTTAAACTTGAGATGCATATGTTTTATTCATTCATTTCTGAAATGAAAATGATGGATATTTCGTGATTTTCTTATAATGAAGTTGCTGTCACAACATTAAATGGCAAGAAAAGGGTATTTAAATGACAGAATTTTAACCTGTAATGTACTTATATAGTCAACAATCTACTTTTCCATCAAAACCTTCTATCTAATTAGGAGGGAGTTGAGTTACTTGGGAAACAGTAAAGTAACATTAAGGCTTCATTTAGTACTACTTTTGTTTTATTATTTTATATTTTATTTGGTAGATTAAATTAAAATATATTTTATATTTTTATTTAAAATATACTACTTTAGTTGAGAGAATAATCATTCCATTCAATTTCATCTCCTGCAACAATCTATGCCTAAAGGTAGAAAACACACTAATCATGGAAAGCTTCAAAATGGGTTTTGAGATGCATGTGGCACGGGAGTGAAGTCTGAACTTTTTATGCGTATTGGCTTCCCTCCCTCCCACGGTACCACCCAACTAACACATGCTGTGTAGAGTTGCTAAAATGTTCAGTCTGTATGGCTCTGCTTTTCAGTGAGGGCTACTCCCCATTCTCTTTACAAAT
Organism: Vitellaria paradoxa; assembly: GCA_019916065.1. NCBI lineage: Eukaryota > Viridiplantae > Streptophyta > Magnoliopsida > Ericales > Sapotaceae > Vitellaria > Vitellaria paradoxa. The sequence goes on from CM034239.1 coordinate 2,581,479, forward strand.
GCCTTTGAATCTCAGTCAACAGGATCCTAGATGACTCTGGTCAAGAGTGCAGTCAACTCAGCTCTATTATATTTTAAATTTCTATACTACTATTATATAATGGCAGAACACCCAATAGTGTCTCCTTTAAAATGAATGAAGGAAAAAGTTGGCCAAATATTATGAAAAATTTTAAAAAATTTTTTTAATATGATTTCAAATTTATTATAATAAAGCAGTCAAATTCAAGACAAAATTCATACCTTAAAATAATTATATTTAAACAATTCTTCTTAAATAAAAAAAAAAATATATATATATATATATACATCAAATCTCTTAATTTCAGATCCATAAATACAACTGCAACCAAGACTTCTTTGACCAAACAACTTGGTAGGCACCACAATATGATTATCAATTCTAACAAAAGGAACAAACTTTATATAGCATTCAATTGAGATATGGAAGCACCCTACAACATGTAATAATATAGCTTCACCATAAATAGGACAGACAGTGTTTAAAGAAGGCGATGTTTATATCACCATCACAAAATATTCAAATTAATGCTGCAAAATAAATTACAAAACTTTAGAAGTGGAACTCCTAACCTCACCTCTAGTTCACTTGCTTTTCTCTTTATTCTCAATCCAAAGTCTCGGAACCCAAACTAGGCACCTTAAAAATCAATCTGTTACCCTCCATACATTGAAACAAAAGAACAAAATTAACTTTTATTTTGCGACGACGAGGTCAACGTCCTGTTCTAAAAATCAAGTTTGTACTTCGAATTTCTAGCAGCCAAGAGAGCAGCTCCAATTCCAGATCCATCCTTTGTATGTTCTATGACAATGTTCTTCGAAATTTCCAATCCTAGAAGCTCGGTGACTGCATCCTGGAGGTACCTTCTGTACTGGGGATAATGCTCGTACAAGCCTCCATCCATGGCTACCACTGTCCTTTTCCCAAAGACGAGACCTTTTGAATCCTCCTCCATCTTTTGGAGGAGCCCTACAATGCCAGCCCCGGCTAAGCGCCCTCCCCGTTTTACAATAGTGTCACAAACTTCTAAGATGATCTTCCTTGCATTTAAATTAGATTTCACCTGGTATCAAATATACAAGTGGAAAATTTGAGACATATTCTCACAAAGTTCCAAAATAAGCTTGAAAAGCGCATGTTTCTATATGATAAATTATTTCAAACAAATATCCAGCAAATATTTTCAGATCTATACAGGATATGTGAACCCATTGATGATTCACAGTAACATAAAAAAATTCATTACTACAAATGCCAGAGATAATGGGAGCTTTTATGTGTGATTTACCCCAGCCAAATCATATAGGATTGATTCAACAGCTTCAAGATCTTGGGAATTATCCTGCTGCATAGCACATATATCTGGTGTCCTAGAGAAAAACAGTACAGACTAGACTTAGGGTATATAAACATATATATAAAGAAGCTTGAGGAGATTCAATCATGGATTATCTACACAAAAAAGAAAGAAATCCCTGAAGAAAGGTCACGATCAATGTTGCATGCATAGCTCTGTCGAGGTGTTTAGTACAAGCTGTCAGCCTATGAGATAGTGATTTAATTTAGTCATTCCAAAATCAAGATTGCAGCCTAAATGGACTAACAAATATGATATCGGCATATTGTTGATTAGACTGGAATTGTTACAAAGCAATCCATTCAAGGTTTTCAATTTGTATGTCATATCCATATAAGTTAGTAATTTCAAATATATAATATTTTTATATTAGTAGTTACAATTGCTCAATTTAGTTTATAATTTTATACGACTAGAGGTAATTTCCATTAGAGCTCCTGCATACATTGAAAAAGGAAAGTCCTGATACCTGAGTGCAAATAAAGTGGATAATTTATCTGGAATATATTCGCCAAATAAACCGCCTGCTTCTGCCATCTTTAGCAGCACTCGTCTTACAATTTCACCGAGATACATACCAGAAATTGTCTTCTCATATATCTGTCTCCATGGAATACAAATAACAAATTGAGATTTAACATTTAAAAATAAAAAAAACGAAAAACAAAAAAAAAACAAAAACAAAACAAAACAAAGCAAAAACGAAAAAAGAAAGAAAAACAATTATAACGTAGAAACAAGAGTTCACCTGCTCACCAGGATTGATACTGTCAACATCCATTTCCCTATCAAACTCAGTTAAAGGAAGGCCATTTGAAAATGCTCCCCATTCTGTATTAATAATCTGAAATAAGTACATTCGATTAAAATATAGCCTTGAAACCAAACCATGGTTATTAATCGGGTTAGTAATTTTTACAGACCGTCCTTCCAGATGTGGAATTTTGGCCACGCAGCTTAGGTATAGCGTCTACACGTTCTACATAGCATGCATTGGTTCCAGTCCCTAGAATGACAGCAACCATGACATCATCATCCCAGTATCTTGCTCCTGCTAGTGTTCCGACGGTATCATTGACCTGTGTTTCACCAAATTAATAACACGGTATTCAACAGACCTGAAAAATATAAATCACTCAATGTTCAACTTTTGTCCAATGATCTTCCGAATTGTAATCTTGGCTAAAGCATACCAGGGCAGACACCCTCATATCCAGTCCCTTCCTTTCCATAGCTTCATTCAGACAAGCTACTACATCTTTTCCAGCCTGTAAGAAAATTGAAGTTCTGTTTGATAGTTATTACACCAAGAATTAACACAACCATACCTTAACTTCAAATATGAATTTAACCCTTCCGGGGCTGCCCCCAACCCCTAAATCAAAAATAAAAATTAGAAAAGCTTCTTTTTTTTTTTGGGTAATTTAGAAAAGCTTCTTTTCATAGGATTAAAAGCAGTTGCTAGTGAACCTATTGGCATAATGTTGTAAAAAATACAAAATTTTCAGAAAAAGTGTTAATGGGAAAGTCAGTACTTAGAAAAAACATTGATGGTTGCTTACAGATTATTTACACTACTTTAAAATGGGTCTCACTATGTTCTTTGGACATTCATTTAATAAGTTAGATCACATTTGGAATTTCATGCCTGTTTTTTCACTTCCAATCCCTTAAATGCAATTTGTCGCTAGGGTTGTCCTCAGGTTTCCCAGAGTTGTTACATTATTATTGCTTCCCACCTCTGGTTATCTCATCTATACCACCTCATGCCCTATGTTATAATGCACACTTACTGGGATTTAGAGCCCCCCCCCCCCGGGGGGGAGGGGGGGAGGGAAAATGCTAATCTTTGTAATAACAGTGTACTTCTGTGGGTATATTGCTTTTAAGTAATTAGCACACAAGTGTTCTAAGGTGGCATTTGGAGTTCCAAAAAAATCAAAAGTTTGTGTGAAAAGTGACACGCAACAAAATTTGATTGGAAGAAAGTTGGGAACTTTTGGAGTTTTTTAAAAAAATTTGGAACTCCACATGGAGAATAAATCATTCTGATTATTTTTTCTGGCTGCACAACATTACCCAAAAAAAATAAATAAATAAAATAAAATAAAATTTATGAATGTATGCAATGCTCAGGCTATGAGTGTTGATGCAAATGTAAGCATTACAATAACAGTCAAATCATCTGTTTTGTGTGCCCAGAGAGTATAGAAATACTAACCGTTCCAGAGACTGCAAAACCCTTTGTCCACTTGATCAGTGTCCCAGAATCAATAGATGTCTGCTGCACAGGGAAAGAAAATGTGAATCCAATTTCCCTTTTCCTTCCAGGTGGGAGGTGAAATTTTCCACCTTCCTTTTCCGCAAATTTTGCCAGTCCAGAAGCAATAAAATCAAACAGCTCCTACAAAGTACCACACAACTTATATCAAATCAACAACTGTTAACCAAAAAAAAAAATGAATTTGAGACTAAGCACTTGAACAGACATACATCAGAGGTGCCAAACATGAGCTCTTGTGGGATAGACACTTGGTCAAATTCTGTAGCGATCACCCGCTCATCCTTCCCTCCTAATTGCACTCTCATCACTCGGAAGTTTGTTCCTCCAAGATCCAATGCATAGAACAATCCTTTCTCGTTCCTTTTTCACCAAATACATTAACAAGTTATTACTACAATTAATCACTTGGAAGTAATAACTGAAACTAGTCCATACAAACTACAAGCCCACACAAGTCAAATCTAGTCAACAACATTCAAAATTAAAAATAGGAAAAAACAGAACAAGAGCGAAAAGGGAAATTTTACGATACCCAGTTGGTAAACTATCGACGTAGCTGAGTATCATGGGGAGATCACTACCACCGTCGGCGGCAAGCCCCGCACGCATATCGGCCGCCATGGCGTCGGCGACGTGGCGCAAGACGGGCAGAGGGGTAGAACAGTCTTTTTGCAACCTGGTCAATATTGGGGCGACGGAGATGACCTCAGATCGGACGGCCATCCTAAACCGAGGAACTCCTCCCGGAGATCGGGGGAGAGAGAAAGAAGACCTGACCGCCGGTGGACTGACGTTGACCGACATTGGCGGTAGACGGTTAAGATCGGGAATAATTCAGAGAGAAGGAGGGGGAGAGAAGAGAAGGGGACAAGGGGGGTGGGGATGTTGAAACGGAGATCGAACTGTCGTTCAAAACTAGAAAGATGCCGTTGTACCGTTGATCGCCCAAACAATGGTAATCAGGACTTATTAGATGATCCCTCCAGATTAAATTCCTAACACCTAATTTTTATTTTTGCTTTCATTTTTTTGTGATTTAGACTAGAATATTTTGTGCTATATTTTAAATTAGAAGTTATTCATATATTTTTTAATTAAATTTTAATACAACATAGTGTAATTAATTATTTATTTATAAATATAATAAAACTTAATCTGAATGTAAAAGTATTTATATAATTACGTTTGAAATAATAAAAAACGGGATAAGTTATAACAAAATAAAATAAAATAATAATTTTTTATAATTTTTAAGTATATTTTATTATTTTTTAAAATTTTTGTGGGTCGAGAGAAACAATACAGTTGAAAGACTGCTGCAGTTGGGACAGCCTAACCGATGGTTGGGCGGACAAGACGATATTGACAGTGACACAACATGTGTACGCTTTGTTCCTGTTTGTTTGGTGAATCCGATTTAACGTTGACACCTAGCAAGATGTATACAACATGCATCCAATTCAAAAATGAGACGCCATTTTCTAATATTTTACGTACGTGGTACTCCAGAGCTTTCAGCATTACGCATATGTGTGTCTTGGCATTTCACGTATATGGTACCGTTTTGTTTGTAAAAAAAATTAAAAAATTTTATAAATTTTTATTAACTTCATATCACATTAATTTTTTTCTTTTATTGTGCACATATTACGAATTTTCAATTTATCTTACTTTTTTTTTTATTTCAAACACACACTTACCTACGTAATTACTTGTGAAAATCTCGCAGTATTTATATTTATGTATAAAAAAATGTTTAAAATATAAATAAATAAAAGATAACGAGCATTTTAAAATGTGGGGAAATCCTACCTATCAAAAATAGCAATTAATGGCGGTGTATGCATGTACGATTATTGAAAGCATTGAAAAAAATAAATAAAATGTCCACTATCAATTGCTGCGGTGATCTAGTGTTAATGTAAGTTTTAAGGAAGAACTATGTGTACGGAACGATGGAGTGTTTTGAAGTTCAAAAAAAACTCAACTTTTTGTAATTTTTTAGGTGTTTTATTTTTTTACATTTTTTTGTGTGTTTGGTTGAGCAAAGTGTATTTTTTAGTATTTTTTTGTAATTTTTGAGTGTTTGGTAAATTTTTTACTATAGCAAATCAAAAAAGTGACATTTTTTATGTGTTCGGTATGTTTTTTACTGTAACAAACCAAAAAAATGATAACTTTTTATTTTACTTTTTACTGTAACAAATCAAAAAAGTGACAAAATTTATGGTTTTACCAAACACACCAAAAGTTACAAAATGTAACTTTTGGTATTTTTTACTAATTTTTGAGTTGCCAAACGGGCTCTATGTATTACAAATTGTGCGGGGATAAAATTTATGTACATGCGTGCTCATCACGTCAACAAAATTCGCTCTCCGTTACCCGCAAACACAAGAAATAATGAAGAAAGGAAGTCATGAATTTTCCCAATCAAAAAATTTTTGAAACTTAAGCCAATAATATGTTTAGATAAAATTATTATTAAAAAAAAAACTCAATTGACAATGGTGAGCGTTCTTATTTAATAGACTTCTTGGACTATTTATAAGTTAGGACAAGTGTAAAAATAGCTGAAAACTGATTTGACATTAAAATAATAATAATTTCACTAATTTACCAATTTTCTTACTTATTATAGTGATCAAACGGTTTAATTTACATTTAATATGCCTGGTTATTTTTAAAATAGTAGGTAAGATGTGACATTAGAAGATTCAAATATATCACTTCATGTTGACCAGTAATAAAATAACAAACTACTTAAACTAACTTAAATTATAATAAATGATCAATTGTATTAATTATAAATCAAACCAAAACCTTACTTCTTAATAAGGGAATTAAGTTGATGAGGTCGGGAACGAATTATATTTGGACTAAGCTCAAATATGGTCAATACGTTTGTACTTGAAAAAAAAGTCACTTGTGCTCTAAGAAGATATTACGTGCTCGGTATATTTTGGGTTTGTTTGGAGTAAAAAAATGAGATAAATTGAGATAAATTGTGGTTTGAGAGGAGTTCGTAATGTGTGCAGTGAGAGAAAAAAATTGATGTGATATAAAGTTAACAGAGATTTTTAGAAATTTTCAATAAATTTTACTAAACCAAACAGGCCCTTTGTACCAACACAAATTTACCCTCAATTGAAAAAAGTATATATATTTTACCATTGCCCCCACAACTCATCTTAAGCCGACAGTGAGAGGAGAAAATTCTTAAGCAATTGATTTTCGTTTGTTTGTTTCAGATTGAGTTGATTTGATTTTCGTTTGTCTCAGGTTGTTGCAACTGGTCCACATGATTTTCCTACGAGAGGAGGCACTGCATAAGAGAATCCCCACGCCAAACATCCACCGTCAGATGAGAATCCCGCAAAACTGAGATGTGCGGGAACCTTTTGGAGTCATTGGGCTTCCAGGCGAGGGGTCCTTTTCTCCTTATACAGCGCCAAGTATTAAAAAAAAAAAAAATGGGCCCCAGGACCCACTGAGGCAAGACCGTCCAACCACTGTCAGCTTCACTTTCACCTTCACCTTCACCTTGAAACATATTATTTTATAATTTTATATGTACTAACAAATTTCCGTCTAGTGAAGTGGACGCGAAGAAACGAAGCTCGTCCAGCTCATTCCTCTTTATCAATTGCTCCTCATCAATTCATCACCCTACTATTGCTTTTGAACAAACCTCTCTCTCTCTCTCTCTCTCTCTCTCTCTCTATATATATATATATATCAAACCTTGTTTCTCTACATTCCTCTCTAGCCTCAAGTAATTATTACTATGGAAGGTGACGTTGGTGGAGTGGTGCAGATGAAAAGGGCAGAGATAGATACAAGAGCGCCATTTAAGTCTGTTAAGGAGGCCGTTATGTTGTTTGGCGAAAGAGTTCTTGCTGGGGAGATATATCCTCACAAGCACAAAGAGGTACTTAATTAATATTAATTAATTACTACCTATTATTTTGCAATAAGCAACTTGTCTCCAACTTATTATATTTATACTGAGTATTTGAGTCTAAAATATTATATTTATTTATAGTGACATTTTATACTTCTAGATGCATCAATTCTATACTTCATGTGATGCAGATTACAGGAAAATAGATTAGTAGTATTTAAAAAAAAGGAAAAGAAAAAATAATAAGAAACTAAAATTAAGTAAAAAAAATAATTTTATTTTATTTTTTGGTTGAGTTAGAAAACAAAACAGAAGAAGATAAATAGATTCTAATTTATTAAGATAATTAATTTTTATTTAGTACTTAAATATAAAAAATAACACCAATTAATAATTTTATTTTTCATTCAATTTCATTGTCCTACAAATTTATTTTCCAAACATACATACTGTGTTAAGAGTCCAAGAATCATTAATTTATCAAATATTGGAAAAACGAGCCCCCCCCAAAAAAAAACAAAACAAAAGTTACATTTTTATTTTTGTTGCTAAGTATATTACAACAGGCAGCTTGTCTGGATCGAGTGTTGATGAATTATTCTTCCTCAAGCTTTAGATGGTTATCTAAGTTCAATATTAATCAATTTATGCATCTATTTGCAAAGTGTAAAACACCCAAAAACAAAATAAAAATGTTCACTTAAACACGAATTCAAATATTATTCTAGCTGGGCTCACACTCATGTACTGTCTATAGTTGCATGTAAGTACTTTTTATCTCTCTTGATTTTTTTTTTTTTTAAATAATCCTGTGACATGGGATAAAGTCATAAAATAAATAATAAACAAGTGTGATACAAAAAGCAATATATATATATATATATATAGTTGTAAGCTTTAATTAATATGGAATCAAACATCGCTTTAGTCTCTCATCCAAGTTATGCCAGTTCACATGACCTGGTATCCCTAAACAGTATTGGCAGAACTACAGTTGAGTATTTGTACTATAAAAAAAAAAGGAGCTTAATTAAAACTCATTGGGGTCTTATCCCACATTAAGCAGTAATTGAGAAAGGAAGATGAGGAGTTTTGATTTCACCATCATACGCATTTACCATTAATCACTAGAGAAATTTCATGCATTACTTATATTTACTTATATATATATATATATATATATTTGTATTTGGACAATTAGAAAGGTATTCTTTGAAACTACTCCTACACTCATCCATACATCCAAGGATGTCAGATGATTAATCACTGGAGAAATTTCATGCATTAATTACTTATATTTACTTAAATTATTTTCTTATTATACGGTGGATACAGAATGGAAATGACCCTTCAAAGCTAGGGAACGTAACAACAGAGCTAGAGGAGACAAAGCAAAGCCTCCAGAAAGCAAGAGAAGAAAGCATGGCAATGGCCACTTGCCTCTCTTCTCTGCAAGAAGAGCTCGAAAGGACAAAGCGCGAGCTCCACCAACTGAAGCGACAAGAATCGGAGAAACAAGTGACGGAGACAGGCGCGGCCGAGATTGATCACGAAGACCTTAAGTTTGTCGAAGATCCTCCGAAATCATTCGAAGTCAAAAGACAACAACGAGAACAAATCACGCCCAACGTTGCTGAAGGAGTGGAGTTCCAGAAGAAGAGATATGTGACTTTTGCAAATCCTCCATCGCTGGCTAAAGTGATGCCCCCGCAAGGTGACGCGGCTGCAGTGCTAGAAAGGCACCCTTCTCTCAGGAAGAAGAAAAAGAAACCATTGATTCCGCTGATCGGAGGGATCTTTTCAAGGAAGAAATGAGAGCCCCTGAAGTTTCTACGCATAAACCCTGCAAAAAAATGAGAGCAAATTTTCATTCAGTTCAATTGACTAAATAATTAGTAGCCAAAAATATCATTAAAATTCGATAATTTTAAGCCTGTCTGAAATTAATGAGATGACAGCCAAGTACAGTATGTTTAATAAGGTATCCATGTCTTGTTTACGCATTATTAACTGAAAAACGAGTGGGGAAGACAGCAAGGGTTTATGAGGAATGAATTAATGCATGCTTTTTACTTTGTTTGATGTAAATTAAATCGGCTTCTTTTGGAATTTAGATCTTAATAAGTTTTTTTTTTTGCTAATTTAGATCTTAATAGGTTGCTTACATATTGTGGAAAAACTATTTACTTATTTATTTATTTTGGTAGTAAGAATAATATTATTTCATCACTAATTTTTTCGCAAGTAATTAAGACTATTGCTTCGCAAGGTATACTTTTGCACCGTCTGGCATTCTGAAAAATAAGTTCGGTTTATTTTGGTTACTTTTTTTTTATTTTACTTTTTTATATTGAAATGTGGGCTTTTTTTTTTTTTTGGTTTATTTAAAATTTTTTGACCTTTTATTCACAGTTTTCTAAAAGTAAAAAATTAAACACTTAAAAAATTCACTTGAAATAAGTTCTCTCATTTTGCCCAGATGCATGTAGATTTTATTATTTTTAAACATTTTTTTCATAACTGTTTTTTAAGAAATGTGAATAACATGTAAAAAAGCTATCAAATAAAAAGAAAAAAAAATAATTTTTTGGTAAAAGAATTCTTGATGCAGCGCGTATTGCCCTAGGCTATTTGGAAATGACAGATTTTAAGAAGAATTGATACAATATTAATTTGTACATTATTTTAAGTTACAGTTTCTATTTTAGTATTATAATATACCTATTTTGAGCATTTTTCTTTTAAATAGATGCATTTTTACCATCTACGTGCGATTATGACGGATGAGTTTCTAAAGTTAAATTCCGCTCTTTTAGTCCAAAGTTCTTATGTTTTCTTTTTTAAATATTAATTTTAGCTTAATAATTAAGTTTGGATCTTTTATAGACCAAATAATTATTTAGCTCCTAATTTTAATTTATTCTATTTTTGTTAGGGTTTGTTCTCTCCGTTTAAGCATTGTACTATTCATATTATTGATAATAAAATTTTGAATTATTAAGGAATTTTTTATTTGAAATAACCAGAGAGTATAGATTATTAAAAAAATCTATACATTTTTTTCTGAATATTCTAAGACTAACCAGAGAGTTACCAAGTCTATTTATTCTATCCTTTCGATTAATTCGTAAGCTTCCCTGCTGCATCAATCCCAAACAATGTCCAACTTATTTGACATAAATTGCGTGATATCAAAAAGTGTCTTTATTTGGGAAAGGGGGTTAAGTGGCCGAAATGCATTTCACAATTTTTTTTTTTTTTTGGTACCAATAAAATCTAATATTTGTCTTTCTATTTTTTATTATAACAGTCAATAAATTATTTTTGTTATAACAGTCAATCATTTATGATTATGGTCAAATTTTAAATGATTTAAAGGGAAACGATTTGCTATGAAGTTCTATTGATCACAATAGCATTTATATAATAAACATTAGCAGAATTGGAAGAATAAACAGCGTTAAGAACGCTCGACTATCATGAATTAGTTGTGTTTGTTATTTTAGAAAATCGCCTATTCACATTTTTGCCCGCCTTCAGGTAGTCGTTAAAAACCTGATTAGTCCCCCCAAACCCCCCTTCCCATCTCAATCTCATTTCACTCCCACTCTTTCTCTCTTCTCGTCTCTCTCTTATCTTGTCTCCTTCTTTGTTTTCTCTTACCTCTATCTGGCATCGGCAACCAGCCACCAACGCCAAAAAAGTTCTCAAAATCCTATCACTTTATATTACTATTTTCAGGTGGTTGTCAAAAAGTTTTCTCGACTCCAATATCTACGAATAATATATAACAATTGTTAAGCGGTCAACAAATTAAAGTATAAATGACCACTTTTGATAGTCGACAAATTTTACTTCCCTTGAGTGAAAAGACTTGTTCAATGAATTATTTTTTTTCAAAATAATAAAAATTTTAAATTGTGACATTATTCTAAAGCAAATTAAAATATTTTGATAGCATATATATATATATATATATATATATATATATATATATATATCACTGCAAGTTTTAACACTACTCAATTTTGAAAGGACAAACTCGTGTTATATTATTTTTCTCCCTGCACGACAGGTACTTCCGTATACATTTGTGTGCCTGCATCCCACAATGTAACGAAAGATTTGAAAAATATTCATCAACAAACTGCATGGAATGTGCAATACAATAAGCTCCAAACATGGGGGGAAGATCTAGACAAGACAAAACCATTCAAACCATCATATCATCTGATTTCCTTCCACAATTAATATTGAGACCCTCTTGGGATGATTTGTTAAAGAACTCAATACAGTCAGCAATGGCTTCGTTGTAGTGCGAGCTCGACGAGTAATAAGAGCTGCATGAAGTCTTGGGAGGGTCCGGCCGGTGATCACCGGGTCTTTGCCTGGGAACCGACCTTGCCGGCGGAGACCCTCTAGACGGCAGCGAAGAGAATATAAACCTCATTACAATCTTCCGGAACCGGTCAAAGATCTTCATGGCAGAGAAGTACTTGAGCTTTGGAGGAGGAGGGGAATAAACCCTTGTTTGAGGGCCGGGGAGTTGAGAGCCTCCTGATGATGACGATGTTATTACTTGTATTACAAAGCTCTGATGATCTCCTCCTCCTTGAGGCTTGTCCATTTCTAGCTCTCTCTCACCTGTGCCAGATTAATTGTAGTCTCTCTCCGGGAAGTGAAATGCTATCATTTGTGTCGTATGAGGGGTATATATAAAAAAGGGTGAGGTCTTCGAAGTCCTGATTTTTATTACTTTGTTCAAGTGTTCAATGTGTTGAGCCAGATGAAAAAGAAGAGATGGTCTCTGAGTGATCATGTGCCATAATCATTTGCATGGGCTTCTCCTGTCTTTGCCCAGTTCAATAGTTTATTGGGGTTGTGTGATTCTCTTCTACTCTAAGCAGTGTTTGATTGCTATAAACATTGACTTGTTTTTGATAATTTAATCATGGAAAATGCTATCTTATCAAAGAGTTTATATATTTGATACATATGAGATTAAAATAGAATACATGTTGTTTTCCTAAAATCTTATGCTTTTACACTTAATAAAAAATTAAATGAGATAATATTCTTACATCGAGGAGTTGAATTTTTAACTTTACAGATAGAGCGATTTAAAAAATAAAATTTTGTGAGAGTAATAAAATGAACAATTATATTTATTTATTTTCCTAAATTTTTATCCGAAACTAATAAAATTGATTTAACAATTACATTCTTATAATTGTAAGGCAAATTGCTGAGGGATTTTTTTTATTTTAAATTGATTGAACCACAAATTTTTCGCATCATTTTTGTAAAGAAACTTTTAGTGCTATGATATTACTATATTTAACAGGAAATTATATAATTTACATAACCAATTTAATGGCACGTATCTTTTATCGAAAGTTTGTTAGGTATTATTAATGGAAAGTTAAGAAATTCTACATTGAAATGACATATTCTAGGGGGCAAAATGTTGAAGATAATGGAAACAAAGACAAAAGGAAAATGAAAATGACATAGAGAAAGGTGGGGCAGTACATACATATATATATATATATATATATATATATAAAGAGAGATTGAGTCAGGGAGAAGATTTAAAGCTTACGTCATTAGAGCAAGTTAAAGCATAAGACAATTTATATGGTTCGATTGCACTGCCCAAATGCTCCTTGAGAGTTGGTCAATTCTCTTTGGTTCAGAATTTTATGAGAATCAATATACACACACACACACACATATATATATATATATATGTATATCTTAGAAAGATAAAAATAACTATATGGTACCTAGTAATCACCTATGGCAACATAGTTTAAGTAATATTTGGTTGGCTTCAACTTTAAGGATGACAAGGTGGGTGCTATAATTTCTATGACTAAATTAAAACACGTACAACATATATCATCATATATCATCATTTTATTTGATTTTTTTTTTTGGTTGTAATTATTATTTTATTTTGCATTAATCCGTAACAAAGCGGCCCCTCAAATAATCAGGTTTTAAAACAGTGAAGTAACTTTGTACTTGCTATCATTCTGCAAGTTTAAATTAAGGGGTGTAAGGACGTGTCCGAGGTAAATTATTGATGATCAGTCAAAGTCCATGAACAATGGTCTTGCTAATCTACAAGAAGAATCAAGCAGGTATTTTTTTTTTTTTTTTGTAAGAAAATAACATTGTCATTTTTTTAAAAAAATAAAAAAAAAAATTAAATGTTTTTCAAATCAAACATTAAGACTTAGTTTGAAAAGAAAAAATAGTTAGATTTTTTATAACTGACTATTAAAAAGCTAACCTGTTTTGTGTTCCAAAAGAGAAAAAATTAATTTTTTAATAGTTAATTTTTTTAATTTTTTATTTATTGACATATTTGTTCTCTTGAAAAAATTTTAAACATAAAAGGGTAATTTTGATAATTAAAAAAAAAGTCAAAAAAGTTTTAAAAAACCTAAAAACTGAGAAGCTGCATTAATTACCTATCAAATGGAGTTTAAGATTCTTCCAAAAAAAATACATTTAGCGTTATGTGACAAGTTACGGGTAAAAAAATAATATTTGATGATATCCTTTAATTATTATAAAAAAAAAATTATATTTTTCTAAAGTTCTACCCACGAGAGGGTCACAATTTTGTGCGCGAGGTCGACCAGTACCGCCCAAGTAGCAATTTGAACTTGTCAAAGAACGACCTTAGCCTAATTGGGGTTGCTACAATTTTGGTTAATTTATGGCTTTTTGAAATTTAATCATTACATATATAGTTTTATTTGCATGTATATAAATAAATACTCTGTGAGCGGACTTGAGGTAATGATTTTGTTAAGAAGCATTATAATTGATTTCCTATAAAAAGTTGCTATTATGGTACTGCAACCAGTATCCCATCATCATCATCATTCTTGGTCAACTAAGGCAAGTCCTTGGACAGTTAACAATAGAGCGGGCAACTTTCTTCTTTTTTTCCTTTTTTTTTTTTTTTTATTGGTAAGCGGGACATCCGGGTGTCGAATCCGGGTTAATGACACCCGGATTAATGAGGAAACAAGAGAAACTTTTACTACTCAGTCACAAGCAATCATCGGCAACTTTCTTCTCTCTCTTTTTATTCCCCGTCTTTTTGTAATTTACCGGTATGTCACTTCTCAATAAGTCCACGTGGATTATATTTCTCCACTTCGTTAACGGTAACGACATAAATTTGGGCTTGAAAGTTCTTTAAGCTCATACTAATAACATAGGTTGATCAGCCCAACAATCTAGAGCTGTTTTTGATCTAATTTGAATAATACAATGTTTGATTGATCAAAAAGAATAATAAAATATTGATAAAAGTTGATAAATTTTAATTAATTTTAAACAATCAGACACCCCTTACCATCAACTTAAGGATTGGTTATAATTATACAGTGGAATGACCAAAACCAGCGAAATTAGGATTGGGGTCCCGTATTTTTCCGGGCTTAAGTCTATTTGTCGCTGTATGAGCTTGGGGTTTGAGCTTCTGCTTTAGTATTTTAAGTAGACTTCTCCACAAGAAGTTAGTAAGATTCAAGGCCTGGAGTAACAGCCCTCCACAAGGTATTAGTTTTTTTATTTATTCATTTATTTATTTCTTTATTTTTGGTCGCGGGGTTAAGCTTAAAAATCATCAAATTTAGAGAAAATTTCCCTAATGAAATTTTATTAATACTCAAGCCTATCATAAAAGTTTATAACGTATTAAATATAAAAATTCAAACTGAAACTAGCATATAACATAAATTTAGGAAACAATATTACAATCAAAACAAAAAAAATTTCAACTTCACTGTCAAGTTAAATATAATATTCAAAAAATATATTAAAAATATAGTAAATATTTCAAAATTAATTCTAAATAAATAAAAAAATATTTGTCAAGTAATTTTTTTTGACAAATATTCAAAATCAAGATATCAAATATTAATCATAAATTTCTTTATATAAGCTTCTTGCATCAACAACTCTTTTTTTTTTTTTTAATTGAAGGTATTTAGATAAATTTACCTGCACCTCAATTAATTTCTAAAATCTTGGAATTAACGACTGAATAAACTATTTAATAGTGCTAAGAAGGATTGAACTAGTAACAAATGGGAACAAATTTAAAATCTTACCAATTAAATTAACTTTCGATGTTGCATCAAGAACTCTTCGACTCTTCTGTTTGTTGACATTGATTTTCACACTCCAAAATTAAAATCATCAGGACAGAAATGTTGATGTTTATTAATTTAACAGTTTAGAGTACGTTTGGTGCACCAAAAAGTGAGATAAAATATGGTTTAGAAAAATTTTTTGCGTTTGGTGCATACATCTCAAATTGCGTTTTTTTGAAATAAATAATAAGATTTCGTTCCGACGAACTGAATTTCCATTTGGACAGATTGAAAATTTTAAGCAGTCATGACTTCTTTACACTACAATCCATCTAAACGGATTGTAGAAACCATTTGAATAAAAGTTGGCCGCGCGATTCCGTCGAAAGGGTTTCTACAATCCGTTGGAACAATTTTAAAAAGGCCACAAAAAAAGTCAAAAATTGGTGTCATTTGATAGCTTGGGAGTCCATGGTGAGAATGGCGAAAAAATTTTTGCTATTTGATTAACCGAATTCTAATTATTGACTTTTTTTTTTTTGAAAAAATATTGAACGTTTTTTGAATTTTAAGAAGGCAAAAATGTGTAAATTTTTATAGAGATTTTCAGAAACTTTCAGAGACTTTCATCAAAATTTGGTGTGCCAAACGCACTCTTAGTTAAGATTTCAAGCTCCAAACTCCTCCAAACTAATAACTTTATTATATGTTTTCAGGTTACGTTTGGATCCCCCAAAAAACTAAAAGTGAATTTTTTTTAAAGTTTAGAGTGTAAAAATTTATTTTGAATCAATAGTTAATTAGATGTTTGTATTTGATTTAATATATATTTGTTAAAATTATATAAAGTGACACATAACAAAATTTTAGTAGAAAATCTTAAAAATTTTTAGAGTTTTATAACAGTTTTTGGTACAAATGTAAGTTCAACTTTTAAAAAAAAAAATCGACAAAATTCATTAAAACGTACCATTTTGATTCGTTCTAACGAATTTTGATAAATTTAAAAAAAAAAATTTTGAAATTTGAAAAAGATAAAACTTAGTTGGCACAAAACTTAACAGTAAAGACCGCCACTCTATATTACCTTGCGTGGCCAGTCATCGCGTGCGTACTTGCTAGGTACCCACGGATCTCAGTTAGCACCAACGCTAAATTAACTGAGATTAGTTTGCGGACAACATGAAGTTTCCCATCAAACTTATATACTACATATATATATATATATATATAGATATAGTTTAATTACTGCGTACGTCTTTCCAAACCATTTTTCAATTACGTAGTGAAGCGTTCAAGATATTCAGCAGAGATCTCAATTGAGATTTTACTAATTAATTTATATATATTTGCGGGTATCTTGTCCCTTTCCGCCCATTTTAGTACTTTTTATATGTGCCTCACAACTATTCGTGGGGGTTAATAATCATCACTGGTACAGCATATAATGTATAACATATTATAATAATAATAATAATAATGTTGGATTCTTAGAAGACTAGAAAACAACTAGAAGCAATGAACTAACATGTGCTGGTCCATGCTTTGGCAATTATATCGTCCATGCAGGCTGGCATTGTCTACTAATTTCAAGCTTTTTGGTTCTCCAAGACTGTTAATTTATCATCTAGATAGAGATAGAGAATATAGATGTAGATAGATACAGTTCTTTCAAGCTTCCATCACATGAACAAACAAAGATTTCAGTGCATATGCACATTAAATTTCTGGAAATATTTAATTTTTGGTAAATGATTAATTTAATTTACTCCCAAAAAAAAAAAAAGACCCGATGTTAAGTAGGTGGCCTAGGCCACCAAACGGAAACCCATTTAATTAAAAATATGTACAGAAACAGAGATGGGTCACTTTTACCAACAACAAACAAACGCCACAGAGATATTTCAACCACTAAGATTCGGCGACTTTGTAGATCACCACAAAACAAGGAAGGATAGCCCTCGGATTAAATACGTTTAATTCCTCCAGATTCGAGTATACCCCGGCGTTACCGGCTACGGAGTCATACGATCCGGCGGACGCGCTATCCTCCTCCGCCGCGGCCGCCGCATCATCCGCCACGCGCCTCACTCTTCCCGCTATCACCCGGCAGACCAGCATGGCCCTCCGACCTTCTTTGCCGGCGAGGCAATCGTGGGCCCTACCGCTGCTGGCAGTGGTGCCCACGCCCTTGCCGTCCGATTCCTTGCCGCAGAATCCGTGCCTGATGATCGTGCAGACTCCGCAGCCCGGCACGGAGCCGCACAGACTCGACGAGCCGCGCGAGCCGAGGGAGCACGCCAGCGTCGTGCAGTGGAACCGGAGCAGCTCGTTGCCATCGGCGGCGCACCTGGGGTTTTTCTTGGCATTGGCGTTCGCGCGGATCTTCACCGCGTCACGGCAGTCCTCAAACCGTTGGATGGTTCGTTGGGTGTTGTGGACCTTTAATATCCGTTCGATCTTGCAGATTGGGTTGTCTTTCTTGAGCCAGCTTGATTTGAATATTATTTCCACTATGTTCCGACCCGAATCTTCCGGACCCAGCTCCGAAACTGCATCAGATCAATAAAACCCGATTACAAAATTATCCCTAGAAAAATACTCATCGTTTGCGTACGGCTGAAACTTCACTCTCGGTTAACGTTCCTCCTGTCGGTGGGGCCGGATATGATCCCACGATCACCGTTGGATGTTATTATTTTGATCACCAAGATTGCAACACTTCATGAGGGAGGGCACTTTTTGGGTAAAAGGGACAGCTGGAATTGAGTAGTACCAGGGTCCATAGAAAACGTGGCAGAATTAGCGTATTGCCGTTGGGGAAAAGGGTAACCAGGCAATTTCCGGGGGAGACAGGACATGATCTGTAATTTCACCCATAAAACTGGACTTTGTTGCAAGTTAATCATTGGTCAATGTTTCTTTTACTTTGACGGAATCTGATTTATAAATGGGATCGTTCCAACTGTTAAATTAATGTGGCATTTGAATGGTTAAAAAAGTATCAAAAATATATATATATATAAAAATATTGATATAAAAGTAATATATGATAAATTTTAATCAAAAAAATAATAATTTTTGATAAACCAAAGAGTGCCCAAATATTCATGGTTCATATTTTGATGTTTAACCATTATCCTGTGTTAGCATCATTTAAATCACAATTGGACTTGTACAATTGTGATATATGACTTCGGTCGGAGGTTCAAATTATTTTAGAAAAGTTTTAAAATTTTTAATTTATTTTAATCAAATTTCGTTACATGTCATTTTTACATCAATTTAACATTAATTTTTTTATTTAATTTTGAACTTTTTTAAAATTTTCAGCACTACCTATATATGAAGTAAAGAAAATAAGATTAAAACAGCATTAAGAGCTAACTTTTTGATAATTTATTTCTAGCCGTAACAATTTAGATACATGGTAATTAAGAGAAAGTAGAGAACTTTAGAGGGCAGGCCGAAATTAAGAATTTCTTACATTATTTAGTTTTTATGAGAAAATAATATTTAACTAAAATCGGAATAATATAAATTTTTCATTTTTTGTCATAAAAGTTAATTTTAGCGGATTATATTATTTAAAAAAATAATTGACACTTTATTGACATTCCACTATAACCAAAACGATATAAAGAAATTTTTTTTTATTTCTTATCACAAAAGTTAATTTAGTGGATTATATATTATTTCATGATACTCGGTACTTTATCGTTAAAAATTACTTAGTATTGTATGTTGAAAAGGCGAGTAAACTAGAGAATTGAAGCAAAAATCATTACATTTGTGCAAGAATATACATTAGAAGAGAGATGAACGATATGATTACGAGGAAAGAAAGAGAAATGGAAAATACCAGCATGCCTAACTGCTTGATGAAGCTCCAAGCTTTCCATGGTGGGGAAGACCTCTCCGCACTCTGAGCAAGCAGATATCGTAGTCCTCGGATATAGATACCTTTTTATTTTCAGTGTATCTCGGTTAGATATATAAAATCTTTTGCATTTCTTGTTCCAAAAAATGTAAAATTAATGTTCAAGCAAAAACTATAATACATATATATGTATGTATGTATGTATATATATATATATATACCTGCTGAGGCTGCTAGGGTCAACGACGGAGTGACACTCATAACACCCAGAAAGCTTCCTCAATTGCATGCCTCTCGAAGAGGAAGTGTACCACGTCGCTCCGCTGCCGTTCGATCTCGGCAAAGACCGGCTCGACGGGGTCGATCCAGCGGCGCAGCCGGCTTTGCGAGTGAGTAGCCTGGTTTCCTGACCCACGGTGCTACTCTCCGGCGAATTATCGGCTCTGTGAACCACCCTCGTGTTGCCGTGAACGACGTCCCTGAAGCTGCATATGGAACTGCAAGAGCCCAGCTTGGCATATCCACCCCGAGAAGTGGCGGTCTTTGATGATGGGTCGTGAACTTTGGACCCTTCGATCTGCTTGCAGGTCAGCAGGCTCTTGATTTGGTCCCATGAAGATGGTTGCTTCTGATGCTTTCTCTTGCGCTTGGACTTGGACTTGGAGGTTTTTTGGTTCTTGGATTCCGATAAGGACTCCGGTGCAAAAGTGAGGAGTGCCATCAAAAGCAGAGCAAGAAAAATTGGAGAGAATTTGCTGCAGAGAGAGTTGCTTTTGACACTTTGAGAGAGAGCTCCTCCGTGTTATCTTTCTTTAATGGAGAGAAGGAACTAGGGATCCGAGACGGGTAATAAGGAGGCAAAGAAGGGTGGTGGTGGGTCTTTTTACCCCCTTTTTTTGGGCACTTTTGTTTATTATCCCATTTGCTCCTATACTTGGACTTGACTCAATGCTAAGGATGTGTTTGTCTTATGCGAAATTAAGATTGTGTTGCCTTAATATTCAGCTAGGAAAAATATAGATTATTACAATTTTTTGCCACAATAAGTTATATATGTATGTATATTAGTATAGATATATAAGTACTGCTTTCCTATGGTTGATGTTTGCTGGACATTTTTTTTTTGGTTGTTTTTTTGACTTGGTCAAGTGTGGGGTTATCAAGTATTTGAGTGAAGTGTGGGGCACGCAGGAAAAACTAGACATGTGGAGTGTTTGGAGTCTTGGACGGCTAAATTGGCTCATAATAAACAGTAACATGCATGGTTCGTATCTTGAGAATGGTACTGATCGTCCCTGGAGCTATTCTCTTGTGTTTTTGTTCTTTTTTTTTTTTTTCCCTTTTCTTTTCTCATCACCTCTATTATGATTCTATGAACTAGGCACCAGCAGGCAGGCTAGAAATTCTTTGCAGCTGGCGCTTGAAGGCAATATCTCTCTATTTGATATATTAATAATTTTAGACTCATAAATTAAAGATACTGCCTTCAAACAATTGCTGTAAATGCTTATAATGTTCTTGCACGTAACTTGTTTTGCAGTGACTAGCTATGATCTAACTGTGAAATGGGAATCAATATCCCTTGTAAATTTCTTAACATTTTACTATCAATGTGGGCGGGGAGGAGATATTTATAGAGATGGGAAATATAATTAATTCATGTTCAACATTCCAGACGAATAATTAAGAAACGGTGAAAAAAGATATAATAAAATCATCATCCTTTTTCAAGGGAATTGGAAGTTGAGCGCGACTTAGGCCTCAAAACATGCATGTAGTGCGGATCCAGATTCCTGGAGGTAACAAAAGAAAAAAGTGCAACGAGCCAAACAGGCCCTACAAGTAGTACACCGTGTCCCGGAAACAATTTGACTGCCTCATCTCATCGCTACTTCTTGTTCCTTCTAAAGTCCATCTCTATCCACCTCTGAGGATACCGAACCCAACATGGTGTCCCCCACTCTTCCGCGTACATCCAAACACAGCCCTACATCATCAATCAAACGGATGTGAGCTGTGCAGTGCATGCCAACATGGCACATCGAGTACTCTCGTGTGAACGGGTTTGGATATAAATTATTATCCCTTGGAACGGTTTAGACAAAATAATAAATTTGACTTTTTGTTTTTTTTAATTTGGACTTGAGTTTGCATGGAGCCGTTTTTATCTCTGAAAAATTTTTAAATTTTCCATAAATTTTGACAAAAATCTTTATAAATTTAACATATCTCTAAAATATTTACAAATCTTGAAAAATCTCTACGATTTTTAAAACATTATACACAAAATTCTAAAAGTTCGATTAACAAATTTTTACTACTTATCTCTATGTTTTTATATGTAAATACAAATATCAAATAGTTGTCGAATCATGTTTTATTGTAATTTGTGGAGCCTCAAACATTTGATTAGTAAAACAAATTGATTTTAATGATAGTAAATATATGGTAATGATCACAAAATATAATGAAATGAAATAAGTAAAATTTAATTGTAACAGATAAATTAGACGTAGCAAAATTAAAATTGTTTAAGTCTGTCACGACAGTCTTCTAAAAAAAAAACATTTATAATTAAAAGAGTCAGAGCAAAAGATGTGCAAAAATCCTGCCGATTGTCCCTGTCATAACAATAATTAAAAAAAAAATATGAACATCTCCGATCTTGCCTCACTCTTAGGAATGTAAACGGGTGGATGCCATCAATTAATAATTATCATTATCAAACCTGATTTTTTTTTTTTTTACCATTATTTTCTCAAACGTATTTATTTTTTTTGGATGAAAACCCAAGCTTCTCTCGTTCTAAACCCGTCAAACCTGTGAAACGCAATTAGGTACAACTAATCAAATTATGCAAAACCAATTTTGACAAATCCACTAAGTACACTAGTTATTCAAAATCTTATCACATAAGTATGATTTTTACGGTTTTAAATTGTTTTAAATTTTTATAAACTAATATGGTAAGCTAATATAATTATTTCAAATGTCAAGATAATTTAGTCATAAACATCACTTAGGGCAAAAGCCTAACAAAATTTCATAAATAACCCTAAGCCTAACAATTAAATTAAAGTAATTATATTTTAGGAATAAAATTGTAATTATATAAATATATATTATATTATATTGTATTATATTAAACATGTACTTAACAGACAACCTACGGATATCGGATACTGAGTACTGTATAAGTATAAATAAGTACCAAATATCGATTACTCTATAAGCAAAGCTCGAACGCAGCTCAAAGTCACACGGATATTAAATTTCAATTCCAAACCCATCCCAATGTTAATAGAATATTTTTCAACAAATTTTAAATGAATTTAATTGAATCGAGTACTCTCGTACCCACCATCCTTACTCTTATAAAAACTAGAGAATCCTCTTCACAGTAGTTACAAGTCAGATGCCTTTTTTTTTTTTTTTTTTAAGTTGGCTAACCATTCCTAATATAAAGCAGATCGGTGTCCCCTTGTCGTCCACGGTATATTTGGCATTTGGGGACAGAGGTCCAACTGCTCTGCATCTGATCCATCGCAGAATCATTACCAAAAACAACCAGTAAACGATTCCACTACAACACATATGTATATATATAAGATTATATTCGATCGTAAGAGTACACGTAAAATGGTTATACTATTTGTTGATAAAACCTAACCCATAAAAATATATCTGCTGCACAGCCTGTGACTCTCTAAAGGAGATCGTCCCTGGGTACTCAACCATCTTCCTAAAATTTTATTGCCGTAAAATTACTGATCACTGGTTGTGATTTTATTTGGAACTATTGCTCATCACATGGGCATTGCTTAATTTCATGTGGGTGTTTGTATTGCATTTGCATGGATGTGTAGCTCTTGCTTTTTTTAAGTGAGATGTGAATACACACACACACACACACACACACACACATATATATATATATATATTATTTTATTTGAATTAATTGTTGTGTTGATGACGTTGTCGATGAAGAATAGACTTTTAATTGGGTAAATCTTACGTAATTGAAACATGCATTGACTTAACAATTATAGAGCTGGCTATTTTATCAGATGATAGAGACATTTCACCAATTCATTCGATCATCCAACAAACGTTTCATATATTGGTGGAACTCATAATTAGATTATGACTTTGTTTGAGAAGTAAAATATGTGATTTTTTTTTTTTCTTAGCTAACTAAAAAAAATCACTTTTTTGTATTTGAGAAGAGAAAAAATGTGACTTTTTTTAGCTAACTTTTTAATTTCTATTAATTTGATATTTTTACCTTTAAAAATTTTAAAGAAAATTAAAATGTAAGAAGATAAATTTGGTTGTTTTATAAATAAGCAAATAAGTCATTTAATCCAACGTTCTCAAACAGAGCCTAACTTTATACGTTAAAACGAAGATAATACTAAATGAATTTTATTTATAATTTGTCACACTTTAAAAGACACTCTTCATTATAAGAAATAATAGACTGTGAAATAAATTATTCATAAATAAAAATTCTTAAATAATTTAGTAAGTAGGTGCGGGCCTAGGACTTAAAGTTCATCTGACTGAAAAAATGATTTAAAAATAAGGTAAGTTGAGTGATAAAAATTTAAGCTGAACAAAAAATTTAAGGAAAAATAAGTTGGGTACAAAAATTTCGAGTAGACTAAACTTGAAAAAATATATATTTTTTTAAACTAAAAAAAAAATTGGGCCATACTACTAGACTACCCTAAGGCACCCCATCTTAATAAGCATTACCTTTCAATTATATTTCCATATGATATATTATAGTAATTAATTTTGGCCCAGTTTGGAGGGGCAAACATCAACCAAAAAAAATGTCAAAAGTTACTTAGTAAAGTTACCAAAATTTTTAGGGTTATAATGGTCATTTTAGCTTATTATCATATAAAAATTTACTAAAATTTTTATCAAATACTTAAAAGTTGTCAAAAATTACTAAAAAATATTAAATTACTACTTAGCATAAAAAATTTCACTTGTTAACTTTTAGTAAAAAAAAAATACTAAAAATTATTAAAACTGAATTTCAAAATGGTACCTTTATTATGCAACAAATTCTTAGTCAAATATTATAATTAGATCAAAACCATTATGAGAAATTTCACTTGCTAACTTTTAATAAAAAAATATTAAAAATTATTAAAACTTAAACTTCTAAACGATGCCTTTGTTGTGCAACAAAGAGTGTGTTTGGAGTTGTATAAATTTTTATAAATTTTTAAAAGTTAATATCTCGTGATTTATGTAGTGAGTAGAAAATTTAAATTTTATAATCTCATAATTCGTATTTGTAAAAATTTATAGAATATTTAATTATTTTTTTAAGTCCAAACAACATGTTCAAATGCTTAGGCCAACGCTGTAATTAGATCAAAACTATTATGAGAAATAAATTATATGTACACACATATATGGAAGAAGCACTGACGAGAGAGAGAGAGAGAGAGAGAGAGAGGGGTTAAGCCCAACGGATCTGGTCCGCATCTGAATTCCAGGCTTTTATTTTCTGGATATGCACATAGCACGGGTCTCCCTTGCTTGGACGAACTTATCCTCCTTATGATGAATAGGGGCACGGTCTAACGTGGCTTGTTTGTGCTTCCCACGTCCTTTTTCTTTCTCAGAATCTTTTTGTCATTATTTTATTATTTAACCGTTACTGATTTGAAGTATTGCGGTGCAAATTCAAGCGTTTTTGTTTTTAATAAGTCGAATCTGCAAGCAAAAAGTTAAAGATTCCTTTGACAACAAATTTTAATTTTCAATTTTCATTTTTATTCTTTTAAAGACCAAACACAAAAATTAATTTGACAATTTTATTTTTATTTTTAGTTTTTTAAAAATTATATAAACATAAAAAAATATTTTTTCAAGTTTTCATTTTTAATTTTTATTTTTCTGAACAATTATTAATTACAACCATTACACACCACTGATCACCACTCACCTATGGCCACTAACATTTGCTGTTGGCCACTACCACCTTCAACCAGCGCCGGTTGGCCACCACCAACCACTGCCAGCAGCTATCATTCGACCACTATCAACCACTACTTTTTTGACCATTGCAAACTGTTATCAATTGTCACCACCTCTAATCGTTGCCGATTGCTGCCTCTGGCCATCTTTACTTACTACCACATCTGACCACACTTTACTGTCGGTCGCCAACTCAACCATTCTTCCAACACTACAACTATCAATCAACAACTATTGTTACTAAATTTTTCAAGTTTTTTTATTTTTTTCTACCATTAACTCATTCAAATTACTTACAATTACATAATAAAACCTTACTAAATATACAGACACAAAGAAATATAATTGTGGTCATGTACCCATTGATTTTATAAAAATAATTTACATTAAAAATATTATTATTTGTTGTACATTGTGCCTCATAAAATATATATATATATATGATCAACTTGATCAATTTAAATTTGAAATTAAAATTTAGAAAAAAAAAACACTCCTAAGATTAATTTTATTCAAATATTTATAAAAATAAAAAAAGTAAAATGATAAATAATGCTTTTACTAAATTAGTCTTGGGAGTGTTTTTTTTATAAATTGTAAAAATAATAATTTTTTACACTCCCAAAAAATTATATAATTTTTTATTCATTTTATAAAAATAACTCAAATAAAAAAATATTATTTTTAATCATCTGTACTTTATAAAATAAAAACAAATATAGTTAATGTGACCAACTTAAATTTAAAATTAGAATTTAAAAAATATAATTACTCTACAACCTAATTAATATTTAGGTATTTTTTATATTTTTAAAATTTAAAAATGCTAAGAGTTATTGTTATTTGAAAAATAACCTAATTATTATTTAAGTATTTTTATTTATATTTTTTAATTAAATTCTATTTTTTATTTATACTTTTTAATTTAAGTACTAGTACATTTGAAATATATAATTTTATAATTATATTGAATTTATAAACGCGTGAGTCTCTTTTGGAACCCCTGAGCTCATACACACCTATTAAAATTATACACCACAATTCCAGTGGTTTTATATGCCCAAAAAAAATTGAAGTTTTAGTATTTTAATGATGTGAGACAAAAAAAATAAAGGTTTTATGGATGAAAAAAGAGAAGAAAAAAAAAAGAAAAAGGGAATGAAGGAAGTTCAAAAATAATTTAAAAATTAAAAAAAGGAAAAAATAAAAAATAAAATGAATATCTAATGAGCATGCCATATAAGATTAGAGTGAAGGAGAGAAAAATACATTCTTTTAAGTATAGATATATGGATATGGGTGGATATAATGGGGGAAATTAATGGAAGAATACATTTATCATTTTCTTATAAACATATATATATATATATATGTATGGTAAGGATATTTGCACTTTTTGTTAACTTCTCCCATTCCACAATAGCTTTAATGAAAAAATAATATGGAATGGAAAGGAAGCTAATAAATATGTGCATTTATCATTTTTCATATATATATATATATATGCAAAAATTATATATGATTTATTGTACTAGCTGTAAGTCACAATGATTTGCCATAAATATGCATATAGATCACATTTTATTTTCTTCAAAATAATATTTTAATAAATTATATTTATTTGTTTCACACTAAATTAGAGAAATAAAAGATTTTTTTAGGTAAAATTTTATTTATGATTTATGACTAACATAAAAAAATGTTCAAATTCAACTATTTGAATTAATGGCAATACTCTTTTTTTTTTCCTTTTTCTTAATTGCTTAATTTATGTATCTTTTAAATTTATAAAATTTAGATGAAATTTAATTAAATTATAAGAGATATTAATTTATACTAATATGCATGATTCTTTTATTAAAAATGTAACTAAATTTTGTCTACAAACTGGCTCAAATAGTTTGAATTTGAATTTTTTTGCCTATTCTTTTGAATTTGGGGACACTTGTGTAAATAAATTCTTATGGAACCTTGATTTTAGGCTGTGCTTTCGTCCTCTTAAATGTCCATTATACCCCTTTTTTTTTTTTTGTCTATTCTATTGTTTTCTATACTTTTGGCAGCTTTTATTTAAATAAATTCTGCCTATAAGTTTTTATTTTAAACTGACTTCATCCTGGTTCCAAGTCACGGTGATTTTTTTGCATAAATATATAAATTACTTTTTTTAAATAAAATATTATTTATAGTTTATGATTGGCATAAAAAAAAGTTCAAATTCAACTATTTGAATTTATGATAATATTCTTTTTTTAAATTGCTTAATTTATGTATCTTTTAAATTAATAAAATATAGATGAAATTTAATTAAATTATAATATATATTAATTTAGATTAATATATATAATTCTTTTTATTAAAAATGTAACTAAATTTTGCGTACAAACTATCCCAAATGGTTCGAATTTGAATTTTTTTGATCATGTTGTAATGATAATTTAAATGAGATTGTCACTACTTTTAAAATTTATTAAATTGAAGATGTAATAATTTAAATATAAATTTTTTATTATTAAATATAAATTTTCAAATATATTTAGGTTACATTTGTATTTATGAAGTTTCAAATAATGAACTTAGAAACCTTATATATATTAATATAAATTAATATCTCTAATGAATATGGCATTATCTAAATCCAAACTCCAAATCCTCTGCCTACTTCCAAATTTACCCCGAACTCTAAATAGATATTTTTTTGAACCTCCATCCCATCTCTAAACGGAGAACGAATATATTCACGGATATCCAAAACTCCAAACCATTTGTTCACCTCCGAATCTGCCCTTAAGTTTTATGTAATCTATTACTATCAAATAATTCATCTCTAAAATCAAAATAATACATAATAACATATTTTGTAAATAATATAATACATTTCAATATTCTAATAATATATTTAAAAATACTGTAATGATTAAAATATAAGAAAAAACATGAGTTGGTAAATTTTAAAATAAATGAATTTTAAAAGAATTGTAAAAAATAAATAAATATCAAAATTTTAAAAAACATGACAAAAGTTTGTAAATAAATTTTAATTTATTTATACCTTAATCAAATAAATTTAAATTTATTTTTTTATGATTGCTAAAAATATAAAAAATAAAATTTATTTTAGCTTTTTAAATTTTTTTCTTATATAAAACCTACAAACAAAAAAATAAAAGTTGTAAATTTAAATTTCTAATTTTTTTGTCCCTATTAACTTTTTACATCAACCTAATTTCAAAATAAAATAACGGATTTTTTTTTCTCACCATTCACATATAGAAAAAAAAACTACAAAAAATTTTTAATTTTTTTATAATAATAATTAATTTTTTAGAATAACATAGAACTATAAATTTTTATTATAATAAGATAACTCATATGCATAAGTAAATTTTTTCAAAAAATTTAAAATATAATTATCTGCACTTATCAAACTATTTAAAAAAAATTAATAAGTTGCCTTCTCTATATATTTTTAAAAAAATAATTTCCACCATAAAAAAAATATTGAATGTTTCGTGAAACATTTTAGTTAAACTATTTAAAAAATTTATTTCCTAGAGAACTCTTTTGAATATCAATATTGAAAAGTTTAAAAATATATTTTAGCTGAAAATGTTAAAAATACAGGGAAAACAATAAATTATTCAAAGTTCAAGAAATAAGTTACTTAATGAAACAGTAATTTTTTGTACAAATAATAAGAAAATAAAATAAAATAGCCAATAAAATATTTTAATTATTTTTTAAAATTTGTATCTAGATATTTTTCTAAAAATAATTGAGTTTACAAATCATAATAGGGTTTGAAATTGTATAAATTAATATAAATTTATAAAAATTATAGTTTCATAATTCGTTTAATAAGTAAAAATGTAAATTTTAAAGGGATTTATATAATTTTGTAGAGTCCCAAATGATATATCTTATAAAATTTTAAATTTACCTCTCTAAGTTTTCTTTCTTTTTGCATATGAAAAAAATAAATTGAACTTTTAAAACTTCAATTTGCACAAAAGTAAGAAAAAAATTAAATTTATAATTTCTTTCCCAAACACACCCTAATTGATACAAAACGATGACAATTTTCGTTTTAAATTTATTTATCAATATTCATTTTAATGATAATAATACTGAAGTAATTCAATAAATTTAGAATATTATGAATGTGAATATTGTTTGCTATAGTATAGTGACGATGTTGTCATTGTGGTTTCAAATGATTTGGGGTTATTCAGATATTTTTTGGGACAGATCGAGATGAATCGAGGCAGATTGAGGCAGATTTGGATTACATATCGGATTCGGGGCAGATTGGGATGGAGGCAGTGCCATCCTTATATCCGATCCAATATCCAAAATTTTTTAAAAAATCAAATCCAAATCTGATCTAATCTCCAAAAAAAAATCTAAATTTCACATCCATTCAAATCGAATAACGGATCGGATTCGGACGGGTCGGCCGAAATGCCCATCCCTACACAAAACCTTTCATCTTTTGTAATTAATTGTTAAACATCTGCATTAATTTTTAATATTATATCATTATATCTATACATAAACTCACCAATATAGACTTAATTATATTATAGAACAAACAATAAAAAAATATAATTTTTTAATGAAAAATGTTTATTAAAAAAAATTATAAAACATTAATGCTTTGCTATGTTTTCTTATTTTATTATTTTATTAAAATAATAAATTCAATAAAATATTTTTAAATTACATTGCAATTGTCATATAATTTTAAAATTATTTTTGATAGACATTCATGTTATAATATCATTTGATTCATTTTTTAAAATAATATTGCTAAAAAAATAAATTATAGATTGCTAAAATATGGACTAATGTAAAAATGAAAAAATAAAAAAAGGAAAATGGAAAAATTAATAAATGGGTAAAAAAAAAAAAAAAGGATTTAACCTCGAGAGATTCACTCCCTAGGCCAAACCCCTAGAGAGTGAATCTCTTTTGGTTTGTGCCACACATACCGGCCCCTCAACATGTATAGCGGTCAATCGCGAACTCGCGTAGCGGCGGGGAGTCGGACCCACACCCAAGAACTGGATACGGTTCGTCCAGCCAAGGAGGCCCGTCCGACCAACCTTTACTACGCTTTGCGCCCGGGAGGCTGGCCCCAAGTTTTGCTAGAGAGGAGACTTGAACTTGAGACCTTGGGGTGGTAAGCCCCTAAGTCCCAGTCCAAGACCATCCCATCTATAATGAAAGCAATTATAAGAGAAACCAACGTTATTTTTTTATTAGGTTCAATAATTTCGTATTAAATTTTTTTTTTTCAAAACCATTATGTGTAGATCCATTAGTCTTAGAAACATAAAACTAACCAAGAATTTATGATACTTTTATTGTCTTCCTATAATAAATTCCATTTCATTTCACTTCTCTTCTCAAAGAAAGACACTTGTTTTCCTACGTTCTTTACATTTTTCAGTTTTTTTTTTATTTCATTAGGCCCTAATGTAAATCTTAAATGATGTATTATATTTTATTTGATTTTGATTTCTTTTATGCTTTTAGAATCTGCAAATGTCGTGACTTTGTACTGGGTAGCAAAAATTTAAATGTTTCTCCCCTTTTTAATACTTTATTTTCTTATAATTTTATTAAGTTTTTAGAAAACCAAAGTTCTGTTGGTAGTGATTTGAAAGAATATAAGAAATGAGTTTTTTTTTTTTTTTTTTTTTTTTTTTTTTGTACATGCTATAATGTTGAGGTTAGTATCTTTATCTTTTTCTCTATAGCTCTAAACTTTTAGTCGAAATTGTTTTTGTTATTTATATATATTTTTTGCTTTGCCTTTTTTTCTCTTCGTTAATTCTTAATTTTTTTATTATCTTATACTGGATTCTTCATTATTTAGTTATTCATCCACAACATTTAATTTAATTTATCAAAAAAGTTTACCTCTTTAATATTTGAATTGACACAGTTTCGTTTCTTTGAATTAATAATGTTTCTTTACTCTATATATTATTGTTTATAATATTTTTCCTTACAAGTGGAACACTGACTTTGAGCACTAATTTAAATAGCTTCAAATACTCTACTACAATCAAATTATTAGTTTTGTGGCTTAGTTATATCCCACAAATCAGGTGAAAGTGGTTTTTTTTTTTTTTTTTTTAAATTGCCATTGATAAATAAAATATATACCGACTCTAATATTGATTTATTTTTAGAAAAATTATTTTTATTTTAGTTGTTAACTTAATTCTTAATTTTGTATTTATAAAAAAAAATAAATATAGACGTGCAACACGCGTGCATTTATCCTAGTATGTATAAGAATGTATAAAAAGAATAATTCAATCCAAAAGACTCACTCATGGTTGGAGTCCATCAGAAAGTAATACATATGAATGTATATGAAATACTATTAAATATATATATTACACTTTTGTCATAACTTTATAAATGGTTTGGATGTGAATATAATTAAAAGTAATAATCAATGAAGATAGTCATTTATCCTAACAAAGTATTTGTATAATTAAACGTTATAAACCCAAGCCCACACATTAAATCAATCATAAAATTGTCTACAAAAAGTGTTGTTTTTCTATTTTCATATTATTTTATATTTGTCAGTCTTTATTTTTTAACAATTTTTATCAACATTTATTTTTTTCTAAATATTTTTCATATATTTTAACTTTTATTGATTATTAGTGATTCTCTTGTGCATAATTTTAAATGTACTTTATTGCAAACTAGTTATACTAACACATATTTCAATAATTAAACATTTGATCATCCGCTTCTAATATTGGGCATTTGCTCGCGTGCGAAGCACGCGACCCTTCCACTAGTATTTAAAGAAGTTTGACTTTGGCTTCCCATGACCCAATTTTATTTTAAAATAAAAATATAATTTATATTTTTATATATGATATTTTATTTTTATATATAATTAAAATTTATTTTTTTATTTTTAAGGTCGATTTAAAAATATTTTAAAGTCCTTAATCATTATACTGTGTCTAGATAAAGACTAAAACTTATATATCACTACTTAAACTAGATCAAGCTCTCACTTTGATCACTTCTAACTTTAGAGTACATTTTATTGATAGTGGAAATAACGAGCGCACAAAGTGAGTTTGTATTTAGTATGCAAAGAGAATGAACATAATTAAGAGTGAGATTGATGTATATTTCATATACTAAAATGAATGGTAAGGAAGAATAAAAATATGAATAAACAGTAATATTACATTTGAATAAAAAATAAGTTTTCTAGTAAGTAATAAAAATTAAGAGAATTCATAAGAATGTGTATGGAGTGGGGGAAAAAATGAGAAGGGAAAGAAGTAGAAAAAAAAGTGAAAGAAAATATAAAATCTTAAATATATATCATTATCTAAATGGATAAAAAAAATGTAATAAAAGAAAAGACATTTATCACTATATTTATTTTTAATTTTATAAATTATATATATATTTTTTCATTTTTTATCACATTCCAAATAAGAAAAGTGATTTTGAATATCGGTTTTTTTTTCTTAATAAAGTTTTTATTCAAATACAACCTATGATATATTTGGATGGATAAAATAAAGAGTCAACTGAGTATAAGTATTCAATTTTTTTATTTTGTTGCATTTTTGAAGGGTAAAATATTATATTCATTCTATTATTTATTCTTTATGTGAGAGAATAAGTCTTGATAGAATATTTATAAAATTATGATCCATCATTATATTATAGAACTCTTAAGTATTAAAACAAATACTTTGTCAATTTTTAATGTATCCTATTAAAATAATGTATTTATTTAAAATTAAAATTATTTTTAGTAACTAATATATCATTATAATTAATTACTATTAAAATAATAATTTACGATTCAATTAAAATTCATTTTTAATTTAATCATTAAATTATGGTATTTATTAATTTATTAAAATTAATTATTATCAAAATAAATACTTTTTATTAAAGTATTTTTTTATTAAAATAATTTACTAAAGTTAAACTATTTATAAAATTAAATGCATATTATTTTTATAAAGATATTATGAGTATTTATTTATATTTTTATTCTATTTTTACCATTTATTCTATACCACTAAATACATATTATTCCTCCCTTCAAATCTATTTTTCATATGTGCTAACTTTTTATTTTTATATCGTGTTATTTCCAAACGCAAACTCAACTTACATTGGTCGCATCTTTACACCAAACCAAAGTAACATATTCATTTTTTTGATTTTTGGATAAATAAGTGGCTAATATAATAATTCTATGTCAATTATATGACACTAATACAAGAATAATTAAATTAATATATTCATCCTATTTTAATTAAAAAAATATATAAATATATTTAAATCATTAGTTTTTAATTTAAATTACGGAGCTTATGTGGCATTTCAGCCCCCCAAATCCGATTTTTGGAGCCCATTGCATCTTACTGTTTGTCAAATGTCCAACCGGGCGCAGAATAAACAGGGACGTGACAGAAGAATGACTTCAGGCGGCTGCAGTGAAGAAATCAATTAAATGGGTTATAATAAAGAAATGAAAAATTATGATTTATTTTTATTTTAATGATACATGACTTTTTACATTCTGTATTAATTGACTTCTAATTAAATTTTTTTAACTTTTATTTTTATTTTAAAAATAATTTTAATTAAATTAAATTAAAATTATTCAATTAAAAATAATTAAATCACAATATTTGATTTTTCATTGCAGGCCTGCAGTGTATCCCTTGACTGCAGCCCTGTAACCCAAGAATGACACCGGAAAAACTGTCAAATGAGCTTTTGTTGCAGCATCCTATCAGATCTCGCCAAGTGCTCAGAGCGTACGCCGCACGTGCACAGAGAACTACCGCCGTAAGATAGAAATCATAGGGATTTCATTGCGCGGCTAAAACCCTAGATTTTCCTGCGAAAGCCCTAATTTTCATTCTCACTCTCTGTCACTCTGTGTTCAGTTGCTCTTGTATCTCAATTTTATCGAAAATTTTTTCTCTTTTAAGATCGAATCTGTCCAGAAAATAAAATCAAGACCCAAGGATGTCCCAAAATGACAAATTCGAAGAAGATTCGAATCAAAACCCTAGAGTTACCTGGGAAGGTTGCAGCGTTTTGCTCGACATAAACGATGGCGATCGTCTGGTTTTCGCTCGTCTCACAGCGGCTTCGTGAGTCTCTTTATTTATATATATCTATATCTATACATATCGTCTTGGTGTTTATGTAATGTGATTCTTTTCAAGTGTTTCAATGCTTGGATTGATACTGAATGGAACTGCAGGAGTTTGAAAATTGGGAATAAGAAGTGTTTTCTCCAGCCATTGATCGGTTGCCCTTTTGGTTCTCTGTTTCAAGTCGAGAATGGAAAGGAAGGCCCATATCTATCTCGCGTTCTTCCAATTACCGAAGGTTTGATTCTCCAGTCCTGTCTATGTTTCTTGATTCTTCACTTCTGGCGATGTTTGGTCCTTTTACAGTTTACTTATCCCCTCTTATGCCACTGCATAGAAAACTCGAAATTAAATGGGTTGATTTGAGTTTATCCAATTTCTGTTTCATTTAATTGAATGGGTTTTATGGGAAATTATTTGAAGCCAACTAATACCAATGTTTTTATGTCGTCCAAGCTCCACATAAGAAGTATATTTGAACATTTGGGACTTAATTCTATTTGTTAAGATTTTTTTTGTTGGTCAGTGAATTAATTTATGGTATAATGGTGAATTTGACTTAATTTATTTTTTCTCCAAGTAGTTTTTGTTAAAAAGATTGTAGCCTGTACTTTTGAGGGGCATATTTTAAAAACATTGGTAATGCAAATAGAGTTGGTTCATGCTTTATTATAACTTCTATTTTTACCATACAGAAAATCATTCATAGTTTGTTCTATAGTAAATCTTTATGCTAACTTGACAATTTAATGCCAATATTTATTTACGTGCCATCCATTTCAGACTTATGTGGTGAACCTTTTTTTTGGGGGGGGGGGACTGATTCCAACTTTGTAGTTGTAAATTGTGACCCTCTTCCTCATTCTTTGCATTATAGTTTTCAAATTCATTATGTTTTTGCTGTATTTCCATTGTCAGGCAACAATGTTCAAGAAAAAAGGGATTGCCAAATAAATGATGAATCCAAAGACAATAGAGCATTAGTTGATAATAATTCTGCCCAATGTCTTACTGGTGAAGATATAGAGGCAATGAAAAGGTGAGAATGTTATGCAACATTTTAGTTAAAATGCTCATAGAGAACACATATTCACATTTGCTTTTTATACAATCCCAAAGATTTTGGGAAATTGGGAATGCATCCATTGATGATTTTGCTTGCATGTGTTGTTAATTTGTTATGGATGGGTAAACAGTAAGCACGTAACGTAATGCCTACATTGTGTTTGGAGTGTTTCAAAATCTTTTTGTATGCAGTTTTATGATCATGTGCCTGGTGCTAATATCTTAAAATATTCTTGTTAATAATTTGCTTGGTACAAATAGTTGGAGTTGCACATTCTTTTTAATGGATTTTTGTGGAATATTGTGTGTTATTTATAGTAATTTGGATGACGAGGAGTTCATACATGATAAGGATAGATGATATTGCATGAGTTTGATTGGAATTGAATTGTCTTTCTATTTCTTCAATAAAATAAAGCCTAGAGAGTGGAAATGCTTGAAGTTTCATTAGAAATCTACTGGTTTTATGTTTTGTATGCAACGACTAAGAACACTTATTACCTAGGGTTTATTTGCGAGATATGAAGTGAATTTGGTTGAATCTTCAAGGTGAAATGGAATATTTACTAAGGCAATTGTGGAAAGTTAAGCCAAAAGACTAGAAGGGGAAATATCATAGAATTGTACTGATTCATAAATTTCCTTTTTTTTCTTCAAGGGAAGAACACTACTGCAAGAATGAAATTTAATTTGAGATGAAATGGAGAGATGTCTTTGTGGATCATAGATTATGCTGTGCTAATGAAGTTGAGAAACAATCATTTGTCAAACTGTATTAATGGATCATATTTAGAAGTCACAAAGCATGTAAAATCTTGTTAATCCCAAATAGATGTCCTGTTAAATGATTGATTTTGTGTTAGGCTAGCTTTTCACATTAAATACTTGTGTGGGTGAAGTGTTAAATGCATCAAAAATTTCAAAGTATTTATGTATTGGCAATTGGTTTATTCTCTGCGGGCAAATTGGTTGGGCAAGATTTCCATGGAGATGAAAGAAAAGGGGAGTACAAAATGAATTTATTGGTACATATTTTCCAAATCATATGTTCGTTACAAAACAGTGACAAAGGATGTTTATGAAGCCAAGACTCTGTTCTTTGCGTTTGTTTTCTCTTTGAATCACTTTAAAATTCAGGGAGATTTGAAGGGAGAATGTCCTTCATTTTTTATTTCGGGAGATGGGACTCAAATTGGATCAGCCAGATTTGTAATGGACCCAATGTTTTAGCCCTTGTGTTCATTTATATGAGCTTTAATCCATGAATACATGTCCATTAAATTTATTGGCTTGCTAAATATCTACTAGCTATCACTTATCTTCTTTTGATGGTTCTATATAAAATCGCTAACATATGGTTTGATGCAGTAAAGGTGCCACCGGGGATGAAATAGTTAAAGCTCTCATTGCTAATAGTGCATCTTTTGAGAAGAAAACATCATTCTCGCAAGTGAGTCTATCTTAGATACTTGAATATAGGATATTGTCTTAGAACAGATATGCTGAATTCTTGTGTGCTGCAGGAGAAGTATAGACTAAAAAAGCAAAAGAAATATGCACCCAAGGTACTATTGAGGCGTCCGTTTACACGAAGGTAACTTTCATCTTTCTTATATCTGGTCCTCAAGACAATATATCATTAATAGGGTTAATTACATTGACACCCTTAAATCCCATCAAATATGAAAAGTTCATGAAATATCTGTTATTTTAGTAATTGTGGTGCCTGCATTTTTTCCCTATCTCGTACCGGATTAAATTAATTAGTGGCATAAAATGTATCTACCATATCCTCAAAATATTGGAACCTCATGGAAGCCTTTTGCACTTTGTATATTCTCTTCTCCTTTCTATAATGCGGGGAAGAATGGAATGGACCCAACTAATGGTGTTCGGTTGTAAAGAAAATACAAGAAAAATGAAAGGAAATGAAAAGATTGGGTTTAATTTGAGAGCAACCTAAGCTCTACCAAAAAATTCTCAAAATAACCAAAATGCTCACTGGTTGTTTATTATATTTTTTTCAAGCTCTTTTATAGTACCTAATACAATTCTAATCATTTTCCTAACTAACTAACTAACTACTACTATTTTTGGGTATGTAACAACTCCTTCCCTTTAAAATCCACCTTGTCCTCAGGGTGGAGATATAATAATGTCAAATACTAGCATTGGACAAATCAAACCATGGCGTTGACATTGTGGAAAGCTGAGTACCACCATTTTGCATTCCTTGAAGAAGTGATTGGGAGTCAAATCATCAACATTCTTCCTTGCCGCAACCATCTCAAAAACTACGTGTGCATCCTCCAATCTACCACATTTGCTATGCATATCAATCGAAGCAGTGCTATCTGTGTTCCTCAGCTAGGTCAACCCCAGTTGGGTTATGCGACAAGGATGGAGTAAGAATGATCTGGGGCATTCTTTATGTTACCCATGAGTTCTTTCAGGTGTCTTGACAATGTGTGGTGGCGGCTCGCCTATGTGGTCGGTGAAGGGGACTCTAGTCTCAAGGGTGATGGTCGTGGTTCCGTTGGTGAAGAACCTACGATTTAGAGAGGGTGTGCACAAATCTTTGTGGATCGGAGGGTAAGCGACTGCCAAATGCTTGTCATGAGCTTGGTCCTTCAACCATGTTGTTTAAGGGGGTCGATGCTTTGTTGTGGCTGTTGCTACTGCCTTGTCTTTTTTGGTCTCCACTAGTCTTTAGCAAAAGAGGTGGCTCCACTGCCTACACCACCTTCAAAGGCTTGGTTGGTGTGGTGGCGGTGGAGCTTGCCATTATTTGATTCCTGGCATCCTTGCGCTTATCGAGGGTTTGTTTGGAGACTCCAATCTTGTTCCTTTCCTCCGATTTTCATTTGGAAGAGACAATCTATCTTCTTGGTTCTTCTTCTATTCTTTCTTCTCTTCCTATGATTTGATAATTTTACTAACTGTTTCTTGGATGTTCAAGACTTGTGCTTTAATCAATGCATCTAGATAACTCGAATGACTTTGATACCAATGGTAATGGATCCAACTAATGGTGTTTGGCTACGAAGAAAATGCAACAAAAATCAAAAGAAATGATAAGAGTATTGGGTTTAATTCGAGAGCAAAATGTCATTAATTTTTTCTAATATATTTTACAAGCTCTTTTATAGTTCCTAATACAAACATTTTCCTAACCAACTAATTTTATTTTTGGGTACATTAAAAAGCAATGTGAAGATCCAAGCAATGCTGCCTATGTTTATTTCCATTGTAATTTTTGGTTATTGCAAGCTTGTAAATTAATGATTAATGAAAGAGTGAAAAGGTTGTACAGTATGCAGGTGGAAAAAGAGCTTCTCTTTCAGTATTTAGTCTCTAACGAGTGCCTTCCCCCCTGCCCCCCCAAAAAAAAACCTCTTCTGTTTGCTGACTTGCTGTGTTTATTTCCTAGTATATGCGAGGCATACTTCAAGAAATATCCTGCCAGAATCGGGTAATATATCACCACTTGAGACTTTATTTTTAAGTCATTTTGTTGTGAAGCAATTATTTGGATATTTTGAGCAAGATTTTGTGGAAGTTCAAACAAACCCAAGCAGAACAATCATTCTATTGGATTGTGACTGTGTTTCTCTCTTTGAATTTGCTCAGTTTTTGGTCCTTTTTGTTTTGTGCATTGCCATCATGTCAATATCTATGTTATTTTATTGTGGCAATTTGTTTTAATTATGTTCCTAGCAAGACTTCTTTCCTTACTTCTATTTGCTTTCAGACTGGATAAGTTCACTATTTAATCTTGAGATAGCCAAATCTTTATATTTGCATTTTAAGGCCCAGACCATAATCTGGGTGCTGATGTACTCTCTCTCATGTACCTTTAATAGCTGGTGAGAACTTCATGCCCACTCTCGTCTATAAGATCGTCTAGGCCTTAAATGTTCCTCTATCTCATTTCTAAATTACCTTATATAGCGGCGAGTTTCATTATCTTTATTTTTAGAGCCACGGCATACATTAACTGCTTCTGTAGGGTGGTGGTTAGAATCATCTTCAAATACATGTATTGTTACTAGCTGCCCAAAAATTGATGGTAGTGGTAGTTTGTTAAGATGTTATGCCCTCCCCGGATGATTGTAATGCCTCTCCGCTTATGTATGCCAGGTGTGGATGGGGTATTGGTCCTGGAGTTGATTTTTTTCCCCTGTATCAAGGATAGCTGATGTTGATGACTTTATGTATAGACTAAGGAATGGGCTTTTTTTATGAAGACTTCTGTATTTAAAATGCAATGGTGCTTCCTACGTGGAAATCATAACATGGCCATCTTCTGGACAAAAATAGCCAATATTGTTTTGATTTTTTTTCTCTTGTCTATTTCATAGCCTGTAGAAAATATTTACTTACAAAAAAAGTTATATTTTCATGTGAATGTAGGATGCAAAAACTGGTTTCCCCTCATTTTTGGATAAAAATATTTTTTGTTGAGATATAATATAACATTTGCAATTCTTTCCAGGTTCTTGCGGGTGGATGCTCTATCTCTTCTTCTCTCCATGGCAAATGTCGGTGCACATTCTGATGTGCTTGTGGTGGATATGGTTGGTGGTATTCTTACTGGTGCTGTGGCCGAACGTATGGGAGGTCTGCTATTTGGTTTATTCATTACAATTTAAACTCTTTTACGTGCCTTACATAGTTTCATCACCCAAGTGATAAATTTTAGTGTCAGCCTTTCTTTCGTTGGCAATGGGTTTCATTATGTTATTCGTTATGTGAATGCTCCTGAATGTATGGCTGTATTTAATGGTTTATATGTGGAAGTGTCTTTGACATAAAGCAGGACTGCTATTGCATACACTGCGTAATTGTTGGATGATGTTCCTTGTCTCAACAGGTACAGGTTATGTGTGCAATATGTATGTGGGGGTAACACCTTATCCCCTGGATATAGTAAGAATGTTCAACTTCAGCAATGAAACTTGCAGAAGGTGCATCTTGGTTTAAGCTTTGTCACTTTTGGAAGTTCAGTTATTTTTTTTTTCTTCTTTATGATTTGCATTTATGTGAGGTTGTTACATTTATTTTGCATCTTAATCAAACTATGTTATGAGGCACATACAGGTCTATGTTGGATTACCTTTCAAGGTGCTTACTAGTATAATTTGTCCAGGATTGTACGGTGCCCGCTTACTGACCTTTGCTCATCTCAAAATGGAACTGTGCAGATCAGCCAACCTGGAGATAACTGTAACATTGAAAGTCAGCCAAATGTAGGGGAACACCTCCTTACTATCTCGATGCATATTATCTCATGGTTTTCTAACTGCATCGGTGGACCATTTTTTGTGCAGGAAGGTACATCATCTGTGCACAGCACAGATGAAACTGTAGTTTCTTCTGAAAATGGGATGCTGGATCTTATGCCTGAGAGATCTACTTCTCCAGTTACCAAAGTATGCAAAACCCCAAAAGCTGGAGAGAAGGCCTCACAAGAGGCCATCAATTTCTGGAAAGAAAATGGATTTTCTAGGTTGATTGTTTTTTGTGTAATCATTTGGTTTATTATATGAAGGATGTCACTTAGTTAACATTCGTTCACATCCTTTGCGCAGCCTAATAATTGCTGCTCCAGATGCGGATGTTTGGAGCATTGTTAAAGAAATCCTCCCACTTCTAGCATTTTCAGCTCCATTTGCAATTTATCACCAATATATTCAGGTTACCTCTATGCTTTCAAATGCTGATGGATGACTTAGAGTGTCTTATTTTCAATTTTGAGACATGCTTTAAGCATTTTTTTCTCCGTTGCTGCTATTTGTTGTGTTGGACTCTTGGTAGACTTACAGTTTGCCCTTTGTAATATGTCGGCACCAATGGAATAGAAAAAAATCATGCTTCATTCTCTGTTTGAGTGCAGCCTCTTGCAACATGCATGCACAATCTACAACTTGGAAAATTGGCAGTTGGTTTGCAAATTTCAGAACCCTGGCTTCGTGAATATCAGGTTCTTAGAAAATCCAATGAATTTTCATTCTCTCTCTTTTCCCTTTACTTTTTCTTTTTTTTTTTTTTTCACATCTTTATATGCTTTGCTTTTCATGTTTTGAAATGATCCAGAGGAGAAATGTAGAACTATAAAATAAACATGAATGCACGAATCAGTATATTTGTAAAGGAGGTCACATGTTGTTCAATGTATACAAACTTTGCTCTTATACGGTGATGAAGATGGAGATGTTGAATTTGTTATGCCATGGGACTAAAGCTTCAATATAAATCATAAAGGAATAAAATATTTAGTTTTTATTTTACCAAAAAATTGCTCGGGTCTTAATCTCCAATTTTTTCAATAGGGTATGGGAAAAACCTAACTATCGTGGATCCGCCTGGGAAAATCTTTAAATAAAATTAAATGTGTAAGAGTTGACATTTTTAGTACTTACCTATTGTTCTTTATATCATATTTTGATATCCTTTCTCTATGTTATATTGTATGCTGGCAATAGCTTTGGGATTCATTATCAACGGAGTTTGTTATTATGGCAGCGATTTAGCATGTCAACTGTTGTGGGACTCTACGGTGACTGAAACTTTTAGATGTAAGGATAGCATCAATATTCAGTTGTTTAGGGCTGAGGTTCTCCTTCTAATTGGGACTGAGAGCTATGCTGACTTCTTTATATTTCCCAGCCACCAAAGGAATAATTAAATAAATATTTGAGGAAAGGAAATTTGCAGATATTGATTGATATAGACATGAACATAGTTTTGGACTGCGTCATTGAGGTTCAATATCAACACTTATTGTACCAATGTTGAGCATTTTGTGGACGAGTGCACGAATTTTAGGAATCTAAGGAGATGAGCATTTACAATAACTTTCCTACTTGTGAGCTCAAGACAATGCTGATTTTATTTCTACATTTAGGTTCAGTTTATTTTAATGTAAAATATTTTTGGAAAAAACATTTTTAATCATATTTTTGGGAAATATTTTTCCTGAAAAATGAATAAATGTGTTTTTTCCAAGAAATATTTTACATCAAAACAGATGGAGCTTTAAATTTTCCTTCTTTCATGGGGATGGAGTGTTTTCTTGTATCATGTGTTTTGTCTCATCGAGTCCAATGCTCAGTAGCTTCATGTTATTTTGAACACTTTAAAATATCGCACATCAATGTTTCCAAGTATTGGCACTTCAAATTATGACATATCAATGTTTCCAAGTCTTGGCACCCCATTTATGAGCACATAATAGCATACACGCTTTGTGAAAATTATCGGTTGTCTTCTCCATCCATCAAGGCCAATATTATTCTCTATTTTTTTTTTAATCGCATTGATGGAGTTTAGTTTTTGGTATTTTACTTTGGTCCTTTGAAAATTATGCAGGTTCTTCCATCAAGAACCCATCCACTAATGCAGATGAGTGCTTTTGGTGGGTATATCCTAAGTGGTACTAGGTTATGTAGCAACGACCAGCTTCAACTGACGTAATAATTAAATTTTTTGTGCACATTCTCGAATTTTTTTTAATATAAAAATGATTTCCGTGGCAGCCAAATTCCTGCCCGTTGTAACGTATACTGGCTATTTCTTTGATAAGATGTGTACACTAGCTTTTAATTTGCAAATGGCGGTTTCTTTGATGAGATGTGTACGCGCGGTTTCTTTGATGAGATGTGTACGCTAGCTTTAAATTTGCAAATTTAGGACTTGCAATTGAGCAATAAATTATGCTCTGATTTTGTTTTTATTTATTGTGGTATTCTTGGAATGTAGCCCGTAGTCCTGCACTGTCTGGTGAGTAAAATATTCAGGCAGGGTTTGCAATTCCTCTCTTGTAATTTTCATGAGGGTACGTGAGATTTGAAGGTATCAATCAGTACAAAGTATGAGCTTTTCAATATCCAAAACAGGTCTATGATTAATCACTAAGAAGATGGTTGGGGCTGTGGCCCCCATCCAAAAACTCTAGTTGAGGCTGCTCAAGTTTCAAATCAAATCACGTTGAGCGGTTTGGATTATTTGAAAAATTAAAAAAAAAAAGGGTACTGATATTATTGAAAATCATATAAATTATGTATAAGATTTTAAATATATATAAGTTATGCTTAACTTATTGCAGAGAGTTTTATCAATTATCGTTGTTAATTCGTTGATAGTTATAATAAATCGGTCGGATTCTGAGTTACAAAAAAATTATCATTTAAGTGTTGTTAAGTGTCATTGGTTAATGTATTTATTTTCTGTTTTATTGCAAGTACGAAATTAATATTAACAATTTTGGGTAATAATTTGTTGTAGATAATAATTTAGTGTTGAGTTTATATAAAAGTTATTTAGACAAAACTTTTAACAATTATTTAGCATCCAAACGTCAAACTAAACCTGAGTCGGTTGGATTTTAACAAAATTAAACTTTGTGCAGAGCCAAGTTAATCATGCACAGGATCTATTCAATGCCTAGGCTATTTTGGATATATATATTGTTATTAAATTTTATCTTAGGAATAAAATAGGATAGGTCTAAACAAAAAATAATAATAATAAATAAAAATAAGTACAAACGTATCCTACAAGAAGCTGATTGGGCATAATTATTGCATTCTAGGGTTCGTTTGGCTTGTAAAAATTTACTGAAAATTTCTAAAAATCTCTATAAATCTCTGTTAACTTTATATCATATCAACTTTTTTCTCTCACTGCACGTATTACGAACTCTCCCCAAACCACAATTTATCTCAATTTATCTCATTTTTTCTTACTCCAAACAAACCCCTAGTCTCTAATTTATTTGTATTTTACTTTATAGGGTTTAATTTATTTAAATTATTAATTTTATACGTATATTTAAATTTTCGAGTTGACGTATTTTATCTATGATTATTTTGGGGTCTTAGTTGTGGGACAACTTCTTATATTTTACCATGTTGGAGTTGTGCGAGCCTATTGAGTTAGGTGTTGTATTTATTTGGAGCACTATTACTAACCATGTGATTGAAATTTATTATATTTATAATATTTTACTTCTATTATTGTGTTTATTACTCTGATTGAGACATGTGACAATTGTATGTATTTGTAAGTGATGTATCTTACGTCTTTACTAG
This sequence comes from Vitellaria paradoxa, assembly GCA_019916065.1. NCBI lineage: Eukaryota > Viridiplantae > Streptophyta > Magnoliopsida > Ericales > Sapotaceae > Vitellaria > Vitellaria paradoxa. The sequence continues at coordinate 2,626,390 of CM034239.1, forward strand.
GTTACAAGAATTTGAGATGCGAACTCTAAGAATTTGTCCCTTAATAAATTCAAATGCAGTTAACTTAGTAATTATTGATGTAAATAACTCTTAAAAGTTTGCTGAATTATAAATCTCATATTACCGATGTTAAAAAAAAAAAGAAAAAAAATCCTAATAGTAAAATCTCTGATAATAAAATAGATTTGACAAATGTTTTATATATAATATTTATAAGAGCTTTACTTGAGTTAGGGATCCCACTAAAACCTATTATAATAGTTCTAATAGGTCAATCTTAAAAAACAATTAAAATTTTGTAATTTTTTTTTTAATAAACTTTTAGAAGTTGTAGTTTAGCAATAGTAACAATAAATAAATGAATAAAGTCCCAACGGTAAAATTACTTAACTCTTAGGGTATGTTTGTTTGAGGGGATTGGATGATGGGGGATAAGCAATACCAAGGGATAATATATGAGATTGGATAAAAGATGGGATTAATTTTTATTTTTTTGGTGTTTGATTAGTGGGATATAAAATGGGATAAAAGATGTGATTTGATATGTGATGTGATATAAAATAATTTTGAACCTTTAGATCTTGGAGGGAAGCAAATCCGGCTATGGAGGGATAAATTATCCCACCTCCCATGCGGTATTCCTCATTCGACAAAATGCCGGATCACTCATCCCGCAAGCCCTCATGTCCCTCGATCAAAAAAACAAAACAAACACAACATCAGGTGGGGTCCACAGATGGCTTGTCCTATCCCCCTTCTTTTTTCGGCTATCAAACACAGCCTTAGAGTTCTAATTAAGATTAGGATCCCACCAACAAAAACGTGAAAAATATTCTAATTTTTAAATACAATAATTTATAAAGTAAACTAGAAGAATTATTTTTAAATGAAAAAATTTAAATATTTTGTACTTAGTAAAAAAATTATATTGCTTTTATCAAAAATAAAAGTTAAATAAAAAAGAGCATTTATCTTTAGGGTCCATTTGACATGCCAATTACTTGCAACTTTTGCGTTTTGTAATCAAAGCATGTAAATAAAATCATATGGTAATGATATCGTTATATTTAAAATGTAATAGTTGTAATTAAAATGTACTTTTGTGAGCTTATTAATTAAAAATAATTAGTTCACAAAAATTTCACTGTAGAATTTTTCATAGCATTAACCATTTGGAATTTGTCCGATATATATATATATTTTTAAGTATGTAAATACTGTAGCCATTGAATTTTTTTTAACTTTATTTTATTTTTTATAATTTTGTAATTCCCAAATTCCTGTTTATGGACCTCCTTAAAAGCCCAAACAAGTGTAAAGAGTCCACATCACAAATTCTGGTCCATTTGAAGAGGAGAGAGAGTATACGGAAAGGGACAGTCGCGGACGAAAGGCGGGCCGTGCGGATTCGAACTCACCGCCTGTGTCTTCCCGCTGTTTTGTGACGGTCTCTCAAACCCTTTTTCTTCAGACTTCGCCCTTCAATTTTTATTTTATTTTAATTATATTTTTTTTCATTTTGTTCCTTGCGGGCTTTGGTCTCTCTCTCTCTTTCTCTCTCTAGCTTTTCCCTCCCACACTCAAAAACAAAAACAAACTCTCTCTCTCTCTCTCTCTCTCTCTCTCACATGGCGACCCGCGACGAAGATCCTAGTATTTCACTGGAGCAATCCCTTTCTCAAGTTCAGTTGGAGTCTCACTCTCAGACGCTGCACCACCGTCCTCCCTTCCCTTCGCCTTCGAATCGCCGCTCTCTATCTCACCCCTACTTTAGGAGACCTCATCCTTTCGCTTCCATCCATCCGTCCAACGACTCCGATGGTTTCCCCACTGCTTCTCCTACGGACTTTCGCGGCGGTGCTCATACGCATTCAGCCTTTTCCAATTCTCCGGTTAGTTTCCCCTCTCACCTCACCATCTTCTGATTCTTCCCATATATGTCTCTGCGTACGTGAGTGCATTGTCGAAATCTGTATTTGATCCCTTGTTTAAAAATTTTTCGAATTTTGGAGGTTTTGTCATTCTTTTAGGTTTTCAAGTGCACATGCCGATCATGTTTTGAGTTTACTTTGTAGATGATTGATTTTTTTTTTAACTTATATGTTTGATTTCAGATTTCAGTTGTGCTTTCGTGATTACTGAAATCTTTGTTACTTTGAATCGCTATTTTAGTTTCACTTGTCAGTGACTACCAACTACTGTCATCGTTTTTCTTTATAGTTCTTTATGTTGGTTTTCTGGATTATATGTCCTTATCTTTGTATCTACGTCTTGTAAATCTCAAATTCATGCATAATTATTCTCCACGGAAATTTTATTTAATTAATTGCTAATGACTTTTCGAAAACAGATTGCATTAATACTGTCAAACTATCACATGGAATTGGTGATATAAGGCAATTGCTTACGTTTTATGTATTTTATTTTAAGAGTTTTATGCATAATTGATAATTCATTCTTGGGAAGCTGAAACTGACCTCTGGCCCAAAACTTCCTGGAGAATAATCAAGTAGTATCTGAAGTCCATTGTATTTGATTTGAACTTGCATGAAGCATTATTGCCTTCCCATGCTGGTCGTACAGATGGATTAAAGGAGTGTAATTCCATGACTTGAATGAATAAATTGTGAGAGTGCATTCATATAGTTTTTTTCCTTATTTATTTGGGGTTTTTAGTCTGAAATATTTCTCATCTATATTGTAACTGCTTAAATTTCTTTTGTAGTTGCAGCAAACAAATACAACTGGTAATGTCAAAGCTAAGACTGGTGAGCAGGCAACCATTCAGGGGCGTAGTGAAGCGGAAGCAGTTAAAAATGCTTCACGCCGTTATGATAAATTAAAGTTTGCAAAATGTAGGAAATCTGGAAGTCAAGGTTTAAATGCAGGTAATATTATTCGTATCAGAAGTTTTCACAACTAATTTTTTGTTTTGTTTTTTGTTTTTTATCAAAAGTATCCACAAGCATAGTTAACAAATCAAGATACAGATTGTGAATTGGGATGAGAATCGTGAATGGTAAGATTCCATATAAATTAAAAAATGATAGAAAAATAGTATTAATAAATTAAAATTACACAAGATATTAAATGATCATGTTTAAATGGAAAGACGTTAGCTTATGGCTAGAAATCTGTCACTATTAATTGAGTTTAACAAGAAAGTAATATAAAATATTGCTGATTAGAAACAAATACTTCTGTTACTAAGAGGTCACCTTATATCTCATTAATGTTTTTTTTTTTGGGTGACAAGGAAATTATCCGGTGGACCCTTTGGGCACCGGGCTACAAACCTCGGGAAGACTAGCGCAAGACCTCACCACCATGACCTCTCATTTGCGACTTGGCAGCCCAGGAGGTGAATCAAACCCACAACTTAAGTATATCACCCAAGCCTTAAACTTAATCTCCATTTCACTGGACTAACTAGTGGTGGGTATATATGTCATTAATGTTGGTCAAAATGTGATACAAAAAAAGCGTTACACATTGTTTCAGTCCCTTACAAAGTCTTAAAGAATGCAATATTTCAATTGCTTGTGTAAGTCTTCAGTAAAAATAGGATTTGCGAGGATTTCAAATATAATATTTTACTCACTTATGAAGTCTTCAGAAAATATGGGATATCAAAAATTCAAATTGACTTGTGTGAAGATGACATCCAAGTATTTGCATGTCCTTGCGAGCCTCTCCAACTTCCTTTTAAAAGAAAAATATATACTTTTTCTAAATCTAGTCCGAATGATTTGGATCCACTTCCTTACTTTATGAATCGTAAGAAATCCTAAGATTCTCTATGAATCAAATGGATTTAGATTAATTCACCATGATTCATCACTCCGTTCAATTTAGAGGTAAGATTCAAATCGATTATATGGTGCATTGACTTGAATAAAAACATTTGAATCATGAATCCTACGATTTTAACTACTATGGCCATGTTTGTTTTTGGGATTAAAACTTGGGATTGGAGTGTATGTCCGTGGGACCCACTCTAATCCCATGGTTGGTTAGAAAGAGTGGGAGGGGATTATTAGTACCATAAGACTGTTTATACCTCAAAAATGGGTAAAAGCAATACTATGGGGGTGTGTGGTATTACTTATATCTCACCTTCGGATTTGTTCCCGCCAAAATCTAAAGGCTCAAAATTATTTCCTGTCACATCACATATCAAATCACATCTTTTATCCCACTTTATATCCTCCCAACCAAACACTAAAAAAACAATCCCACATAAAAAAAATAATCCCATGTTATATCCAATCTCACATATTATCTCATTGTATTAGTTATACCCTATCATCCAATCCCTCAATCAAACATAGCCTATGTTCACAAGCATTTTGTGTACTAGTAGTTGACTGATTTTTCTTGCAGCCCCTCCTGATAGTCTGAATGCCGCTAGTGGTTGTCGTTATGACAGTTCTTTAGGTAAGTATAATTAATATTATATCTTTAAGTTCCACTTTAGTACACATTAGTCTTTGATAAAGCGGTTTGATATATAACTTGCCAATAGCTGTTGGTATTTTAGACATTGGATGGTGCATGCTTTTGGCAGGATTGTTAACGAAGAAATTTCTTAGTTTGATCCAGGAGGCAGAAGATGGTACCCTTGATCTGAACAAGACTGCAGATGTGTTGGAGGTCTGTTTTCAATATTTTCTTAGTATTTAAATAATCTTGTGTTGCAATTCTCATAAATATTTTGGTTCCAAACAAACTGATTTGTTTGCATATTTTTCATGAACATTTTACTGAGATACAATCTCTCCTGGTATATAGACTTTACTCATATTTTTTAGAAAAAGTGGCAGTAACTTTTTTCAATGGCATGTTTAGGACAACTTTCTGTGAAAGGGAAAATAGATAAATAAAAGGGGAAAACCTAAAATTTCTTTGTATGCGAGTGATGCCGATTTTCACATCATTTATTCTGTGCTTTCATATCTGATTTATTTATTTATTTATTTTTGTTCTTTTTCCCCCACTGTTTTACAGGTCCAGAAGAGGAGAATATATGATATTACTAATGTTCTTGAAGGGATAGGATTGATAGAAAAAACTACAAAGAACCATATACGCTGGAAGTAATATTTCTGATCTTTTTCAGTTATTTTTTATGTGTTTCACTACATAGAAATGATTTGCTAGTCTTTTGGACAGGGGATTTGAAACACTGGCACTAAAAGAGGTGGACAATCAGGTTACTTCTTTGAAGGTGTGCTTATAATGTGACAAATGATGAGAAGTCATCTGCTTGTTTTCCTTTTATGTTGAAGTAACTTTGCATTCACAGCTGTATTTATGGAAGTACGGGTTGATTCAGTGATGTCTAAGTTGTACAATTCCCTTTTTAATCTCTCTATCATTCATTTCGGTTCCCTTTTGATAGGGATATTATCTCATGTGTTGTACATATCTTGATAAATTCATGTAATCATGAGGTCATAATATAATTTCCAATTAAAAACCATTTTTGAGGTTCAATATCCTTTTGGTTTTGGCAAAGTTCCATTTTAGTTGTCTTCCCCTCTGTTCTCCAAAATAAGCTCCTTGAGTGTTCAAGACCTGTAATGTCAGACACACACACACACACACACCCCACCCCCAGGGGGGGAGAGAGAGAGAGAGAGAGAGAGAGTTTAAGATTTTTGGAACTAGCAAAACTTGTTTCCAAGTTAGTCACTGCTTCAAAATGATGGTATGCGTTAAGATAAGACTTTTTGGATGAAAATAGAAACATGTACAAATGGAATCTTAAATGAAAAGCTATTACGATGGTATTACTTGGTCAGTTGTCAACAATTCTAATTCCCTTATATTTAGTACTAGTTTCGCTTACTTCGAAAGAAGCTAACAATCTGGGTGCAACTTTAGAAGAAATGCAGAAAGGGGAAGTAAAGATAATGGTTGGTGATTGTGTCAAGCATCCTAACCACTGGATGGAAAGATCTAGTCACAAAAAAGTTAATTTTACTCTAAATTCTGACAACCAAAATTTTGTTATTTGTATTAAGCATATGGTATTTATGTTTGAGATTGTAATGAAATTTTACGGTTTACAATTTGGTTTGGTTAGAAATTCATAAAAATGAGATTTTGATTCTTGATTTGAACCTTGGTGACAATTATTGATTGATTCTGTTTTTGCTTCGCAAACATGGGTGTTTGTGCATTCTTGTACAGTATACTGGTGACTGCTATACCTTGTGTGAAATTTGCTGGCTAGATGGTCAGTAAGCTAATATACCATTGATACTTTTAACTTTGTTTCCATATAAATGTTCATTGCAATATGGTCATGCAGTGCTTCCGCCCTTCTGTTGTCATTACTACCTTGGGCTAGAAACTAGGATCCTGTGCTGAAATTGCCACAATGGAAGTGATTACTCTTCCAGACTAAGAAGTATTGGATATTTTATATATTGTAAAAGGCAATATGCTTTTCATTTATACACCTTGTCATTTGCACAATTATGCTCGGTATATCTCTTATTGTTTGATACACTATAAAATGACCACATATTAGAGAGCTAGTTGCAGGGAACGTGTAGCAGGAGGAAATGTGAAATGTGCCTCATATTGATAGATTTTGGAAGTGTAGAAGGTTTAGGAGTTTAATAAGGGAGTTCAAACTTCCTACCTGGTTTTTTGGGAATATGACCCTGGATTTAGTTACGCTATTGTTGAAGAAACATATCATGATATGTTATAAACTTAACCACTAATTAGGAAGGAGTTCAAACTTCCTAATCGGCTCTTTTAGGAATATGACCCTGGATTTAGTTACGCTATTGTGGAAGAACCATATCGTGATCTGTTATAATTTTAACCAGTCACATTTTTTTTGTCATGACAGGCTGAGGTTGAAAGTTTATATGCTGAAGAATGTAGGCTTGATGACTGCATAAGGTTGTTAACTGGGTCATGTCAGAGGTATTCTTATAGTTGACTTTTCTAGAATGTCATGCTAACATCTGGTCCTTTCTTCAGGGAAAAGCAAGAGCTTTTGAGGGCGTTGGAATGCGACAAAAATTCTCAAGAGTATATATCTTCCTTGTGATGTTTTTGAATCTTTCTATTTTTGGTCTTTCAAGATTGGATTTGCTTATGAATTATGTTGTTTATTTGGACCACTTCAGGTACCTTTTTTTGACAGAGGAAGATATCACAAGCCTTTCTTGTTTCAAGGTTCGTTTTTCCTGTGAATCTCTTAAATTTTGTTCGTATTTTATGTAATGCTCCTTTCAGCTTCATGTGGATTTTATGCTGTTATCTTAACAGAATCAAACACTTCTTGCAATAAAAGCTCCGCATGCCAGTTCTATTGAAGTACCAGACCCTGACGAGGTGGGTAGCTTGCATGAATGTTGGTTAAAGAATTGAGGTTGTAAACATTGTATTAATACTTATTAATTTATAACATCAGGACATCAGTTTCCCACAGAGGCAGTTTAAACTTATTGTTAGAAGCACTACTGGGCCAATTGATCTGTATCTTCTGAGGTATTTTTCACTGCCCAAGAATGCATGTGTATTAAGGGTGTGTTTGGAGTGAGAAAAAGTGAGATCAATTGAGAGTTCGTAATGCGTGCAGTGAAAGAAAAAAGTTGATTTGATATAAAATTAACAGAGATTTATAGAGATTTTCAGTGTTTTTTTGTATGCCAAACGGAGCCTAAATAAGATATCTCTTTGTCTTTCTCTCTCTCTCTCTCTCTCTCTCTCTCTCATGCACGCGCATGCGCGCGCCCCTCTCTACACTTCCTTGTACTAACAGCTTAAGCCCCACACACTTCCTTGTACTAACAGCTTAAGCCCCGCCTGCTTAAACACGGCTGTAGCTGGGTCTTCACGTCTTTGTCCAAGATCTCCCAATTCTTTTCTAATGGTTGCTTTTTTTTTTGGTAAGTTAATGGTTGAACTGATGATGCTTGTAGCAAATATGGAAAGCAAGATGGAGATGTAACAGTCAAGCAGGCTAATTCTATAGATTCATGCGCATGGGGTAGTGGCCAGCATAGAGTTGATAATGGAAAGCTGCTTTTGGATCGCCATGACAGTTTGGAAATGCCAATGCTTTCTGATACTTCTTCCAGCTCAATAGGCTCAAATGTGTCTGGGATTCAGAAAATTGTTCCATCAGACTTGGGTGTGAGTTCATCTCCAAGGTTTAAATTTGCCAACGGTTTTTTATTTTAAACCCCGCATCCGCTTACTTGGATGCTATTCTATTCATCTGCTCTTCCTTCTATTCACAGATTGATGATGATTATTGGTTCCGATCAGATCATGAAGTTAGCGCTACTGGTTTGTGGGGTACGCAATTTCCGTAGCTGCTAGCTAGTAATGCAGTGACTTCTGGGTCCTGGAATTCCCGAACCTAGTCCTGCATCCGCAGTATGCAATTTAAGCCCCACAACCTATATAACCTGAATCTCTTTTTACCCATATAGTTATTTGTTACTGACAGCAAATGAGGAATAGGACAGAGTAGATTTACTCTCTGTGAAGACGGGACAGTACAGCATTGGTTAAACCTGCAGCTTCACCAATTGGTGGTCCGTAAAGTAGATGGAAATAAGTAGCTGATAGTTCGAGATAATTATAGCATTTAGCCTAGGAATTTAAGCACAATTTTGTACCTATATTCAACTTAGTTTTTCATTTTGTTTAACTTATTATTCGTTATACTTGATAATAAAAATTAATCAATAGCTACAGCTTCGTATGAGCAAGTCTTCTGCCCTTTTTTTCCATTATATATATATTTCGCGTTCTAGTCTTGTCTATTACTCCTTTTAGAGGCAGGTAGGTCATGGAAAACTGCTTTGTAACCGGCCAAGAAGTTGGTAAGGTAAGGGCATCCATGATCACGGGCACATGCCCACTGAGGTTGGGCTTGTAGACGTTTGACTTACACGAAGAGTGGCAGCATACCCTGGCTGAGGTCACTATCTTTGCTTGATAATTGGATTTTTTGTGCTCATTAATGGTTAGAGTAAAAACTCTTGTATATTTCTGTCCAGACTGAGGGTTCTCATAACGTCATCACCACCACTTTTTGTGTATTTTTTCTTTTTGGATAAGCTTTTATAATAGGGTGTTACCTTTCTTCTTTTCCCTATCACCGTAGCTGTAACCTGAAACAGTCATAACTACCATGTTTGTGTAGCCTGCCTCACGTTGGTCCTCACCAAAAGCGTCCATCTCCAGGGCAACGCATCTAGCCCCCAACTTACATGGGAAACATCCATTGCACTACTTGCTCAAGTCACTATGTCTGGTATACCATCTTTCCAATAAATAAAGGACCCCATCAGGAATATCCATTGCATGGCTGATGGTACGTGATGTTGAAATTATCAAATGCATTCCAAACAGGAATTCATTAATTGCTTAATAAATAATTGAACATCCTTCTGAACATTATATGTTCAATAAATAATTGAACATTACAAGATGTGCAAATGGATTTCTGAACAACTCCTTTGGAGCTTCTGAAAAAGAACCTATGCTGTAGGGGTCATTCTTTCATGCCCAAAAGCTTGCAAGTCACCAGGGCAAACAATATCTGGCAAATTGATGCGGTTCTGCTAGCTAACCAATCCCTTAAAATTGCCTGTTAAAACATCCTTAATATCACAATTAAATTTTGACTCAAATGTTACCACATTTTCTTATAGGATACAAATCAAATTGCTTCCAGACCATCCACATTCATCACCTGAAAATTTTCAATCTGTACAATACCCAGTGCGCTCTGCCCTACCAAGTTAAAAGCCACTCACCTTTTTTTGATTTCAAAAGATCAACAACACATACAAGCAGATCACAGACAAATGACAAATTAAGGGCAATGAATGGAATAGAAATAAAATGTACCTAACAGCAAGAATCCAATATCCGTCACTGCACCTACTGCCTACGTGCAAATATCGCAAGCTATGTCAAGGAAGGAGCTTAATCCATTATTTAACGATTTGCTGCAGAACGGGTTCTCCTCAATCTGCCACGCGTGACTCGAATGGCTTCTTCCATGACTGTCTCTTGCACTGGAGGGTTCTCACTCTCATTTGCTGAAGTTGAAGCTGTATCAGTCTGCACAGCTTCTGTTTTATTTGAATTTGAATTGTTGGAGGTTTCAGTGGGGGGTTGAACTGCAGTTGCTTTTTGTGAATTCAAGCCAGCCACTGTGGGTGCTACTGTGAGTTCTTGAGAGTTACCCAGCTCTTGTGCTTCTTCTTGCTCATCCTGACTTGAGGATGTGCTAGAAGCAGGAGAAGTTGGTTCTTCACTCGGACCTTGTTTTTTAGTGGCCGGTTTGCGATTTGCTGTAGCAGTGGGTTGGCGAGCTCTAACACCTTGTGGCTGTGGCTGTGGCTGTGACTGTAAATGCAATGGTAAAGTATTAAAATAAAAATAATAAATGAATTAGAATGTAAGAAAAAAAAATAAGAATAATTCAGTTGCACCATTCAACCAATTACAAATCAACATTATGAACCATTAAAAAAAGAAAGGTGGGAGGTGTGCATTCAAGTACCATGTATACCCTGCTATTGCAACAATGTCAACAACTAGGACTCATGAGAAGTAATTATGTCTGCTGCTACTGATTAAACCTATATTTCCTTCCAATAGCCCAAGATTCCAATGCACTGAGCAGAAAAGTCAGCAAAACCACTGGTCCACTGCTACGTTAAAATAATAATTATAATAAAAAAAATTTTAAAAAGCACACCCACCAACCTTACCGCTGTTATTTTTCTCAACAGACAGAAGGAAACAACACTTGATGTTTCTATCAAATTTTCTGACAAAAACCGCTAGAGTCATTTAACAAATTACAGATCATCATTTTGCTCAACTGAAGGGGAACAACTTGAGAGATGTGCAGTTGTATACGGGTACAGGCTTGTATTTAAAAAAAGAAAAAGCTCTTATACCCAGTTTCCAACACAGTTTTGGGATGTGAATGTGTATCGTCATAAGTATCACATACATATCAAAAAAGAAAATTCATCAGAAGTATTACTGCATTATATTGAGCCTATAATTTTAGTTCATTGACCAGAAAAGCCAGGCAACATGTTCCTTCAAGGATTATTAAAATAAATCTTCCCCAAAGAAATAAACAGATTTTCATCTGGGGAACCAATCAATGGAAATAATGTTTTTCGCCCTTTTATGAGTAGGGAGCATCCCCATTCATCATTTGAATATATACACTAGTAAAACAATCAGGCATTTTAGGCACCAAGAGATTTCCATGGTGCACAGGAACTAGGAGAGCAAAATGTAAGGAGAGAGAATAATCAACAATTAAACAGGGTTATGGAGAAAACAACAGAAGAATACAAGGTAGAACAGGAAGTTATAATGATAATAGAATCAATCCCCAATTAGACACCACAATGCACACAACATACCTGTGCAGGGCGAGGTCTTGGTGTAGATTGTGCTGCAACAAACTGCAGAATCTCAAAAATTCTCGTCTGGCCATAGCTTGCAGCTCTTTGCCAATACAAAACTGCAATATCTCCAGCCCTTGTCCTCAGTTCCAACAAGTTACGATCAATTTCTGTCTCATGTTTTGCAATGTATGGTCTAAAGAAGGAATCATAGACATAGGTGGTTCCCTGAATCAATTAAATAGCAATATCTAACCTGAGTAAGATGAAGAAATAGTTAAATGACCACAAATCTCGATTCCTAGGTAGGAGGAAGATTACATGCCTTTGTTTTAGGGTACCATAAATATATCAAGAATGCCAACTTAGCTTCACCGTACATTGGAACCCTTCACAAATAAAAATAAGAAAACAAACACACAGTGTGAATACAAAATCAAGTAAATCAAAGCATAAAACATGTTTCCACACTCAAGTTAGGAATCCTGACCATGAGATAAAAGTATCACCAATTCTCTCACAAACTGTCAAAACAGCAACTAAAATCCTGCAGCATTCAAAATTAACATATTTTACCAATTAAAATTTACACTTGTATAAGTCCTGACAACAAATGCTGCAGCAAGTAAAATACCAATACTGGCACCAAAAACGAAGTTGCTCAATCTCTGGTTTATTCATTTCCACAGTTTTATAGCACTCATACGCTGGATATGCATAACCAAAAACCATCCTGCACAACAAATTATTAGAAATTTTAAATTAATGTAATAACTAAATGTGAAACAATTCTTGTTTATGGCAAAATAGAGTAGGGTTTATGGGTGACATACGCAAGTCCTCTGGTAGCAAAGGATCCAATCATTTTGTATGCCTAATACAAGAAGAAAGCAATTAGTTAAGCAGATTCTGCATCTTCAAAACAACTCTAGTTCAAAATGAAAATAAAATTAAATTAGGAGTGATTCAAATCTACTTGTCTTATAAGAGGGAAATGTAGATAGCAAACTGGACACTGTTTCCCAACCAAGAAAAGTGACGAAAGATGACAAAGGAAATACAAATCTAGAAGGTGATTTCTGTTTTATACTTTCATTCATTTATTTATATACTTATCGTGGAGCAGTGTGAATTAAGAATTTTGAAATAGCTTGTTCCATTTCGCTCCATTTTCTCATCAACCAAACCTATTCTAAGATATGGCAAACAGTTCGATCAGCCAAAAGATTTGTATGAATGTATGGTTAATAGCTAGGCTACACACAAAAATCATATCAGTTAAGAGTTTCGTGCCGAATCATATGTTGCGTCCGCACAAAAAACTAGGGTAAAAATGCCATAAAATCACACTAATCACACACAAGAAAGCGAAATCTAAACTGATAATACATTAAAAAAAAAAAAAAAAACTACAAATCTTATTATAAGCAATTGCAAGAAAAGTAAACCGGGGAAAATTTACAAAGACGAACCAGCTATGTAATGCAAAAAATAGAAAATAAAAAAATTCAAAAGTCGAATCAATGGAGGCAGGAAAAGAATACAGAAGAAAAAGAGTCGAAATAAGTGACAAATCGACCAGTACCTGCTTATTCTGATAGAAATGAGGAAAGAAATAGGACCATATAGACTGACTGATAATGAGATTTAACTACAGAGATCACTGCGTATAAGATGCTTCCAGACGATCGCGGCGTACGGACCACGCGTACGGACAAGCGGCGGCGCCGGTATGCGACGGCGAACCGTTGGGATGTCGGCGGAGAGAGTGAAATGGTAGAGAGAACGAGAGAGAGAGAGAGAGATTGACACGAGATTTATATCGCTTTTGAAATTCCTTTGCTTCCATTAATTCTGTAGAATGGGAAGAGTTGTGTGCGCGGAAGCACGAGCATACTGTGACTGCTCTGGTCTCATCACCGTTGAATACGTAACGGGCGGCTAGTGTGCGTCTTTTCATTTAAAATCGGGACAGGTGTAAAGAATTCTTGTTGTACCCAATCGCACCTCCACTAACGTTTCTCGCCCTTCATGAGATGTTATTATCGTCACCAAGCAAATGAATTTACTTTTTAACCCTCCATGTGATCGAGGGGGACCGCTTGTAGTGTAAGGATATTGTAGTCAAAGCATTCAAGGGCGGCCTGCTGTGGTGATACGGTGTTGTTTGGATAAAAAAAAAAGTTAAAGAAAGGAAAAGAAGTAAAAAAAAATTGATGTAAAAATAATTCGTCAAAAAATTTAATTAGTAAAAATTAAAAAAATTAAAAAATAAATAAATTTTAATGTATTTTAGTAAATCAAACACCTTTAAATCTGCTCATTGTGAAAAAATTGCAAGCGAGGATCGGTCGCGAATATTGGTTGAAGTATCTAATCGTTATGAATAACGAACAGGTTTGCAGAATCAACCCCCAAATAATCTCCTATTTCGAAATTAACCCGAAATATTCCCAATCATGACATTGCACTCCCTCTCGGTCTCTACCTTAGTGCAAAACCATTTTTATATCTTTATTTTATTTTACTTACACTCTTATAGTGTACATTTGTACATTTATAAACTCCACAATCCACATATTTCATAAATATGAACTTACACTTTTTAATTATTTTTATTCAGATCATTTTATTAAATCTTTGATCCAAACAGTAACCGTTAATCAATTAAATGTTGTAAAATTATCTGTATATCTTTAATATTAATAAACAAATACATAAAAAAAATTTAAAAGTAATGTTCTTTTATTATTGTTTAATACCAATAAAAACGAAGTAGAATAAGATGAGAAATTAAAATTTTATCCCTTTTATGTTAGTTTATTAGAATAATAATAGAAAAAATTAATAATAATTTATATAAATACATATATATATATATGTAAGACAATATAAATTAAAATATTAATGTGAGGGACAATAATTTAAAGTATTAATATGACAGGGATCCAAAGAAATTTAAATATTTTTTTATTAATATAATTCAAAATTTAAGAGTTTAAGTAGGTCTGTCGAGTCTCGACACTCAAAAAGTTAACACTAGAGGAGACAAACGGGGGTGTAGGGAAAATAAAACCCCTTTCTTAATTTTAGACTTTTTCTATGCGTTGTCCCACTTTTCACGGCTCTCTCAATCATTAAATACATTACTTCAAAAGGGTCAGGATTAGTCAAATTGTACATTTAATCAAATTTTGGTTAAAAAATACAATAAAAATAAAAAAATGAAACATAAAGGTGATAAGTGTTAAAATTTAATTAAAAAAAATAAAAAAATAATTAGAAATTGATGAATTTTGGTAAGTTTTTGTAAACCAAACAGAATCTAAGTCTAACCGTTGCGTAATTTTTTATTTTTTATTTTTTATTTTTTATCTTTTCCTTGATGATTGACAAGCCGAAATACGTTCCTTTGAATCCACCCCTAAACAGGCCAGCTTCAAAATTCTTTAAGCGCACCAGCTATCTTATCCCCTACACCAAGTGATTTATGAATTCGCAACTTTGAGGAGATGCCAACATATATATATATAGGTAGTGCTACCTTTGCGTGTGTATATGTATATATATATATAAATTCAGAGTCTCAATCGGCTAGGCATTCTTAATATTTTAGGTGACGTCTCTTTATTGCTTCTACCAGTTTGTGAAACATATATGTATATATATATATATTAAGGTGGTCTGACTTGTGGGAAGTTCGCTACCTAATTTGACATCAATATATTCAACAAGTTTGAATGGGCAGTAAAAGCCAAATGCACTAAATTGATTAGCTTAACAGCCAATATATATAAAAGGAATTAATATATATAATTAAGTTCAGCACCACTTGCGGGCCGGGGTGCGCATTCATCAGTTTTATTTCCTAATTGACAAATATAAGTCACTGCCTCGATTTGAATATGAAATTGCCGCATTAAAATTTTCAATTACTGTTTGCATGATGATGTTGAAAAGAAAGAAAGAAAGAAAGAGAGAAAATAAAAAGACAGAAATGACGCCACATCTAACGGATAGAAAACCCAACAAGCAATACATAAAAATTTTTCTATTATACCATTTGGCGGAGTCAGACCACCTTAATATATATATATATATATATATATATGTTTCAGAGCAGTCCCCACAGAAAAGCAATGCATGGCTACAGTGATCTCTGCGACCATATGGGTTGTTTCGATACAGTGTCCACTCAAATTAATTATTGAACGGTGTACAAAGAGAGGCCTCAGATTTTTTTTTTTTTTTTTTTGGGTATGTGTGGGTGGCTGTGAGGACCTACAACTTACCCAGTATTCTTATTAAATATACAAAAAAAATAGTTAAAAATTTTATTAAATACTTAAAAAGTTACTAAAAATTATTAAAAAATACTATTTATTTTATTAAACACATAAAAAAAATTCACCTAACAATTTTTAGTAAAAAAAATCAAAAAATACCAAAAAATTAAATATCCGAATGGCCCCAAAAGAAGCTAACACAAGGAGTTCAAAGTTGAGGGTTCTCACTTTCTGACTAATCATCTTGATCTAGTGAATTTAGTAAGAGTTTTATTCAATTCGAACCTTAAGTTACAAGGCACGATTTTATTCTCTTTGCATCAATCTGCTTTAATGCTGTAGTGGTGTTTGGGTGACCAAAAAAAATGGTATAAAATTAACATGTAACAAAATTTGATTAAAAAATTAAAAAAAATTAATATAAAAATATTACGTGACGAAGTTTAATCGAAAAAAAAAAAAAAAAAACTTTTTATAGTTTTTGGCGTGCCAAACACTTTGTATATATCACGAATGAAGCAAGAGTGACCACCCTGACTCGCAAGCGAATTACCCTAACCCGGAAAAGAGGAAGGAAGCACGCATGTGGGACTTGGGTGTTTTTGTTTTTCAGGCCTCGGATTCTTAAGTTTGCCCAAAGTAATTTGTCCCACGTTCAAAGGCATGTCATGTGGCCTTATAATAATAGCCTTTTTTATTGGTGGCTGTCGCTCTCTCAACCCCTCTCTGGTTCCACTCCCTTTTGTTTACCTACTACTTTTATTATATCCAAAGGGTGACTTGTTTTTTCACGTACACATCATGCAAGGTTGACATTAATTTATGTCTAGGTCCAGGAGTTTTAGAAACCATTTCTTTTAGCAATGCAAGGCACTGTGTAATTAGGCTTCACTAGTAGTTTTAAAGAGCATCCAGTGAATCGATCCTAGCCAGGGTGGACTTAGAATTTGAAGTTTGTCTCTATTGAATAAAGAATTTTAAAATAAAATAAGTTAAGTTATTCAAATTCAAGCTAAACAAAAAGTTTAAAGGGAAAATGAGTTGAGTTACAAAAATTTTAAGGTGGACTAAATTTAAAAAAAAAAAGCTCGGGAGAGCAACGTGCATCCACCCCCAAATCTTAGTGGTTATTAAGTTTTTAAATGTTACACCGTGCTCCAGTATGGAATCAACTTTCCTAGTTACTAGGGACAAAAATTGCACACAGTCTCTAAAGAAAGTGAGGATATTTTTAGAATAAGGTTATTAAAAATTATTATAGCAATATAATACCATTTGTGAGAATAATTTAAAAAAATTAAAATATTTATAATACAATTTGTGAGTATAATTTAATAATTAAAATAATTTTAAAAATTAAAATATTTTAAAAAAATTAATCATTTTTATAATTTTTGTATGAATTAGTCTTGTATATGTGCATCATCGTACTTAAAAAAATGATAATCACAATGGGACAATGAGGAGTGAATTAGTAAAATAAATAAGGATAGTTAGCAAAACTATATACAATCATACAAAAATAGGCATATATAAAAAAAATTTTTCAATGGGATCTGGTACCCCTACATCCCAAAGAGCGATTCGATCCATGATTGCACCCTTATATACTTGGGAGATTAAAAAAATCTTTTTATAACGTATAAACTTAAGAAATTGACAAACAAGTATGACCTAAAACCACATGTTATTTTTAATTACATATTATACTGTTTCTCTAGTCACTTTAGGGGATTGAATTAGTGGATAAAGTAATATTATGGGATTAAATTTGGGATGTGGTATTTGCACTCTAAAATTATATTTTTGCACTCCAAAACAATATAAAATGGCAATGGTATCTTTTTGTGTTTTTATAAAAAAAAAAAGGAAATAACAAAACAAAAAAAATGGAAGGTAAATGAATTCTTTATAGTTATTTATTTTTTACAATTAGTTAAATAAAAATTAATATTTTTTGAAAAGAATTATTTCTTTTATTATATTTTAAGTAAAAAATTAATTTAAATTAAAATTTTTATTTCTTTCCTTACCAATTTTTTTCTCTAGCTTTTTCTCCCCTCTCCCTCCTTTTAATGATTCAAGTTCTAAACAAAGATTAAAGTATTACTTTTACTCTGGGTTAAAGATATCCATGAAGCAAGTTGAGAGAGAAAACGAACCTATTTCTCCATTCTTATCCCCGTTCAATTAAGAGATTATTCTTTAATCTTCTTCTTATTCTCACTCTTGTCTAGATGTGGGTTTTTCAATCTTATCCTCACTCACATCAAAAATAAAATATATTAGTATATATAAAATTATATAGGATAAATTACATTTAGACCCCCTAAACATTTATGTAATTATACACAGATCCCCCGATATTTAAAAATTACAGACACCTTCTTTATTTTGAAAAGTTAGTAACACTTAAACTCTTCCGTTAGTTTTGACCCTAACTCCGTTAAATATTTATCATAAAAGACAAAACTACTCCCAGTTTAATTAACTAATTACAAATAAAACATTCTTCCCCATCCCCTCTCTCTTTCTCTCTCTATTGTAAAATTATATAAATATAGGCAGTTCTATATATACACACAGCAATAGTTTCTCTCACTGTAGCATTTGTGGAATCGAATTGCTAAAACTTTTTCTCGAAATCTTGAATCAACCACTCCCACTGGGTTTTATGTGAATTTGGGGATTGACGAGTTTAACCTAGTGATGACTCTATTACTTGTGCCACAGATAGGCTGCTATCAACTGCCGAAGCAAACGGAGGAGGGTAGCTGACCGCTTCTAGAAAGTGCGTCTAAATAACTCTCAAGTGCAAGGGTGTGCGGTGTAGCTTTAAACTCGGTGAGTTTGAGGTCGAATTCACAGGGAACATAATATTGACTATTTTTCTAGGTTATTGAAAAAAATAAAAAAAAATTAAATTATATTTGGGTAGTTTTTTTTATAGGTTGAGAACTTGAAATAAAGTAAATAAATTAACCAGAACTATTTTAACTACTGAATGATAAAAACAGCAAAGTAAAATCATGAAAATTAAACAGACAATCAACAAGTTTTCTCAATAAATCAGAATAACAATTGAATCTAAATCGCAAGTAACAGCAACTTAAAACAGCAAATATCAATAATCAGAAAGAAAGTTCTCGATTCAATAACTAATTCCGGGTGGAAGGCATATTTCATAAATTAATGTAGGAAAATTTGCTTAGGTTTATTTTTTTTTTACTACGATTTATATTTCACGTAAAGGAAATAATAAATTGGAAAATGTATCTTCGTGAACGTTCATAAAATTTCACGGTCACAATCTTGTATTCACGTTTAGGATTACAAAATCAGAAAATAATCATTTAAAAATATCCGTGAGTCCAATTCAATTTTTTATTTCAAATGTTTAATAGGAATTTTTATAGGTTCAAAAACTCTTATCAGTGATTATAGAAAATATGATCAAGAATTTTTGTGTTCGAATATATTTGATCTAAATAAATTGAATTGAAAATAATTAAGGTTTATATTCGAAGGTTTTCAAACCTCGAATATAATCATATAAAAATTAATTTAGAAATATATTTCCACCCTTCATTAAGTTATTGAATCGAGAGAATAAGATTTAGCCAGACATGATGTTCATAATACAAACCATTAACATCTTCATGCAAGCAAATAAAAACATTGTAGATAAATTAAAATACCTGGTATTAGATTGAAACTTGAAACAAAAATATTCAACAAGCTTTCGGCTCCAATCCTTCTCTCAAACTCTCAAAACCATAACTAGTAATATTCGCCAGAGAAAAAATAGAAGACTGGAAGTAATATAAAAACAGACCCTCAGAAAAAAAACAAAACAAAAACTCCTTTCAGATCGTCTCCTCTCTCCTTTTAAAACCAAAAACTGAGCCCTAAAAAAAATCTCCCTAATAATAATTCCCTTTCCCAATTTCAATCCGAAATTTTTTATATATATGGAATGACACATGTTGCCAAAATCAGAAGAAATCCTTCCTTCTTTTCCAATCGAAACTGCCAATCACGATCTCTGATTCTGGGTTTGCGTATGGTAATGATTTGGACCAGGAGCGAGGAGTGTCCGGATCGGAGCAAATTGCGCCATCATCAAATAGATACGTTAGAGATTTGAAAGAACGGTCCGGACCACCCCTTGGATGGTTGGGACCACACGGGTTGTGGTTGGGACCGTACTTTGTGTGTTATTCCTGCAACATTTATCATAACTAACATTAATCTTAAATATTGATAAATTTGTATTATTAGGAATAAAATTACATTAAATAAGGATAAATTATATTTAAATGATTACACTTTATTAGTGTAATCAGTAGCTTGTCGGTGGAGTTTTTTCGCAACTATGGGCTACAGGGTTTTTTTTCCCTCTCCCCTTTCTTTGCCTTGAAGGCCAAGGAGTCATTCCTTCGATTTATTATTTTACAAAGTGTTCCCCACATTAGGAAAATTCTGTGAAAACTATGAACAAATTGAAAAATTAGAAAATCAAATTATCACATTGATGGAGTCATGCACATTTCGGAAACAACGCACAAAAAACCACACGCAGGGCCTTTTGTCAACAACCCACCCACGCTTCTTGTATTATGATGGAATTACATACATACATACATATATACATACATATATATTCATATCTCTAAAAACAACCAGAGGAAATCTGCATTGAAGCTTATTCTTTGTTTTTTATTTGCTTTATTGATGGAAACATGGAGAACATATTCAAATTGAGATTTTATTTCAATCTCTTGTGTCCTCAGTAACGAAATTTGACTCTCAAAGTTGAAAATTTCTTAGTGCTTCAAAGTTGTAAATTTCGACCTGAGAAAAGAATAATGTGTTTGTGAAATCTATTCCAATTAATTCAAATTTGAAGTGAAACCCTAACATAAACTCTCTGTTCTTTCCTTCTCTAAAAAAACTCTCTCTGTAGTGACTCTTCAAATTCCGTCACATTCCAACCATTTTTCGGTGAGGCCGCCCGCTCATGTCGGTGTTAGCTTGTGCATTTTACAGCATCAGATGTCCCATCCAACCTTCTCAGGCCGCGGGTTTGGAGTCTTCTCGAGCACTAGCAGCCATGGCTGCAACTTCTGACCAGTGTACTGGTTTTTTCGACCACCCTTGGTCGACCGCACCCCTCATGTAATGGTTCTTGATTCAGCTGACTTCGTGCAAGGATCTGGTGCTCTCGCCGGAGGCGACGATGAAGACGACCGGAGGCTTCACCAAAAACAGTTGTAAATCTGGATCCTCCATTTGCTCTTATGTATACGTGTGTGTGTGAGAGTCTATTTATATATAAATACATAGTGTGTAAATTTTAAATGTTAGAAAGGGTAAACTTGGTATATTGAAAAATATTTTTGGTTAACATCATCATTTTAACATAAATTCTAACGGTATACTAATAGAAGGGGTTAGGTGTTACAAACATTTCAAAATAAGGGAGGTGTCTGTAATTTTTAAATGTTGAGGGGATCAAAGTATAATTACCCAAATATTTAGGGGGTCTGAGTGTAATTTACCCAATTATATATTTGTTAGCAATACATATTAATATATATACTAACATATAAATGTTATGGCCTCGTTTGGCATCCTATAAATCTCTAAAAAACTCTATAAATCTTCAACAACCCCTCTCTAATTTTTCCGCCATCACTAATTTCAAAAAATTCTAAAATTTTGCTAAAAAAATAAAAAAAAAATTGAAAGTAGGCTAACCGAATGTGTAAATTTTTTATACAATCATGTTCTTCGTGTCGAAAGTTTTCAAATGAGTATCATTGTTGCTATTTTTTGTGAATTTTTTTGAATCCGTAGGAACGGATTTAAAAAATCGTTTTTACGGTTTGTGACTTTTTAGAAAAAAATGACGCTAAAATTAATCTCATACTACATTTTATCTCAATTTATCTTTTTTTTTTTAACTTCAAACGAGGCCTATGTATTAACAGAACCTATTATATACATAAAAATATTAATTACTATATAAAAGAGTATAAATGAGTGAAAGCTCGGGTAACATCACGTGCCCATTATTTGTATCATTAAATAACCACATGACTATTTTATCTTTATAATTTACTAAATCTATATTATTATTTATTTTAAAATATTTGACAGCAGACACTGTGCAATTGTCTGAAAAAATAAAATAAAATTGTTCGGAACGGGTCGAGTTGACCCACCCAAATTCGTGTGGTCGAAATGGACTCTACAGGGTCTAACCCCGCAGGGCCCACACAGTCCAAGTCCACCACTCCTATCGGCTCTGCGGTCCCGAACTAGCGGTCCCTCTTATCACAAGTCTCAAAACAGAGTCTGAGAGACCTCCATCGTCGTTGAAGAAGCAGTACCAGAGATAAAATTAAAAAAAAAAATAATAATAAATAAATAAAGGAAAACGAGATGTTAAAAACAACATCGCTACCTCGGCTTCACTCTCCATTCCTCTGTTGCCCTCTCAGGCTCTCTTCCTCTCTCGCCACCCACAACTCTGCCATTAACCAGCGCTCACCGCCGTCTTATCCGCGAATCAGAGCCGTTGATCTTGATCAGAACACGGTCATTTCTCTCTCTCTCTTCACAGCCTTCTTCTTCCTCTGAAAATTTTTTGAAAGTTCTTTTTAATATTACCGCCCATTACTTATTTACGGTTGAATTGCAAAATTAGCAGATAGTTGCAATATCAGTTGGGGTTCTGAGCGTCGCTGTGGGGATTGGAATTCCAGTTTTCTATGAATCCCAAATTGACAATGCTGTAAGTCTTCCTTTCTTTCTTTTTTTTTTTTTTTTTTCCTAGATTCATTGAGTTTATATATATATATACAGGGAATATCAAGGATAAAATTATTTTTTTAAAGTAAATAAAAATGGGAGTGAAAATACAGTGGGCAAAATATTTAAAAAAAATATAATTTATAAAAAATAATAAAGTTAATAAAATTTTAGTTGATTTTTTTAAGTTACCGGGGCAAGTGACCCCACTGCACCCTTATCGGGTCCGCCCTGTATATACATATTTGTGGGAATTGCCAGTTTGTATTCTACGGGGGCTAAAGCAAAATTGAATTGAACATGGTGCAGGCAAAGCGAGAGAACACCCAGCCATGCTTCCCTTGCAATGGTTCTGGAGCTCGTATGTGACTCTTCATCTTCTTAGCATGCTTTAGCTTTGTATTTAAAACAACTGATTAATCAGTTGCAATCTCTGCATTTCTAGTAAACACAATGCCAATTGTGGTCGTCTTTGCCTTGTTTTGGGACACACGTATTCATTGTTTTGGCATGGGTGCCAATGGGGAGTTTAGGCGGTCTATCAATGACCTTAAATTTAGTGTTGGGTCTAGTTTAGACTTGTGCAGTTTTGGCTGCCCCTTTCTGATTTGATCAGTTGCTCAATCTCTTTAGAGTTGAGTGCCTTCATGGGTTGCTACTGCTGTTATTTGCGCACACCTATTGTCCTATAATGCAATGTAGGGTTAGATCACATTCGAGAATTGTAAAACCGTGTTTCATACATTGTGGAAGCAAAAAGGGGAGGCTGACATCGAAGGTTGTTAAAATCGAGATTTTACTTAAAATCGATCGGTGGAGGGTCCAAAAATCGAATTGTAAAATCGAATCGTAAAATCGTAAGATTTTACCAAATGCTTATAAAATGAAAATATATTATATTATGCAACAATTTTTCATTTAGAGCTTTCATTTTTTTTGATAAGTTAATAATTTTATTAATAAGAGAAGAGAGAAAATACATATACCAAGAAAAATGTTATACACAAAAATTTACTCATATTAACAAAACGAATCCTCAACAGAGTTTATAAAAGATTCTATATCTGGTTCTATACCCCCTTTACCCAACTACACAATTGAGACAGTTAAAATGATTGGTATGATCTATACAGTTGATATTAAAATATTGACTTCCTTTTATCCTAATTTTTTGTTTGAGTTGAAATGCATTTGTAATATTTTATCATAAGTCTCTTAGTTTCTATCCTAACTATTACATTTAATTTATAATAGTCAATTTGGTGTAACGATGCACATGGTCCTCAGCTAGCATAGTACAGTAAATAATAGCATTAGAATAAAAAAAATTAAAAAAAAAAGTAAAAATTGAAATAGTTGTGGCATATTATTTGAAAAAAAATCATAAAAATCTATTTTATTTGACAAAATTACACCAAAATCACTTAATTTCTAAAATCGGTAAAATCACTTATAATGCCGACCCCACTTAGTGGGAAAAGGCTTGGTTTGGTTTGGTTTGGTAAAATCACCTATAAAATCGAGATTTTACTGATTTTACGTCCCAAAATCGAGATTTTGCGTCCCAAAATCGAGACTTTGCCTATTTTGCCCCTGTTAAGATTTTACATAAAATCGAACAAGTTTTCCTACTCTAATATCGTAAAATCGTAAGATTTTAAAATTTAAATCGAGATTTTAACAACATTGCTGACATCGACATCGATGTCAGCTCCGTGATATCGAGGTCGGGAACCGTTAGATTAAAATTTAGCATTTATAGTTTTTAAACATAAAAAATGCGTCAATGTATTTGAATCGTTGAATTTTAATCTAACAGTCTCCGACCTGTTGTTAGGGAGCTGACATCGTTTTTATGTCTCCCCAAAAAAAAAAAAAAAAAAAAAAAAAAAAAATCCTTTGGAAGCAAGGATCAATAGCTGAATAACTACTAATCTGTTACAAATTTTTGAATGCACTAAATACTCTGCCTTCCGAGACGCTGTCAATACCCGAGACTTGTGCACTAGGTTCCCTTTATTGGATAGTCTTGTAAATGGGCATAGTTTGACTTGTAGAAATAGTTGAAGGCATTTTCTTTACTGGGGCTAAAATTGTCTGATTGTGGTGATGGTGTTGTGCATTGTTTGTTAAAGGACTCATCCAATGCAGTTATTTAGTGAACATTTTTATTCTTCTTCTTCTTGTTGTTGAACTTGAAATAAATGTGGATTAACTGCCGGTGTATGAACCATTAAAACATCTTCGAATTTGATTACTGCTTTGGCATCGGAAATGCACAATTGAAACTCTCCCTCAAAATTCTGTCATCTTCTTTGTTTTCGAAATTTATGACCCGCGTGTTTTTTTTTCTTTTCTTTTGTAATTATATACCTGAATTCTTTTTATATCTGGCGGGTGTAATCTTGTTTTGAGAATGCCACCTATGTAGAGGATGAAATTACTCTCTCAGTCTTTATCTTCCTTGGTCACCTTATATAGTTCATGGCACAAATAACTTCAGAATTTGTTTATAAAATTTAGGCAATGCACTTTTTGTCCTGAAATGATACTACAAGCAAATTACCAGAGAATCTTGAGCATGGAATCTTCATCAGCAACTCTTGATCATTAGTCTTGTGCTTCATGAGCTACTTTTTTTTGTCGATCATCATGTGCTTGTTTATTTGCTTGTAATGTAGCTACCAGGCTTTATAATTGATTAATAATATTGGACAGAGAGAATTCCCGTGTTGCTATTTTTTTCCTAAGACCTATAAGAAGAACCAATATTAAATAGAAGGGAGAGAACTTGTTATAAATTTTTTTTATTTTTTATTTTTTGGCTTGTGTTTTGAAGTTTTAGTCTCCGTTTGGATACTTTGGGGTTTCAAATCAAAGGATTTGAGATTAAATTGTATTAAATTATAAGAGAGATGGTTAATTTGTGTAATAATACAAAAACTATTTCTAATAATTACTATTAAAGTAGGGCGGCCAGTACCTTCTGAAATAGTGGGAGCCATTAACATGAAGGATTTCAAATAACTTCTCCTTCTTCTTCTTCTTCCTTTATTTATTTATTTATTTTTTTGGCAGTGCTTTTAAATTTATCACAATCCTTCGTGTTAAACCAACAAATTCATGATGAAATCTACATCTAAATTAACAAAGTTATATTTGAGCAATCCTCCTTAAAGTTTGGACTTGGAATCCGTAAATACAAGCACAACTTTATTCTTTGATATTATATGGAATTTTTGCCCCTCCAGAGAAGTGCAGATTTTGCTTGGGAACTGGCAGTGTGGTGGCGGAGCTTGGTGGGGAGGAGAAACAAGTCTCGCGATGCATTAATTGTGAAGGTGCTGGTTCTTTGACATGCACCACATGTCAGGGCACTGGCATTCAACCTCGATACCTTGATCGCAGGTATGAGACTTGGTGACCTGAATTTTTATCAGTAATACAACCAAGAAATCATCATAAACATTGTTTCCAGCGCGAAACAGAAGCTTGAATACCTATAACCCGAGGATCAGTCAATATTCCTGCAAAATAAACTATACACGAAAAACACGTTAGTCTCCTGGGCTACTTTGCTACTGCAATGCAGAATGGCAGATCATAATTGCAAACCTTTTTGGGCTTTGTTTTTCAGTACGATGCCAGTATATGCTCTCTCTTGATAACTCATTTTATCAACTAACAAGTTCTGTTTGGATGTTTGCTTTGGAGGGGGTCTCTGATTCTTATTTTGTGTTGAACAGAGAATTCAAGGATGATGACTAAGTTTTTGAACACGTGTCAGAGAGACAGGTCCGGGTTTACAGTTGATGATCAATTAAATTCATTTGTTGTGTGGACTGGGGAGAACCAACCCACCTTTCTGTAGACTAGCATATTTTCCCCTGCTTCTTCCCCTTGTGAATTGTATGATCATCTCATGCCTTCATATGATGTATGATCCATTAACAAGTAATACAACGCCGTCTGTTTTATCTACAATTCTTTTTTGGGTTACGTTGCATTACTGTGAATAGCTCATGAGCAACTAGCTATAGTATTAACAGGTCAATGACTTGCAATCAGCCTCGGAGAGATCGTTCTTGGACCAAGACCACCTGCATGATCCCCTGATGTTTTGTTTTGTCCTCTTTGATCGTAGAGGTCATACAAACAGAGATGTTATAATTTTTTCCATTTAACATAAAATGCTGCCTTCAGAACCTACATGACCATGGTATGGTACCACGTCAACTCCTTTTTGAAAGATTCTTTAAAATAGATAGAGAGAGAGAGAGAGAATCATTTTGTATCAACTTCTCTAAGTGGGGGGAAAAAAAAGATTAGTTGTTATAAACTCAATTCAACTCAACTTTTTAACTTTTATTTTATTATAAAATATGTCATTACATTTTACTTCCGTATTCTCAATTTAACTCTTTTATTGTTATGATTAAAGTGTAATAGTTAATTTTTTTTATCTAAATTAATTGTATAACATCGCCAACAATAAGTTGAATATATTTATTTTAAAAATTATGTTTTGAATTAGTTAAAACAATAATGTTTTGCCTTATAAGCTTTTTTTTTTTTTTTTTTCCCATCTCCTTGTATCTATCTCCATACCATTCATGAAAATAATTTTATGGTTAAAAATTATTTTTTAGTGACTTGAGTGAAAAATTATTTATGCCGTTTTACTTTTTTGGTTAAACTTAAATCGGTGAGCAATTACACTGTAGTTGTACTTATGAGGGGTTAAGTATTATATTTTAAAATATATGGAGATAAAGGGAAAACATTCTTTCAAGCACAAAAAGCTTAAATGCAATTGCCCTTGAAATTAAAAAAAAAAAAAAATGTTGCAACGGGTAAAAATCTCGTCGACAGCAGGGTTCGAACCTGCGCGGGCGAAGCCCAACAGATTTCAAGTCTGTCTCCTTAACCACTCGGACATATCGACGTTGTTACGAGGAAGCACGCAAAAATAATAAATAATCTGAATAAAGCTGAATCTACCTTTGCTGCTGAAAGGAGCTAGGGTTTTTGTTCATCTTCACCTTCATCAGGGTTAACAAGTTTCAGAGGGTGATTGAGGATATTTTGAGAGAGAGGTTTCGATCGTAGGGAAAAAGAAGAGGGGATGCTGTACATAATTGGTCTGGGATTGGGTAACGAGAAAGACATTACTTTGAGAGGTCTGGAAGCAGTGAAGAAATGCGAGAAAGTGTACATGGAGGCATACACTTCTCTCCTCTCTTTTGGCCTCTCCTCCGATGGTCTCTCCGCTCTGGTTGGTATCGACTTCCTCCCACCTTTGATAACATTCAAACATCTTAAAGCTCTGTTTCAGTGGTCGCATATTAGATGTGCTTTGGGTATCTTCTTTGCGAAATTAAGAACAGCCTTAACCAATTTGTTTGCTGCAATGTTTTCTTCAGCTTTCTTACCATCCAAACAAACTTGTGTGTTGGGGTTGGTCAATGCCTGTTTTGTCTTTATTGGACTTCAATTTTTTTGCGCAGGAAAAACTATACGGGAAGCCAGTTACTCTAGCAGACAGAGAAACTGTAGAGGAAAGAGTCGACGAGATTTTGTCTGAAGCTGAAGGGTCTGATGTTGCCTTCCTGGTTGTTGGAGATCCTTTTGGGTATTATACTTAATGTAGTTTTTGAAATTGGCTTGTATGAGTGATATGTGCTCAGTTATTTAACATCATGGCTGCAGCTCCTCTTCTTTCATGACTCTTTTGAACTATCCATTTTTGTAGTTTTCCCTGTATATTGGATATATATTCACGGTTCATTTGGGTCTTGGCACACTAATTTTTATCTTTGTTAAAATTGTGCGAGGACATTCAATTATTTTATTAGAGAACAAACCCTTTGTGTCGAAATTTTATGAATGGAAGAACTTAAAGTTTACTGATGATTGTTATCTACTGGGTGTGTTGAGAAAAGTGGATCGATGGTATGTAGAAGGATGTTTTTTTTGCGCGCGCATGTGTGTGAAGAGGGGGGTTAACCTCTCTAAGCATAGATCATATTTAATCTTTTTCTTTGTGTGTTACTCGTGGGTGAAAACTAATATCAAAAAGAACAAATAAAAAACAAGCGAACTTAAAACTCTGCTTGTCCTTTGCTGTTTTCCAATGGGTTGTTCTTTATTGACATTATTCCCTGCCATCTCCCTTAGCATCTCTTATTCTAATTTTAAACACAGAGCTACAACTCATACTGATCTTGTTGTTCGAGCAAAGAAATTGGGGATAGATGTCAACGTGGTACACAATGCATCAGTGATGAATGCAATTGGAGTTTGTGGTCTACAACTCTACCGTTTTGGGGAGACAGTTTCCATTCCATTCTTCACAGAAACATGGAGACCTGACAGTTTTTATGAGAAGATACAAAGAAATCGCAAGCTTGGATTGCACACTTTATGCCTGTTAGGTATAATAGCATATTTGTTGGTTACTGTGTTTATGCTATATATATATATCAATGTCAAATCTTATCAATAATGGGAAACTTTATCTCCCTTTTGCCCAACTCAATAACAGCAAATTCTGATTTTACCTTTTTATTTTTTTGGGTTGGGGGGGGGGTGTATATTCTGTTGTTACCTGTATTGTTGATATGCTCACCCTCCCACCTTCCAAAAGGTCTATAATACTAAATGTTTATTGTTATGTTGGTGAAAGTTATTGCTTCCGTAAGTACCTGGCATATGGCATCTTCATTTTTTTTATTTTTTTTTATTTGGTTTGATATGGTGTCTTTATCTAATCCTTCATGCGAAGTAGTTTGTATCACCAAAGTCATTTTATCCTAGATGCCATTGGTGGTTGATGAATCTTCATCATTCCCGCACTTTTGTAAATTTCCCTCAATTGAAATTTGTACTGCTTAATGAACTTAACATATAGGTAAAAATTAATCTTTACATATCAAGAAAAAATGCTTTCAAAAGTTAGAAAGAATGAATATTCTTGCATCTTGTTAGTTCTATGATCATTTATATTAAGCTCCAATGCCTTAAGACTCTTGAAGTTAGGAAGAATGAATATGCATACACCTTGATAGTTGTAAAATCACTGTTACAAACAAGAAGATTACTTGTCTTTATTTTGCCATTGCCATGAAAATTTAATACCCACACCTTATTTCTTATGGTCAGAAAAATGATAGTGCGAAAGATTTCTTAAGATATTTATTGATTTTCTGAGAATTCACTAATTTTCCTGGAATTTTTAATCCCTATATGTAACTCGGTGTAAATTTCTTGGAACACAGATATACGTGTGAAGGAACCCTCGTTTGAATCCTTGTGCAGGTTGGAACTTCGATCAATTTTGTGCTTCCCTTTGGTTAAGCTTTCAACCCCCCCACAAAAACAACAAAAAAAAAAAAAAAAAAAATAATAATAATAAATAAATAAATCTTTATTGCTGTGCATTGCCATGTGCTGTCTGTACCACTACAAAGACTAATTTTTAGAACTGGTCTGCCCTTATAATGTTTCCAGAGGAAGAAAGCAGTATGAGCCACCAAGGTATATGACAATAAGGATCGCAATTGAGCAGCTCCTCGAAGTTGAGCAAATACGTGGAGAATCTGGTATCTCCATTACTTTTTTCCAATCTATTTTTCACTTAATTATTTTGACACTTGACCAGTTTTTAGCATATTGGCTTCTTTTTCTTCTTTTAATATCCATTAGCTCATTTGACTTTAGCGAAATTAATCAACTAGTAATCATAGCCAAATGACTTTTGATTTTTCAATCTCCATAAACTTGGTTGATTTAACCTACTGCCTTGCTGGCACTGGCTTGGTCGGCCTTGATTTTCGTACAACCTCTCAACTCTCTGGGCGGTGCGCATTTCTGATGAACATACTGCTGCTAAGTTGATTGTGTAAATTCATTGTTATCATATTTGTGTGCATATTGCTTGGGAGTGCTAGATTGGCACTATTTAGTGGATCACCACGTGAAGAATATTGGATGCTTAGATTATTGTATTGTAACAGAATTTTGGGTCAACTCTATTTAAGTAGTAGAATGGACGATCACCTGGTTTTGTTGAAATACTAGGAATTGTTTAGGCACAAAAACATAATTTTATACAGATGACACGAGGGTGTAAAAGTTTATTTATTTAAAATTTTAAGTTTTATGTATATTAAAATTGTATTTTTAATTTAAATGTTTATTTTTAAGAAATTTTTAAAGAAAATTAAAGTCTAAATATCACTTTTTAAAAAAATAAAAAATAAAAATCATAATTGACTTTATTTAATAGGTATCTATACAATATTTAATAAAATTTTATTAATTTTTAAAAATATCAATTTAAAAACCTTTATGAAAATGTATTCAAAAAAATATGGAAGGATTGAGAGTGTGTCTTTCATATAAAGTGACTGAAAAGTTAATCAAAGTGAAGAGAAAAGAAAGTAATTTTAACCATTGAACAAATCTAACAGATGAAAATATTTTAAATTCAAATTTTAGAGTTTATTATATAGATTTACTAGTAATGTGTTTGTGATATGTTTCAAGATCAATGACGTCATCTTTTTTTGGATCGTCCAAGCAAATCAATAGCAAAGAAAATGAAACTATATTGTACTGAGAAGCGTTTTCCAATTTGCAGCCTACAATGAAGACACCAGTTGTGTTGGCTTTGCCCGGCTTGGGAGTGAAGATCAGAAGGTAGTTTTAGGATCAATGAAGCAGCTGCTCTCAGTTGATTTTGGGGCACCTCTACATTGCCTTGTCATAGTAGGTGAAACTCATCCTGTGGAAGAAGAAATGCTGGGTTTTTACGCACTTGGAGAAGGAAAATAGGGGACGGTTGCATAATTTTTTGTCCGACAGAAATTAACTACTTCCAAATTCTTATTGTTGTATTGCTTCTCAGCGTCCAAAATTAAAGTAAAAGGTTGTTTCACTGAATTAATGTATCACTTCCTTTTCTGAAGGGAAAACAAATGTCTAGGTTACAAGAAATAATTATTTATTTATTTTTTAACGGAGAGAAGAAATAATTTGAGAATGGTGTGTTATGTTTGTGAGTTTTATGAGGGAGGAACATATAAGAAATGGGAAGAGAGAGTGAGAGAGGCCCAACTTTTTTTTTCTATTTTATCCATTTAAAATTGCACAAAAATTGTTGAAAATTTTATAATATTATATCTACCCATCAAATTAGGAACATACAAACAAAAATTAAATAAGAGGATATAATGATAAAATAATTCACAATTTTTTTTCTTTTTCATTTCTTTTCTCAATTCATAAAGAAAATTACAATTCTTTCTCCCATACTGTGGAACACACACACAGGCACACAAAAAATAAATAAATAAATAAAACAATTAAAAAAAATCTATAATGCTTGCATTTCTTCTCTCTTCTCAAGTTAATAATGTTCACATAAAAAATAGAACCTTCATCAGATGATGGATTTTGTTTAGTTGATCTAGTGTTAGAAATTTGCTATGAATTGGGGACAATGAGCCGATGTGCCCTCGAAATACATGTATGTACAGGTCAAAATTTAGAGGAGAAAAGGTCAGTCTCACTCAGGTTACAAGGCTTTCCAGTGGTCTAGTGTACTCGGTTCTTTGCCGGTTCAAGCATGGTGAATAGCTTAATTCCCCAAAACTACACAGAAAAAAACAGGCCCTCAACTGTCAATACAGTCAATTGCAGTACATGGTTTTGACTAGCAAACCATCTGGAGACATGCTATACTTCTTTTAATTTGCCAAAAACATTTTAGAAGTTGCCATTCACTTAGAACAAAACTAAAGCACTAAGAGATTATCTTTACACTGTAAGTAGCTCAAAATGCCATTTCCCTAAACTAAGAGGTGATGCTGCCACATTTTCCCTGCAACCATGTCAACCTAATATTGTTACTTTTAAGAGAAATGAATGTCTCTCTCAGATTAGGGTCCTCAAAAAGGTCCAAAGCAGCATAATAGAGATGGCGGTCAATCCCTTCCATTGCTTCAATCTCATCCAATGCTTTTATGCAATTAGTTATTGTGAATCTATCATCTTGCTTAGGCATAGCAGTTGCCCTTAACTTTGAAGCAGCAACCATCTCTAACATGGCTTCAGCCATGGCCTCGTTAATTTCTTGATCCCTCTTGTTTTGTCCTGAAGTGGAACCCATTTCTGAAGAACGCTTTCTTTTTCTCTCTGCCTTGTTCTTGCTAGCATTTTGCAATGAAGGAGAACTTCCTTCTGCAAATTTTGAGAATGATGGAGTTTTGGCATGTGGGGTTCCACTATCTGGATATTCTAACTTCGGAGGAATATCTATCCCAAGAGACTTGTCAAATTCTTCGTAGTGACTTGATTGGGCATATTTTCCATCAGCTCCTGAGTCTGCGAATATTGTGCATAGCTGCTCATATATGGGACATTCCTTCATCTTGGTTGTCTCTGGCTTAGTTTGTGCCTACAAATACAAATTCATCAGGAACTCACATGAATGCCATTCAACAAATAACTTTTTGAAGAAGGAAGAATATACCCCAATGTCTTCCCACAGGTCAAAGCCAATGCAACAAGAATCATCCATAACAAATTCATTTTGATCAAATGCAGACTTCACATTATAGTAGCGTGTCCTCAAAACATCCAGATGCTTTCTCAATTGGTTGTTATTGAAGTTAAGATCTGTTCGCTTATTGAATTCATCTCGAATATAGTTCCATGTTTTCTTGTCAAAGACGTTGTTTGGTCTGTTCCCCAGTTGAATCTGCTCAACAACCAAGTCTGCAAATATCTTATCAAGGGATGCCGTCCATCTAGTCCTTAAACGTTCTTGCTTGGGTTGGTGTTCACTAGCTTCACCATCCATCTATAACTTAAAAAGTAAAATGTTAAAAAATGGAGAAATTCTGAAAGGAGAGCAGGTAAGGCTACTAAGCTAAGAATTGCAAATGCTATCCATATCAATAAAGCCCATCAAACCAGGAAAAACCACTAAAAGAGGATGATCCTTACCATGAACCAGTGCTGCATGCAAAGGAATATAATCAAGGAACCTCTATTTCCAAATTCAGAGCAGCGAGTACCAGTAGTGAACCCAAAAATTTGATTGAGAGGCAAAGAGTAAAATTTTCTATAATTTGGGGGGCCCCGGGGGGGGGGGGGGGAATCCATTAATTCTTACTATAAATTTCAAAAACTTACAAGGTTGAAAAAAAATGTTAAAATTAAGGGGAGCCGTGGCCTCCACCAGCACCCTCCTTTCTCAGGGTTACGTCAGTGGTCGGTACAAAAATATTTTTCACCTCTAAGTAAATTATATTCAACAGTTTCATAGGCACTCACAGAAATGCCGCATATTCAAATTTTATAAAACAATCATATTTGTCCAATTAACTCAGTGTGGACACCTGATTTTTATAAGTCGAAGGAGGTATCATTAAAATTTCTGATAGATGCAATGATGCAAATGTACTAGATTGTCAGTTACTATAAATGCCTTGATTGGATTTTATTCTCAAAAGATGTTATTGTGTATTATGCATTGATCATATATGCAATCAAGGTTTATAGTTCTAAAATCTTAAAAAGATCCAAAATCTCAGACCTACTCTTTTGGTTGATTTTATAGATTTCACCCTCAAGTTTGCAACAAACTATTCAGAAAAGGCCGCTACCATGTGCAAAAGAAATCAAATGTAGCCAAACTATTTAGAAAAATAAGAACAGTAACACAAGAAAAAATGGCAAGATTGGCAGCCAAATCATTAAGACGCTCAGTGGGGAATAATAGCTGAAGCAAATTCAGAGTCATACTTGAAGATTGCACAAACATACATTTTTCCTTTTTTTATTTGAGTTTGAGTTATGCTAGTTGACTGAAAAAGTAAAAACTAGCATAGACATTCCATAGTATGACAAGAGCTGCTTGTCAACAATTGGACCACCCAACATGACAGATCTATGAAATATCATCACCAGGTATATATATGGCACAAAATAAATGAGATAAACTAGCTCAATTGGAAAATTTTGAAAGTACGACGCATTATTGCATTTCTTTGCTTTTATTTTTTCTTGGAAAAAGTAATGTGAGTACATATAAACCCAAAAAAAGAAAAAACATATACAACACTAATTTTTTTTTCTTTTTCTCATTGAGTTCAAGCAAAAGAGTGTCCGAAAGTATTTGCCTGTAAAACAATTAAAAAATAATGGGACAGTTTAGACAAGTATCTGACACGTATTAAGAGTGTCCGACATCACATGACACCTGTACATCACCTTCCTAGAAGTGCCCACACTTTTTAGGTGACTACAAATTCTGTGTGATACCCCCCAAAAAAAAATATTATTAACACAATTCTCCCTTTCAAACCAAGTACTTTGGTACACACTCCATTCCTCTTTCAACACTTGGCTA
This sequence comes from Vitellaria paradoxa, assembly GCA_019916065.1. Lineage (NCBI taxonomy): Eukaryota > Viridiplantae > Streptophyta > Magnoliopsida > Ericales > Sapotaceae > Vitellaria > Vitellaria paradoxa. Next base: position 2,661,333 of record CM034239.1, read on the forward strand.
TGTTTGTTTAGGGTATCAGGGTGAGGAATTGGATTTTTTATCCCATGGATCCCACCTATTCCGGTGTTTGATGCCCAAAAGAGAGAGAGAGAGAGAGAGAGAGAGAGAGAGCATGGTCGAACTGGATAACATATCCCAAAAATATACCATGGGAGAGGTGGCATTGTATATGCTCCCTCTCCAGATTGTTCCCCTCCAAAATTCAAACGTCCAAAAATCATCTTATCCCATCTAAACAAACACAGTAAAAATAATCTCAAACAAACATTTAATACCACAGTATATACAATCTCATGCATTATGTCATGATATTATTTATCCCCAAAATCCCATCCTAGTAAACAAGCACAGCCAATAAGAGTAACTCTCCAAGATTGAGCTCGAAACATGACTATTACGTTTTGTCTCACTATTCAGTTGCAACGTAAAAGAAGTGTGCTAAGAAGCATGGATATGGTTATGACATACGAACATAATATGATTTTGGACATAGATATGGCGATTTTGAAAAAAAAATGAGTATACAAACATGGTAGGGACATGTAAAAAATATAATTTTTATTGATTATATATATGAACATAATATTCACAAGAAAACTAATTCAACACATGATTGAAAATATAAAACATAACAAAATATGATATAGATGATTTTATGATTTGAGAAGTTTTGCATACGCAAATCTAGGCTCGTCTTAATCGAATAATTGAAAAAATGATAAAACAATTTGATACACCATGTGACTTATCCAGCACGTATCATGGTGTCATACAAGTATGTGTGTCCAATATGTATTAGACAAGGATAATACAAGGATACAGCACAGATTTTAAAGTGTTTATGCTTCATGGGAAGCATGTGAAAGAAACCCCAATCAGATCACCTCAAGTAAAACAAGGGAAGTATGTTATTACGTGGTGGGATTAGTATGATCTTAAATTCCAAATATCTTTCAGATATTCAATTAAGTGACATGAAAAAGGTGACCCCTTATCCCTCAAACTGTTGCCAAATACTTTGTTAACAGTATGATCTTTAAAGCTGATAGTCATAAACATAGCATTATCACTACCATAGTTCCAAAAAACAAAACCAAGTGAAATTGCGAATGAATACGAACTTTAGATTACGGATTAAAGTAGCTCAGGCAACGGCAACAACATGCACTGTAAAAACATCATCTAATAATGTATCACAACATCAATGCGATAAAAGTAAAACAAGACATAGAAAATGTTCAAAACAAAATTCACCATTCAGATTCTCTCGAACCACGAGCCCTAAAGACTATGATTATTGACAATCGCTCCGAACACCTCTCTAAAACAATTTGATCAAACAGAAGTATGAATCTAAACACAAATATACTGCCATTCAACCGTACATATACAGCTCCATGTATAACACACAAACAGAACAACAAAAATTGCGATCGCGAATAGATTATATGTATAGATATACAGTGGAGAAAAGGAGCGATAAAAGAGATATAAGAACAACATGCGAAGGTGGAGATGATACCTTATTGGAGACGCCACCGGAGAGACGCCGGGAAATCGGAAAATCCAAGAGCCACGAAGCGGCAACAGAGCGACAAAGCCCCAATTCCGTTCTAATAAAACTGAACTTATTTATTTTGGGTTTATTTTTAGGGTTATGCTTATTGGGTTTCAGAAGGGCCCAATCTCATTTAGGACTGGAAACGTGACAGGCTGTGGTTGGTTGGAAATAGGACAAATTTGTCTATCGCGGTTCCGTTACTAGTGACTTGGACCAATGTCGTTGCCAGCGCGATGACTGATGATGTAGTCGAGTGTAGTTGATAATTCTTGTGTTGTGTGACAGTGTGAGTTTTATTTGTTTAGGATAAATTACGTTTACCTCCCATCAATATTTACCTAATTACGCATAATTGTTCTCCACATTTAAAATTTTTACTCTCAATATTTATTTTAAAATATTTATCACATCGAAATCCTTTTATTCTTTTGACTATCAATGTTAAATATAAAATAGTGTGATCCATATAGAAAAATAATATGAAATGTCTATCTTTTACTCCTTCAAATTTATATAAAATGTATGAAACATTATTGAGATATTCAAATATTAAAAAAAAAAAAAAAAAACCTTCATCTTATCAAATTAGGCCCCGTTTGGAGTAAAAAAATAAGATAAATTGAGATAAAATATAGTTTGGGGTTGATTTTGGCGCCTTTTTTATGAAAAGTTTGAAACCACGAGAACGATTTTCCAAATCCGTTTCCACGGATTCAAAAAAATTCACAAAAAATAGCGACAATTGTACTCGCTTGAAAGTTTTCGACACAAAAAATATGATTATATGAAAAATTTACACATTCGGTTAACCTACTTCCAGATTTTTTTTTTAGCGAAATATTAAAATTTTTTGAAATTCATAATGGCAGGAAAATTAGAGGTAGATGGGTTGTTGGAGATTTATAGAGATTTATAGAGGTTGTTCATTTGGCCAAACGGGACCTTAATATTTCAACTCCACTCAATTGGTAAATTATTCATTCACACATTATTCATTTATTTTAATTTTTCAAGATGTCAATAATGTTATAGGCAATTTTTTATAGTCGTTAGGGGTAAAAAAGATATTTCATATAATTTTTCATTTGACTAAATTACTTTTTACTTAATATTAATGACGACATCGATATAAGTATTTAGTTGTAACAAATATTTTATGAAATGTAAGTGTAAATTTCAAATATTGAGAATGTTTACTTATAATTGATTCAATATTGAGGGATATTAGATATAATTTATTAATTTATTTGTTTAAATATAACCCGAGCTACATGCCAGATGGGTTAACAATTTAGGTTTGGTTTGGTAATAGGTAGTTGAGTTAGTTTTAATTTGTCTTTTTTATATGGTGTTTATTATTAAATTTTTAATTTTTTTTTACTTTTTATAATTTTTTAACATGTTATTCACAGTTATACGAAAAATTACAAAAAAATACGTAAAAATAAAAAATGTACATACAAGTAGAAAAAAAGTCAAGAGGATTTGTTTTTATTTTTAATTAATTTTATAATTTTTTGAATGTGAATAACATACCTAAAAATTATTTAAAATAATAATAAAATAACAATTCAATAAAAAATAAGTCCTATAAAATTAAAAAAAAACAAAATTAAATAAACTTATTTTACATTGAAGAACTAAGCCTTAAGGCCCCGCTTGAATGCGGGGGAAGCCGGGGGGTCAAATTTTATGCCCGCTCATGCGGGTGGGTCTCACCTTTTGGCATGTTTTGGCAAACAATTCTTTTTCTTCTCCCGGGTTATCACCTTTCCTCCTGCGTGGTATACCCTGGATAAATTTTGGGCGGCCTCCACCCTCGCCAAAATTTATCTGGGGGAGAATGGATATTATTTTGGTGTTTTTAGCCCTCATTAATTTGATCAAAATAAATATAATGTTAGTAAAAAAATAATAGATAGGCCAGCAAGTCAAAATAAACATAATTAAAAATAAAATTAGATAATGACTAACCATTCAAAAGTACATATTTAAAAAAAAATTGTTTAAATAAATTTATAAAAAATCAAAATTTTCAATGAAATAAATAAATATAACTTCAAATTGTCCAAAAATAATTACATGGAGTAGGTTTTACAATTTAATATTTAATTTAATGGGTAATCAAGTTTGGGACACAACAATGGCAAAAGAGTTATTTGACTGATTTTTTTTATCATTCACCCCCTTTTATTTATAGAACATCAAAACCAAGTCAATAGTTATCCCCCTCTATAAATATCACGTCAATGTGGGCCAACTCCCTAAAAGTAATACCCCTCTAAAACTTATCCCCTTAAATTTTAGCATCATCCAATCAGGCCCTAAGCTAGGGAGGACTAATCTCCCTCTTCCACTCAATCTCTCGGTTGAAGAAAAAGAAGCTTACTCTTTATATCCATTTATTTATAACATAGAACAAGTGTTGGCCCGCACAATGCACAGAATTATATAAAATTTTTTAGATAAAATATAATTTAAATAAAGTTACATATTTTTGTAAAATAATTTTGAGTTATTTTTTATATTTTTTATTTATGTTAATGTTAGCAAGTCAGTAAATTTAATAATAGTTGAGTTTTCATATGAATACCAGAAATTTATATTTTATTAAATTTTGATTCTTAAAATTAAAAATGGTTCTAAAATATATATTAAATTACAAACTTACCTAATTGACGTGATCTCTTTCTTTATTTCAAATTATTTGTTAATTTTAATATGTGTTTTTATTTTTTAACTATTTACTCATTTTATAAAATCAGCTTGAGTTAGAAATACTATTAATCTTAATTTTATTAAAATAATTTTTAATTAATTTTATAAAAATAACTCAAAGTAAAAAAAATTATATTTTATTGATTGTATAATGTACTTTATAAAAATAATTCAAATACTTAGTATTATTAATTAGATTTTTAACTAATGGTCAATATGACTAATTTAATTTTAAAATTAAATTAAAAAATTTTACTCTCTAACCTAATTAATATTTAAGCACTCCCATGCCTAATGAATAGTAAGCAATTTTTTTTTTGGTATTCTAAATTTAAAATATACTAAGAGTCATGATTATGAGAAGATTTAGAATTTTTTAAATTTAAGTAGTTTTTTCTTTCAAGCCTAATTAATTATTTAAATATGTAAATTTTGTTATGATGGGGAACCAATAGGAAAGTGTGTATTTATATTTAAGTCAAAAGATTTGTAAAAATAGAAGAAATAGGATGGTGAATATGGAGAATGCAACATAAGATTTAGTAATAATTTTTCTGTTGATTTCATAAGAATGAATTAAATTAAAATATTATTATTATTTTAAAAATAAGGCCACCAATTTAAATTTCAAATTAAAATTTAGAAAAAATACTTCCAAAACTAATTTTATTCAAAGATTTGTAAAAATAAAAAAAGTAAAATGATGAATATATAAAGTGCTACATAGGATTTGATAATAAATTTTTAATTAGTTTTATAAAAATAACTTAAATAAAAAATATTATTATTAATGATCATATGTATTTTATAAAATAAAACAAAAATAGTTAATGTGGTTAATTTATATTTAAAATTATTTAGAAAAATATTACTCCTTAGCCTAATTAGTATTTGATAATTTTAAATTAATTATTATTTAGGTTTTTTTGTGCTATTTTATTTAATTCTATTTTTTATTTGTATTTTTAAATTAATTACTAACATATTTTAAATATATCAATTTTACAACTATATTGAATAATTTGAATTTATAAGTAAGTAAGTCATTTTTTGAAATCCATGAGTTCAAGTGGGGTTTTTTTTTTAGAAATCTAAGCAAGTGGATCATTTTTTAGAACTCATAAATTTTTTTATATTTATTAAAATCACAAGCCATAATTTTGGTACTTTTACATGTAAAAGAGAATGTAGAGTTCTAATCTTTTGACGAGGTGAAATAAAAAAATAAAAGTTTTGTGAATAAAAATAGAGAAGAGAAAAAAATTCAAAAAATTCAAAATTTTAAAAAAAATGTGGAATGGGCATTCAAGAGGTACGCCACTTAGGATTAGAGCGAAGAAGAAGAGGAGAAAAAAAAATATATCATTTTAGTATTACAGAAAATAACCTAGTTAAGGTAAAACCTTTCAAATTCACCGTTTGTCAATAACCTTTTGGAAGTTTGTTAAGTGTATTCCACGGATCAATAAATGCAATGCTATGCTGTCAAAATGTTTTATCAAAAAAATCTATCAAAATAATGTACGAGTGAGACTCTTCTGAACAATTAAGGTGATATTTGATTTATATTTTTACTTTTTATTTTTTTTTGTTTCGAAGTTCATATTTTAAAAATACAAAAAATACATTTAGATTGATATTTTATATTTTTTGTGTTTTGGAAATTTTCTTGTTCTGAGTTAAAAAAGCTCAAAAAAATTTTTAATTATTTTACATTTCACGTGTAAACTCACTTTTTGTTTTTTAAAGTAAATTTTAAAAATATGAGTCACTAAATACATTTTGTGTTGTTTTTCTTATTTTCAAAAATACAAAGTGGAAAATAAGTTCAAAACAGGTATAACAAACGGCATGTTACATTTATATGGGCTTATACTTTAAAAAAATAAGTACATACTTAAATCATATTATTTTAGAAAATAATGATATAAAATTAAATTTTTTTCTCAAAATTTTAAATTAAAAAGATGCAGAAAAATTACAAAATTATTATTTTGAAATAAATAATTTATTATAATACATTTTTACTATACAATGCTAGCACTGCATATTTTTTGTCATATTTTATAGTGAAAATTTTTGGTAGCATAGTTTTTTCTTAAGTAACATTAATTTTGTAATAAAATCTTCCAACGGTATATTATTTCTTATGGAGTAAGCTTGATAGAAATTAACAAATGACTAACATTTAACATTACATTTAACATTTGGATAAATTACATGAATTACTTCTATAGTTCAATGAAAATACACTAAGTATCCTTATAGTTTTAAATCATTTACTTTTGTCATTTTATAAATTATGTTACAAATTCCTCCTTAATTTTGTTTCTTTTTTGCGATTGGCTCTTGCTAATGCTTGATTGATGATTAGGATTTATTAATTGTTATTCTAATAATTTTGAGGTATTTTTACCATCTAAACCTCTATTATACTTGATCATTGTTTGAAATTGGTAAATCATGATATTTGAGATGCAAGGTGAAATTTAATCAAATTGTGTAATTGAGCGCGTAAACTTTCAATTGGGGCCTATCTACAAATCTGAAATGATTGTCTATTTAAATTGTATTCAGAATAATTGGTGTTAACCCAATGTTGACAAGATCACGTAGTTTAATTTTTAATAATAAGATCTCTATTTTTTTTTATAATTAATAGTCAATGGTTCTTATTTAGAATTTTTCGAGTTCATCTATATACTAGTCCTCCTAACGATAGGAGGAATTTGTAATAAAATTTAAAAAGTAAGTGCAGTAAATGTAATTTTAAAAATCACGAGAACACTTTATATATTATTATCAAACATTGGGGGTGCGTGACAAAATTTTAGTAATTTGTTGGATTTTTTTTACACAAAAAAAAAAAAATACTAATTCAAACTGTTTGTGCATTTTGTAAGATATTGGTACCTATTTAGCATGATGTTGTGCGAAAACTTGTTAAACATTGTTAAGGGGATATTTGGATGGTAAAAAAATATAAAAAATTGATATAAAAGTGATATGTGATAAAATTTAATTAGAGACAGTTGGTAAGTTTTTATAACTTTTGGTAAAGCTTGGTAAACCAAACACCTCCTAAATGTTAGGGAATTGCCAAATGAAAAAAAATCTCAAAATTGCTCAAAAATTTACCCCAAACGGGCTCCAGGAATAATTAACATAATTTACCTTTGACCTTTTTGCACCAAAAAAAAAAAAAAACTCAAAATAAGTATATAGTTTTCTTAAAAAAATAAAAAAAAGTTCAAAAATAAAAAAAAGAAAAATAAATAAACTTAGTTTTTTTGACATGTTATTCAATTAAAAAAATAAATAAATAACATCACGAACATGCAAAATGAATGAACTTAGTTCTTTTTTTTTTATTTTTCGCATTTAATATAATTTTCTTAAAGAAAAAGGTGACACATTTTATGCATAAGTAATTTTTTAAGAATTTTTTAGAAATTGTTGTAAAAAATATGAATAATATGTGAAAAAATAAATGTTAGAAAAAATATTTTTCATTAGCGTTGCTCAAACTGCAATAAAAAGAAGAAAAGAAATGAAAATATATTGAAACTAAACGTTGTGAACAAAGGAAAGAAAGAAAAAATAGATTCAATGTCTCAAACTGTCATTGAGCTCTAGATTGTTGTAGTCTAAATATATTTAAATTTTTAAAATTAAAAATATATAAATATATTTGGACCGTTAGATTTTAATCTAATAACTAAGAGTTTAGTTATCACTGAATTGACAGCCAATACCATGTAACAAAATGAGGGAGATTGATATCAAATTAATGACAACTTAACATTGACTGTTTATTAAAATTTAAAAGCACAAACATATTTATAATTTTTAATTAAAAAATACTAAACATAATTAAAATTATTAAATTAAAATCAAGCCATTCGTATGAAATTGTTACCTGGTTTCAAAAAAGGTGTGATTTGTAAAGGTTGGTGAGATCTGAGCAGGTTCTTTGAATTGTCATGCCGTTCAGACAACCAAATCGTCGGTGGATGCTTGGTTGAGCCGTCTGATTCACTCCAGTGACAGCCCACCCCCAGTCACGTGCGCGGCACTGACTCGTTAAATCTCGCCCCCGTAAAGCCAAAGGTCTCGAAGAAAAATAACATGGAAAGAAAATTGCATGCGAGGACACGAGCTTTTGCTTCTCGCGTTTTATGACACGAATCTTGATACGGGAAAAGTATTCCCGGCTCGTATCTCGCAATCACCCTTCAGTCATCCGCCTACATTAACGACGCCGAAGGAGAAATTCACCAAACTAAGAAGGTCAGTCTCGTCATTTTGGCGGCGCCATAGGCTTGTCGGTGGGCGGTCAGTACATTTGTCTGTCAGCGTTCTCACAACCAAAATTTACAGAAAGCCAAACCCTCTGTCTTGGAATCCGATCGGAGGTTCATAATCCTCATCCGCATTGGATCACAGCCACTCTTCCATTCTCACTTAGCTTCTCTCTGTTCGATTAGCCACTGTTGGTCGGCTACATTCCTTCTAATTCCCCCTCAAAATCTGTTCCATTACAATAGGGGAGAAAGATACCCCCTCTTCACCCAATTTCGTCAGTTGCTTTGGTTATTGAAACCTTGTTCTGCTTTGAGTTCGATCTCGAAGCTCAGTAAATTTTGCTGATTTGGAGCCGTTCGAGTGATTAGACTGGCGGGGAAATGGGGGAGAAGTCAAAGTCGAAAGGGTTTTTTGGTTGGTTCCTTGTGTTGGTAATCTTGGGTCTAATTGCGGCTGCGATTGTTATTGCTGTCAGAAAGAAGATCCATCACTCTGCACCTGAGCTGGGCCCTGTTCCGGGGCCTCCAGGCGCTGTTGTGAAGAAATACGGCGAAGCTCTCAAAGTTGCAATGCAGTTCTTCGATGTACAGAAATGTAATTTTCCTCGACTCCTCTTCTCTCTTTCCTGTTTGATACATCCTAAAATGTGTTTGTTGTTGCTTGTATTCAATATCTGTAGCTCATCAATATTTTCTCCCGATTCAGTTGATTTAGTTGCCTGTGATTTGGACTTTTATCAGTCATGTTAGTTTATAATTTTCGTTAGCTTATTAATGCTTGACTGATTGGTTACTACTCAGTAGAGCTTAAGAGTGTCTTGATCATTAGGGATGCCGAGGAAGAAGCATGATGTTTTATTTTAAGCTTTTTTGTACAGAGATACCACACTAAGGGAGCGTTTGGTTTGGAAGACATTTTCTGTTTTATGTGGAAAACTGACATTTTGTGTGTCAACGAATTCCCTCTTTACGTTTTGGTAGACAGTTTTCACAATTAATCCTATGGATCCTGCCTCCTGGTGTATTCTTTTATGTTCCGTAGTTTCCGTGGATTGAGCTATTAAAAAAACACTCACTAAACCAAACATGTTTTCCACTTGTTTTAATTTTCTTAGAAAATGAAAATGGAAAACAAATGGAAAATGATCAAATTAGATGCACCCTAATTGATCTGCCATAGTTGTATTCTAATTTAATATGGAAGATGGTTGTGGCTATGTTGGTTCAATTAAGGGGCCATTTGGAGCATCAAAAAACAACGAAACATAACGAAAAATGTGATTTGGGTAACTTTTTGGCGTTTAGTGTTTAGTCACTAAACCATATGTGTTAGAGATGAATAGTGCTGTTGAAACGGACTTTGGCAGAAACTTTTTGACTTTTGCGTCAGCTTTTTAGATTTTAAATCTGTTTGCATGGTTTGTGTTAGAACTTTTTGAAAGTTATTGAAAAGTTTTCGGGATTTGTAGAAAAGTTATTGGAATTTGTGAAAATATTATTAGGATTTGTAAAAAATTTATTGGGGTTTGTAAAAATTTTGGGATATGTTAATATATATATATATATATATATAAATTTATAGAAATTTCACAAATTACGAGAAGGGCAAAATGTGTTAAAGAGTTTTAGAGATTTTCAGAGGTTTTCCCACATTTTCAGTGCTTCAAACGCACCCTAAGATAATGGCATGGAGTGTTCAGTTGCACTTCGATTTTTTGTTTTCTTTTTTTAAATTACAGTAGATGGATTTTGATGGGGAGCGAAAATTTGATTTGATCTTGCAGCTGGTAAGTTGGTAAATAACAAGTTATCTTGGAGAGGGGATTCAGCTCTTGAAGATGGCAAGGAGGCAGGTTTGGATCTTTCGAAAGGAATGTACGATGCTGGGGATCATATGAAGTTTGGATTTCCATTAGCTTTCACTGCCACAGTGTTGTCATGGGCCATCCTGGAATACGGGGATCAGATGCAAACAGTAAATCAGTTAAAACCTGCTCAAGATTCACTGAAGTGGATCACGGACTACCTCATTAATGCTCATGATTCAGAGAATGTGCTTTATGTGCAGGTTACTCAAATCTTTTATTCCTTCTTCTGCTCTTTTATATTCAGGAGCCACATAAGTTCGTGTTTATGGTCATTTTGTCCTCATTCCTTACCACATGTTTCACTGCTTTGTTCTCAAGCATTTGCATGATTTTTGAAATATCTAATGCTACTGAACCATGATTGAAGTATATTTCGGGTAGCCCAGGTTTTAGATTACAGAAACAATAATTAAATATGTGATGGCTTACGTATGCTTGTATTTAATAGTAAGAATGCTTGAGATTCTTGTAATCTGTTTTTCAGCATCTTCTATGTCAATTAGTAATTTTGAGAGTTTAAAACAATAATAATAAAGTTATTCCTTCCCTAACAACTTAAGTTTTTAGGTGAGATGGTGGCTAAAAGCATAACATGGGAAATACTATGGTTGAAAAATTTTCTTTTTTACTACAAATGGATTATACTTGGTGTAGCCTGTTTGGTAGGGTTTGCCGTAGGGAATTATGTGCTCAATCATCGATCCTCTTTGATGGTAAGAGTTAGCCTCTAAATTTGTTTTCTATCATTTTTTTAACTTGAGCAGGTGGGTGATCCTGACAGAGACCATAAATGTTGGGATAGGCCTGAGGTCATGACTGAGAAAAGGCCGCTCACACAGGTGAACACTTCTTCCCCCGGAACAGATGTTTCTGCAGAAACTGCAGCAGCTATGGCAGCAGCATCCTTGGTTTTTAAGTCGACCGACTCCACATATTCAAGCTCACTTCTTAAGCATGCAAAACAATTGTTTACTTTCGCTGACAAGTATAGAGGTTCTTACAGTGACAGCATTCCCCAAGTCCAGCAATTTTACAATTCAACAGGTTACGGAGATGAACTCTTGTGGGCAGCAAGCTGGCTATATCATGCTACAGGGGACAAATCATATCTAAACTATGTGACCGGACAAAATGGAAAAGATTTTGCTAATTGGGGAAATCCAACTTGGTTTAGTTGGGACAACAAGCTGGCAGGAGCTCAGGTTTGTTTTTCAATTTCCTGCAAGAGGGATTTTAGTGGCTGTTCTAGCAAACAATTGAACAATTCTGTTGGCTTTTTCTTCATGTTCTTTATAGTGTATGTGTTTTATATTATGTATCCTAATATGCTTCTAATTATGAGACAATAAGCATATTCTATATTATGCTGCAAACACCTAAAAAAAATGTTTATTGTCTAATTTGTCAGATCTAGATTGCATTTAGCAGAAGGAAATATATCCAATTTCAAGTATCTTGAATAGCCATACCATTTCATTTGCACTGAGTAAACAATCATGCAATTGTGATGCAGGTCTTATTGTCCAGGGTAAGTTTCTTTGGTGCAAAGGACACTCCCAACTTAGAAAACCTCCAGAATTATAGGAAAACTGCTGAGGCTGTCATGTGCGGGCTCCTGCCAAAGTCTCCAACAGCCACAACCAGCAGAACAGATAGTAAGCCTTTATCAGATTGCCACCATTGATTAATCATGTCCTTTTTTTTTTTTTTTTATTCTTTTGGGGATAAGTAATTATGCCCAAAATTTCTCTCTCCTCATTCATTCCCCTCGCCCTATTTTATTCTTTCTTTTGGTTTGTTTCCAATGAAATGCACTGCTTCTGCATGTCTAACTCCTCACAAACCTCCACTTGCATGCACGTGCATGCATAGGCGCATGCGCATGTGCGTGCACGTGCGCATCACACACACCTACACAATTTGGTAGATGCATACTTGTAATAAGTGAAGCAGTCTTACTTAGCATCTGAAACATATGTCACTTTATGGGAGAAAGTGGTCAGATAATCTTAAATAATGGTATCTCAAAGTCAAAACTCTCTTAACCATAGAGGTGAGCAGACGGTCGAACCAAATTAACCGAAATTTTTTAGTTAACCGAACCGATCGAATAACCAAAGGAAACTGAACTGGAATAATTCGGTTCGGTTTTCAGTCAATTCGGTTTAGTCCAATTTCTTTTATTAAGAAAATAGAAACACTAAATTACATAAAAAATTACAAATATATTTACTTGATTAGGAATTAAGATGAGTCTAATGAAATAGACTACCACCTTAAAATACATATATACATGATATGCGATAAATAAATAATATATAATCTAATGTAAAAATTAAAAAAAAAAAAAAGTTACCTTTGTTAGTTCAGTTGGTTCGGTGACTTTGGTCAAAATTTTGGCACTAACCAAACTATCTGAATTGAACTATTTGAAAAATTTAAACCAAACTGAATTGAACAACCCAAATACCCAAACCATTGTGACTGAATTTGATCGGTTCAGTTCTTGTTCTTCTTGTTCTTGTTCTTCTTCTTTTTTAAAAGGTTATTTAGGTTTTTGCTCACCCCTAGTTACCCATAATTTATTATTATAACTTATATGGCATTACTGAAAGTTGTCAATCAACTGGGTTGGACCAATGACTTAACAAAACTGAAATAATCTTGCCTAACATCAACCTTAGACTAAAGCTAAAAGCCGATTAAAGGAACAACAAAATCTTCTTGTCATTCTTCTTTGTGTTTAAGTTGCCTTCATCGTAATTGGGTCTCCCTTTGGGGTCCAATCATAAGGCTATAAGAGTGTGGAATGAAATTGTTGATAAATTTCAGAGAAAGCTTTCAGGGTGGAAAAGATGTTATTTGTCTAATAGGGGTAGAGTTTCACTGTTAAAAAGAACCTTATGCAATATGCCCATCTATTTTCTATCACCTTTTAAAGTGCTCATGTCAGTAGCAAATATAATGGAAAAAATACAGAGGCAATTTTTGTGGGGAGGCACTAGGAAGGAATTCAAGTTTCATCTAGTCAAATGGGATATAGTGTGTGAGCTTCCAAAAAAAAAAAAAACGAGGATATAGTTGTGCAAGAATTTAATGCAAGGAGGAATGGATATTACAAAGTTTAATGAGCTAAATGAGGCGCTTCTAAGAAAATGGTTTTGGAGATTTGCAAATGATAGACAAAACCCATGGAGACAACTAATTGCAACCAAGTATGGGGTAAATATGGGGTAATTGGTCTACCTTGGAATACAAGGGCTCATATGGCACTAGCCTCGGAAAAGGCATCCAAAAAGTCTGGCCTAAATTTAGAAAGCATATTTCCTTTGAAGTGGGTAATGAGAATAGAGTGAATCTTTGGCATGATCATTGGTTTGGTAGCAATGTCTTAAGGAGCAGTTTCCTAATTTCTTTGAGATTGTTGTGATTAGAGAAGGTACAGTTGTAGATTTTTTCGGCATTCATGATGGAAATATAATTTGGAATGTATGGCGTAGGAGAAATATTTTTGATGGGAGCTAGGAAGTTGCCTTTTTGCTAGTCTTTATTGTGAAAATATGGGAGAGGAGTATAGGATGAAGCGGAAAGCTTCCAAGCCTTGCAGCTTTGAGGTGAAATCTTTCTTTAAGACTGGAGTGCAAAAGAAGTGGATTTTCCGTGACCAAGCATGTGGCCTCTAAGGTGACCTTTTTTCGTGGGGTTAAAGTGTGGTGTTTAACCCCGATGGAGTAAAGTGTAATTACCCCTATTAAATAGTGACTTGAACAGTGCACACTGTATAACTTCATGTGAGCTTTGACTCCAATCCTGTTGTTGCATTTGATTGAACTAGATAGTTTATCTGTAGAATTTTTTTGATTCACTATCATAATCTGATAATGCAGATGGTCTGATATGGGTCAGTCAATGGAACGCTTTGCAGCATCCTGTGGCTTCTGCATTTTTAGCTGTGCTTTACAGTGATTACATGCTTACGTCCCGAACCGCAAAGCTATCTTGCAGTGGAAGTTCCTATGGACCATCAGATCTTAGAAAATTTGCCGTTTCCCAGGTATGCCTTTTGTGTTCATTCAGAGGCACAAGTCATAGACTTTTAAAAAATGATATATATATGTATATATGGGGATGCACTAATGACAGTTAACAAGTCAAATATCTCCTGTCTAACCTTGAAACCCCTTTTTTTTTTCATTGAAGGCTGATTATGTCTTGGGCGATAATCCCAACAAGATGAGTTACCTTGTGGGATATGGGGATAAGTACCCAAAATATGTGCATCATAGGGGAGCATCAATTCCAAGTGATGCAAAGACTGGCTGCAATGATGGTTGGAAGTGGCTCAATGCAACTGATCCTAATCCAAATGTTGCAGTGGGGGGGCTCGTGGGAGGGCCCTTCCTAAATGAGACATATGTTGATTCACGGAACAATACAATGCAAGCGGAGCCAACCACGTATAACAGCGCTATCATAGTTGGCCTTCTTTCTGGTTTGGTCACCACTTCTTCCGTGGCTCAATCTCTTTCCTCCTGAGTACGTTATCAATTGTTATTTTGTGTGTGGGTTGTATGGCCAATTTCTCTATTGAATGCGTTTAAACTCTATTTTTACCAAGGCGCTCTATAGGGCTATTTGTTTACATAAACCTCAGCATGATTCTTTTTGTGGCAGTTTTTGTACCAATTTTTTTTTTTTTTTTTGGTACCAATTTAATTAGGCTTCCGCTTTGTTTGTGCTGGTGAGACAGGCTCCCCCATGTGTTTCTTACCCCTGCAGAGTTGTAGATCTGAATGATTTAGGTGCTCAAATATATTGCAAAAACCTTGTGTAAATGATACAGTTGTTGCTCTCTCTCTCTCTCTCTCTCTCTCTTTGCTGCCAATAACACTGGATAATGATTAATTTCTGCATTAAACTGGCGAGGGAACTTTTCTCAGCAAATAAGAGTGCAAACCATTGTGATTTGGAAGCTACAATTCCATCCTAATTGACTCCGGCACATTTCAGGCTCTCTAGTCCAATGGTTTACGATAAAATGATACTCACGCCTATAAAAGATTTTTTTCCCCTCCCTTGCTTTCTTTCTTTCTTTCTTATTCTTCTTCTTTCCTCCAATTTTTTTTCCCGGTTTCAGTCCCGAAGGTAAAAAAGTTGGGTAAAAATGTATTTCCAGAACCGGATGGGTTCACTTAGGTTTAGTTTGGGACTATTTTTTATTTTATTTTTGGTAGTTATTACTAAAAAGTTATTTTTTTTTCTACTTGAGAAGGAAAAAAATTAATTTTTTAGTAATTTTTTTTACCTTTTATTTATTTGA
Organism: Vitellaria paradoxa; assembly: GCA_019916065.1. Classification (NCBI taxonomy): domain Eukaryota; kingdom Viridiplantae; phylum Streptophyta; class Magnoliopsida; order Ericales; family Sapotaceae; genus Vitellaria; species Vitellaria paradoxa. The sequence goes on from CM034239.1 coordinate 2,677,104, forward strand.
TATATTTATCATTCATAATTTAAACTAAAAAGTTAATTTTTTTTGTACTTGAGAATGAAAAAATTAATTTTGTAGTAGTTTGTTTTTATCTTTTTATTTATTTGATATATTTATCATTCATAATTAAAAAAAAAAATAAAATGTAATAGAGTGATTTTGGTTATTTTAAAAGGTCAAAAGGTTGAGATGTCTTTTTTTTTTTTTTTTTTTTTTTTAAGCTAAGTGGGGAGAGGGCCTGTGTTTTGAACTCAAGTAGTGAGCGGCTAAACGAGGGTCTTGGCTACTGGAGCAAGAGACTCGCTCAAAAAGTTGAGATGTCAAATGGAGCCTTTCTATTATCTCTTTGTGGGTTTATTGAAAATATAAAAGAAAAATAAAATTATTCCATCAAGATTGAAAGATACTATTTGAGGATGTTTGGGTTGTCAAAAGTGGTCAAACGTTGGAAAAAATAAAAAATGTCAGTTACTTTTTAGTATTTGTAAGATTTTATTAAAATAATCCGTTGGAACGGTGCAAAATAAATCGTTCCAACGATTTTGTCAAAAAATAATATGAAAAAATGACAAATATTAAAAAAAGTAAGAAAAAGTAAGTAATCTTTTGTATTTTTTGTAATTTTTTTAAAAATTTGTAAAATTTAAATTTAAGAAATAAATTTACAAAAAATGAAAATGACAAAAATTGGTATAAGTAAATAAATATTTATAATTTTTTATAACTTTAACTAATTTTTGACTCAACGGGGCTTTGATTGAAAGGCCACAGGTACAGCATCCATCATTTTCACATCTATTCAAATCTGAGCCCCTCAATGTGTACAACCTTCTGTTGAGTTGAGCAGTCCTGATGCCAAAACCAAAGGACTGGCCTTGAATACTGGTCACTTTCTACGGAAGATAAGGCTCCGTTTGGATGGATAAAACTCTAAATTAATAAATTTGAGAATAAATTAATTAAAATAAGTAATTATACTTTGCTCCATTGGAGTTTAACTCCAAAACACACAACCCCTTTTAATTTAAACACAATTTATCGTGTTTTGAACTAACGTGTGAGACTGAATTTGTCAAATTTAGTTAATTTGTATCTCGCGAGCTAAAATTAATTGAGGAAACACAACCAAAATGTGTCTCCCTGGCAAATTGTAATAATAGTGGCAGATGGATGTTGCCAACAAATCAGCACAAATGGAGCAAAACACGAGTCCAACAAGATAATATACCACATCAAGATGATGTTAAACCAAATATGGATAGAACCCAATCATAAAATGGTCTTTCCTCTTTTGGGCAGTGATTCATTCATCTCTCAACCAAAGGCAAAACGCAAGGGCCCCACACGCACATCCACTGTCACTGATGCGTACTCGTCTTCATCCTTCGTTCTTCTAACTAAACTAGTCTTTGGTCAGTCGACACCTGCCGCTAAGGTCCCCCACCTCTTGAATTGGGACTCTCCAGGAATTCGACAGGTGCCCTGATCTCTACAGTAGATAACCAACAACTCATTGGTAAAGGCCCTTGTGTACGTCTTATCTTGTTTGTTTAGTTATGGACTGAAAATCAATCCACGCTTTATAACCCTATAGTTTTCCATATTTGTTCTCGCCTCTTTGCCTAAATGTTTCATAGGAGGTTGCAAAGTCCTCAAAAGTCCTGTTCGCAATAACACCACAAAGACTTGGTTGTCAGCTAGCACTATATACTTGTGGTGATCATCTGGCTAAAAAAGCAGCTGCATTGAGCTTATTTATTGTATTATATGCGTGTATATATATATATATATATATATGTTATTTCAACTCTAGCACCTTAATTTAATTAAGAATTAGATCTAGCTCTTATAGATTAAATCAAGGTGCTATTAATTTTTATCAAAAAAAAATAAATAAATGAAAAAAATCTAAATTAATCATAAAATTTTAATTAGAGCTCGTTATTAGGAGTTGGGGGTCTAACTGGTGTGTTTAGCACCAGTGTAGAATCGGTGCAGTTTTTAGCCGTTAATTTTGAATAAGGACATAATCATTCAACAGTTCAGATGATTTAAACAAATTATACCAGATTTTATCGTAATAACCAATTAAAAAATTACACTTATCATATACTAGTTTCACACCGGTGCATAAACGCATCAACTGAACCCTAACTTTGCTATTAGTGTTGAAAAGTCAACTGTTTTGTTTTGTTGGAGTTGGGGGAATACATCAATTGCAGAAGAAAGAGAGAGAGAGAGAGAGAGAGAGAGGAGGAGAGGGGAGGTGATCTAATAGAAGGGTTAGGGGTAGGTTCGGTATATCAGACGATTCGGTGCACCGTAAACCGTCGAATCATCCAATAATATACTATATGATATATCATACAAATGATTCTGACGGTTCGTGATGCACTGAATGTTCTAATAGGAAGAACTCGTCCCCTAAAGAATTTTAGGGCTTGGTGTGACCTCAGTTACATCTCAGATTGGAACAAAACAATGTCCTTGCAAAGTCCACGAGAACGTACCACAATGAAAACGCCTCATTGTCTTTGACGTGACTGAAGATTGGACCTCCAATTTCTATCTCATGGTGCATTAATTATTCACGGGTGGAGTGACAAATCTTGTTTAGTGGTCGCTTGCATGAGGCACAAAGGCCTAGGCCACTACAGAGTTTACGGAAGGACAGAACACAATCAACGTTGTGTAGAAAAATTCTATCAACGTCTTAATTTCGTAAAAAGTTGCAATGGAATAACTTTCCCGTCGGGTAAAGTTTGCATCTTTTTTTTTTTTTTTCTTTTAAGGAGTTATAATAAATTTGTATGGATTAAAAATTATATCGCATGTGCTCGTTATGTTACTGAATCTCTTTTTCAGAACTAATACCTAAAAATAAGAAAATAATAAAAAAAAAAGATCGAAAATCTCTTCAATAATCAAGTTAGATAAGAAGCTTGTGTAAGAGAAAAAGAGATCAGAAATGAGTATATTTTAATCATGCATGTATGCCGAGTATTTACCGATATAAAAAATAGTGATTAATAAATCATTTAATTTGACCATAATCCTCTAGTAACCTCATTTGCCTTCCATTTTGTTCGGTAAGCAAATAGCAGTTTAGAGTGCATTAAATATGCATGTTGTGGGCCTTCAAAAAGTTAGATAAGATGTGATAAGTTTTTAAATGATGTCTTTATCATTTTGTCCCTTTTAATAACGAGACTGAATTATTCCAATTAATTTTTGATTTTATAGTTATATTCTAACTACAGTCATACTCCTTCATTGAAATTCATGTTTTTTTGGTTAAAATCTAGATTTTATGTCCATAATATCGATCGTGTTGGGCGTTGGCCATGTGCCAAGTTTATCTTTAGTACCTTTAAAATCTAAAATATTTTTTAATTTATAAATATGGACATTTTTGGAAATAAAACTCTATATTATTTTTTGATAAAATAATGAATACAAAACTTTTAACACACACTTTTTCAAATCAAATAAAATTTTTTTTTTGAATAAGATGTGCAATCTATTTTCACTCGTGTGTTTAAATCTTTTATGCTACACATTTTTTTTTTTTTTTTTTTATCTACTTCCAACCATTACTAAATATCTTTTGAAGAGCTTCTATTTTCTATCACCAAAAGTGATGTCGTAGCCTTCATCGTCAAATTGTCCGATCGATATCAAACCGAGGTGAATATCACGGGCATGTCTCACATGTTTGACTAATAAATCAAAATAAAGACTAATTTTTCAAAATTTTGTCTCCAATGACTATAATATTTGATGGTTCTTTATTTTCCATCCAGGCACACCTAAAATCTCATTTGACGTAGGAGGGGAAAACATTGAGGCCCCGTTTGGCATCAAGATAAAACACTAAAAATCTCTATAAATCTCTAACAATCATTTTACATCTAATTTTCCTATCATCCCTAATTTCAAAAAATTCTAATATTTCGCTAAAAAAAATAAAAAATTAGGAAATAGGTTAACCGAATGTGTAAATTTTTTATACAATCATATTCTTCATGTCGAGAGTTTTCAAACGAGTACCATTGTCGCTATTTTTTGTGAATTTTTTTGAATCCGTGGGAACGAATTTAGAAAACCATTCCTATAGTTTGCGATTTTTCAAAAAAAAAAAAAAGGCTCCAAAATTAACTCCAAACTATATTTTATCTCAATTTATCTTATTTTTTCTTACTCCAAACGGGACTGACTTTAGAGATAACATATACAGTAACAGTAGAATTGATTACTCAACAGGTTTTTTTTTACTTAACTAATGATATTGATAACGCCATCTTCACAAACTATCATAGGATCCAGAAAAGATCGTGGTAGCTTCTTATTACTTTTTTTTTTTTTTTTTTTTCACTTTTGACTTGGTTCTCCTTGAGATTTCTACAATCTTTCTTCGTGCCCCCCTTTTCGTGACACCAACGACACTAAATATTTTTGTTTTGATATTTTGACCCAAATTAATCAAATCCTCGAATTGAATTTTTCCCTTAACTTGTCACGGGTGCTCATGACAAAAGGTTTAGTAACTGTTTGGCTACCATTTTGTTTTCAATTTTTTATTCTTATTTTTATTTTTTTTTTAAAATTGAATATGAAAACTCGTTTGTCAAATTTGTTTTCAGTTTTTAATTTAAAAAAAAATAAAAATTATTTTCAAATTTTTCAAAAATTATGAAAACATAGAAATATGTTTTCTTAAGTTTTTTTTTTTTTCAGTTTTCATTTTCTTATACAACTACTACCAGTTATAATCATCAATCACCTTCATTTGCTGATCGCTACAAACACTCGACCACTGCCTCCCACCGTCGCCACTATCTCCCACTCATCTTCGACCACCGTCAAATATATTATTATTTAATATAAAAATATTTAATTAATATATAAAATATATTAATATATTAAATTAATAATATATTATTTTTATTTATATAAAAATATATTAAATATAATTTAATTAATAATTAATTTGATATATTATATTATATATTAATTAAAAAAATTATATTAATTATAATTGAATTTGATTAGTTAAATTAATATAAAAATATTTTATTAAATTATTTTTATAAATATAATAAATTATATTTAACATATTTTATTTTAATTGAATTAAATTATTTTTAATAAAAATATAATTAAAATAAGTATATTTAATTAATTTAAATTAAATTAATTATTTAATTAAATTTAATTAATTAAATTAATATAAAAATAAATTAATATAAATTATTTGTAATAGATAATATAATTAAATTATATTGAATATATTTTATTTTTATTGAATTAAATGATTTTGAAAAAAATAATATAACTAAAATAATTAAATTTAATTAATATAATTAATTAAATCAATTTAATTTATTTAATTAAATAAATTAATTTAATTAACATGAAATATATTTTATTAAATTGTTTTTAAAAATAATTACAATAAATTATGTTTAATATATTTATTTTTATTGGATTAAAATTTTTAATAATTAATTTAATTAAAATAATTAAATTTGTTAAATTTAATTAATTAATAACTATAACTATTAATTAACAACTATCGTTATCAAATGTGTTTTCAAATTTTTGTTTTTCTTTTTTACTATAAAAATAAAAATTAAAAATTAAACACAAAAATTAAAAATTGACAATTTTACTAAACAAGCCCTTAGTCATTGTATTTCCTTTGTTTGCAACAATGGCCTCACAATGAGTAGAGTTTGAAGCTTTTCTTCTTGCGTAGCAAGTTATCAGTGACTTGTCTCATAATGATAATGCCATTGGGAGCAAAATTACTAACGTCACCACTAAACTTTTCCAACTTTTGGAAGAGCCAAGAAATATCAGAGCTCGTAATTCATCATCAAAGTGATTTTCATAGTAGCAAGTTGATTAATGATACTTTCCATATCATTTGGGACTACCTTCTTCGCACTTTACGTTCACCAACTTTTGAAATAAGAATGATTTATTGGTAGCTAATTTTCTTTCGTCTAACCCTTCTAGTTTCTTCCAAATATCATAGGTTAAAATCTTGATAGAGACATGATGGAAGACACCATCATCGATCAATTGGTGAATAATAATGGTCTTCTGTTTAAGCTTTTATGTTTTGCAATTTTCCTTTCGTGTCTTCAGTGGGACTATACAAATCTTTACAAACGAGAAGATTTTTCATTTAATTTGAATTTTTTTAATGCCCCAATTATTTCTATGGAAGCTAATCATGTGACCCATGTTTTCTTCCATTATTTACACAAAATTAAAAGGATAACAAAAGCTCTCGTATCAGTTAATGATAAATCCTACAAATGTAATCAAATAAGAAAATATGAAAAAGATGCAGCCAAAAAAATGGACACATTAGATTTATTGTGGTTTCCTTTTTGGAATGTCCATGGTAGCAAAGTTCAAAAAGTCTAGTATAATTACAAATATAATTCTATAAACAAATTACATAAGATATAACACGTCACACATGCTAAATTGTTAATATATATATATATACATATATTTATCAACTGTGGAAGATGTTTCACAAAATTGGATGGTTGATTGATGTTAAAAACCTTTGAACTAAATTGACTTAAATAGAATCTTGATTAATTTTGGTTTAACAATCGGCACAAATGTACTTTAGAAAAATGGTTATAACTTCATTTATAGAATTCCAAATGAAGCATGGTTTGTATCGATGGATATTGAACATATATACTTTTTCAATCATGCCAATTAATCAAATTGGAGCTCCGTATAGAAAATTTTAATATTTAAAATTATTGCAAATTTGATAATTAATATAGAGAACTCAAGTGTATTATTCAAATGAGATTGCATGATGGATCAACTTCAACTATTGAATTAAATGATTCACTAGCTGGTAAATTCAGATGTGTATATTTTTCATAACGTATTCTTATAAATACATATTATCATGTAACTTATTCAAAGTTCAAATGATTTCAATGAATCAATAGTAATCATACTCCCACCATGTTCTAATGTAATTATAAATAACATTAAAACAAAACGAATGCCAACAACTATTATTAAAGTTAAACATTAGTAAGGTTTGCTTTTTTAGAGTGACTGCACGGTTGAGTTAGTTTATGCATGTTCATTTTGTAATACTATTTTATTTATATTTAAAAAATAAATTTGAATTTATATATTTTGTAATATATAATTCCTTTAGAACCTCTTAAAATATTGACAATAAAAAGAATATTAAAAACTATATTTACCAAAGGTAACTAACTACCGACAATGTTGTAATTAATCATAAATTGAACAAGATAGAATAGATATAATAGAGGGAGAATTCATGTGCATAACATATCATTTTGTTAACACAAGTGGTTTTGGAACACCAAGTTGTTTCCAAGGGAGTAATAAATATACATGACATCAATCACCAAACATGACACACCTATGAATCGAATCACTGCTGGATCCTGTTTACCCAGGTCAGCTTCTACGTACGGCACAAATTAAACATTAAAAAAAAAAAAAAAGACATGTTGTCCACAGCGAAAATAAAATAACCGTGGTGGAACGATCTGGTGGAGCTCCCACCTATACGCGTTGATTAGATTGGCTAAAAATCTATGGTCATAAATCATCCGGAGTGAGAAATATTGGATCGGGTCAGCGGGCAATATCCAGCTTTGCGGTGTAGCCCAATTGTTGCTCCATCTCCCAACTTAGCTTCGACGCCACACCAGAGTGCTCGGGAACGTACTCCTACACGCCGAAAAAGTAGGCAGAGAGGACGGTTCAGATGGTGTTGATCATCTCACGGTGGCGTGACACGTGTTTTGGGGTGGGGTGGGGGGGGGGGGAGTCAGTGGACGTACCTCAAGCTTGCAAATGAGTTCATGGGCAGTTTCGGCAGAAACGATAATGTGACGGGCAGAGGGAGTGATGAAGCCTTCGTCAACGGCTTTGTCTATGAAGGACAAAAGCGAGCTGTAGTACCCATCCACGTTCAACAAGCCCACCTGCATATATTAAAATCAAAACCAAATATTACCTCCCCAACCCTAAAATTATATATATAATCTTTTATTAAAAAAAAAATAATATTTCTAATATTACCATTGTAATCACGAGTAATTACGAATCAATGCCATACTATGGCTTAGATTGTAGTATGTACTTTATTTTAATTTAATTATCATCATAAATTCTAATAAAAAATTAATAATATGTACAGTTGGACATATTTACGAGACAGATAATTTAAATTTAACATGATATGATTACAGTAAAATTTATTGTTTTTTACTTAAAAAAAAAAAGTAAAAACTCATTAAAATGTCAATTTTTTTTAATTGTTAGTTATCATTACTTTTATTACTTCCAAATTATAGGAGAAAATTGCACTATGTTCTTCAGTAATCACTAAGAAATTACCGGTTTATCATGGATGCCGAGCTGAGCCCAAGTGATGACCTCCAAGAGTTCTTCCAAAGTTCCATATCCACCTGCAGATGCAAATTAATTAACCACGTTTAACATGAAATCAAATACGTACAGATCAGTCTGAGAATCTCACTTTTATTATTATTTTGTAATATATGGTCCAAATTAACAGGAGAGAGAACTTTTTTATTTTTTTAATTTTTTATTGGGTTGCTAATTTAAAATTCCAAATTCTTTTCATGTGCAGTAGTTGCTGTCCAAAGGAAACTACGAAGGTCACTTTCTTGGGATAACACTAAAGACATTTTTTTTGACTTGTAATTAAATTACTGGTGTTTTTTTTTTTTTTTTTTTCCAAATATTATTAATTAGAAGAAGAAAGACAAGTGAGTGAGGGGATTAATTGAATTTACCCGGCAAGGCTATAAATGCATCGGCTTGGCGAGCCATTTCAGCCTTTCTTTGGTGCATGCCCGACACTTGTCTCACTTCTCCTACAGTCTCACCCGTGATCTGAAGAAGAAATTAAGTAACAACCATGCAATAATCTTAAGTAACCCTCCAAAATTTTGATTCTTAGATTGAAAATTGCGCTAATTTTGACGGTTAATACATGGGAGTTCCACGTTATTAATTGTCAAAATCTGTCAATTTGAGATTAGAATTATGTTTGATTACCCAATATGTGTGGGTGGTATAGAAACTATTAATTTGGTCAGAATTCATACAAAAAATTAATATTATGTGATATTACTTAGAGATTAATCATTCAATTCGGATTATACATCTAATTAATCAAACAGATGAATCCTACAAACATGTTGAAACTTCTTTTTGTCATGCAATCAAACATGACTCAAGAGTATTATTAGAGGAAAGAAATGCAAATCAATTACCTCCCGCGGCATAAGAGTCTTTGGAATTACTCTGAAAAGAGGGAAAAAAAATGTACTTGTGAGCAAGGAGATGAGACACAGAGAGAGAGAGAGAGAGAGAGAGAGAGAGAGAGAAATGGGGGGTATTTGGGCAAGTGGGTACCCCAACACGTGGCGGCCACCATCATAGACAGCTTGGGAGACGAGACCCATTAAGCCAATGCTGCCTCCGCCGTAGACCAAGTCGATGTTCCTCTCAACCTGCCATTTTTTTTTTATACAGATAATATAATGCAAATCAACACTCTGACACGTAAGTGAAGAATCAACCTAGAAAACCTGCTCTCATATTGACCATTAAAAAACACTCCACGTTAATCTTACGTTCCCTAAACAATTTCGCTGGACTTCTCAGTCTCAATCATGCTCATATTTTAATCCATTTGACAACGACACTTGAATGTTCCATTCCAAATAAAAAACCAACCAAATTATACCCCAAAAAAACAGAAATCTCTTTTGAACTCTGTTTAATTTTGCTCTGTCTCAGAGCTCCTCCATCAAATCTTTTTTTTTTTTTTGGTATTGATCATAAAATCTCCAATCTAATTAATGCAGAATTTGAAGCTTCTGCGTTCCTAAATTTTTGATTCAAATGACAAAAGGTCTTACTTCTCGTGAATGGTTATAACGAATTCAAGACATCAAAAGAATGCTCTTTTACTTGAATTGTGGTCGTAGGGGAGGAAAACAATGCAAAGAAGGAAGTTGAAGGACAAACAGAGTCCTACACATCCATCCAACTGATATGACCAGTGTAATTATTGTTCTGTTTGGTTTGTTATAAATACTTAAAAATTTTAAAAGTTATTTTTTTTATTGTATGAATTATGAATTCACAGTTTTTTATTTTATTTTATTTTATTTTTTACTAACTCAAACACACACTATATCTCCAAACACACCTTATATATGTATATATAGAATGAGAAGGAAGTAGAAAAATTGGGTACCAGTTCGTTTCCCAGCTGAACAGCAGCGAGTTGGTAGCTTGGCTTTTTGCCGGGGCTGCTTCCGCAGAAAACGCAGACGCGCTTGAATCTGGACTTCATCGCCTGAGGTTGGTGGTGATGGTTTTCCATTTAGTTTATGCCCAGAGAGAGAGAGAGAGAGAGGAATTGAGAGTTTGCTTGGTTCAGTTGAATTGAGTTGTCGGCGAAGTTTCTTTTCTCTGAACGGGAGATTGGAATTGTAAGGAAGAGGGAATTACTGGAACGGAGTATGGAAAATGGAAATGGAACGTTGGTGGAGAAAAGAGCCAGTGGTGGTGTGCTTTTTATAGAGTCGAGTGTCAATCAAATTTCTTTCCTTATTTTCTCGCGTTATTTTATCCAATTACTTGCGCTTCATATCGTATCGTTCAAAGTTGAGTCGCTTTCGGTTCAAGTCTAAAAGCCCAAAGCAAAAGGCCGACGGAGCTTCATCCCCTTCCTAGTTTAGTTCCCACCCCTAAATAAATAAACAAATAAGACTAAAATTAAAATATTAAAATTTGATAAAAGGTTGAAACCAATTAATTTAGGCGCCATTTAGAAGTCTAACTTCTAATAATTTATAGTATTTTTCAATCAAAATTTAGTAGGTCAAATTTTTTAGATGTTTGGTGAAATTTTTGATAATTTTTTATGTATTTGCTATAAATTTTGATAATTTTTGAATTGAACTACTTAGATACAATTTGGTAAAAATATTTTTGACATAAATCTACCAACTCTTCTCATAAATTTACAAATTTTCAGCATAAATTTATTAATTTTTAATAAAAATGTAAAAAGTTACTAAAAATTGAACTTCTAAATGCTTCCTTAGTGTTGCTCAGTAACAAAAGAGATATAATTTAGTATTTTATCAAACACTTAAATCGCAAAAGTTATTTAATTTTTATCGAAAATTACTCCTCCAAACAGTATCTTATTGACACACAATATTTTTTTATTTTCTTCTATCTGTTCTTTTAAATAAAAAAAAAGATAAGATAAGAAAAGAAAAGGGAAAAGGAAAAAGATTAATGTGAACTCAAAACAATAGGGTTTACTTTCCAATGAATCTGATTTGCGAGTTATGCTAAAGAGTAAAAGGAGGCGAAATGAAAATGAAATAACGGTGAGAGGTGAGATCAGATGACTAATGATATATCTCCCTTTCAGAGTAGATGGGAATCTCATGGGCCCCAGAATATGGACCGCCCTGATTGATGATGATGGGTCGGGTCCTCTGACGGTGCTACCCTGATGCCCGTAGCACGTGTATTGGATGGCCCCCGCTGTGGCCCACAAGTTTGTTCGCACGGGTATCGGTACTCAAAAAATAAAAGAAAATAAAGGGGGAAAAATAATAAAATAACAAAGCTTTCAACCATCTCTAGCTGACTCAGTTTTTCACATTTGCTAAAGGTTTTCAAGTTAAAAAATAACTTCTAATATTGGCTAGTAAGCTTGCATTCTTTTATGCTTTTACGGGCCGATTGGATGTAGCTAAAGAAGGGGGGTAAAAATTTTACCCGTGGGCCTCACATTTTTTGCTTGGTTTGGCAGTCGAAATGCTTCCTTTCTCCCCCCGGATTAGATTTTGCATGGTATTAAATTTAGCTCCCGCAGGAAGATAATTTTTAGCTAGGGTTTGGGCTAGCTAAAAATTATCCCCCTTCAAGTGGATAAATTTTTGACCTTTTTAACCTTCATTAATAGTATTGTTAACTTGATTAAAATAAATATAATGTTAATAAAAAAAATAATAGATAAGCCAACAAGTCAAAATAAACATAATTAAAAAAATTGGATAATAACCAACCATTCAAAAGTACATATTTAAAAAAAGTTTTTTAAATAAATTTATAAAAAATTAAATTTTCAATGAAATAAATAATATAACTTCAAATTGTCCAAAAATAATTAAATAGAGTGGGTTTTGTAATTTAATATTTAATTTAATGGGTAACCAAGTTTGGGACATCACAAGGACAAAAGAGTCATTTGACTCTTTTTATCATCATTCACCTTCTCTTATTTATAAAACATCCAAACCAAGTCAAAAGTTATCCCTCTTCATAAACATCACATCAATGTGGGCCAACCCTCTAAAAATAATAGTGGTTTTTGGAGGCCGGTCACTATTTATGCACTTATAAGGATTTAAGTCATACCCAAAAAACTTGTTTGTAAATAAGTCACACTTGCAACAAAAAGACAAAAAAGGACATCACGCGTTTTTCACCACATTTCAAAACTGCCAGTTTTATCCGAAAATAGTGTACACTTCACTCATAACTTCCGTGACTTTCTATCTTCTTTACAAAGCAATAAAAATTGATTTTTGGAAACAAAATCAAAACTGTTTGGGAAAAACTTAATTTCGCGACTTTCCATCTTCTTTACAAAGTAAGAAAAATTGATTTTTGAAAACAAAATCAAAACTGTTTGGAAAAATCTAATTCTGTGACTTTCCATCTTCTTTACAAAGCAAGCAAAACCAATTTTTGGAAACAAAATCAAAACTATTTGGAAAAAACCTAAATCGATCATCATTCTTAAGTATATTTATTTTTTTTTATTTTGAAACAGTATCGGTACTGTTTTGAAGATATCTCAAAATACTAATCAACTCCATGGATTTCTCTTGCCCAAAACTTATCATCTGCTTATAATTCATGGTGCTATTTTCAAAACGGTACCGGTACTGTTTTGAAGACAGTACCGATAAAACAGTACCGGTACTCTTTTGAATCGGTACTGTTTTCATACTGCCTAAAAAATATCAATCGATACATAATACAAACCAACGATACGAGCCAACATCATCATATTTTTTGAAACAGTACCGGTACTGTTTTGAAGATAGCTCAAAACGCCAATCGACCCCATGGATTTCTCTTGCCCTTAAAACTCGTCATCTGCTTATAATTCATGGTGCTATTTTGAAAACAATACCGGTACTGTTTTGAAAACAGTACCGATAAAATAGTACCGGTACTGTTTTGGATCGGTACTGTTTTCATATTACCTAAAAAACATCAATCGATACATAACAAAAACCAACGATACGAGTCAATATCATCATATTTTTTGAAACAGTACCGGTACTGTTTTGAAGATAGCTCAAAAAGTCAATCGGCCCCATGGATTTCTCTTGCCCTTAAAACTCGTCATCCGCTTATAATTCATGGTGCTGTTTTGAAAACAGTACCGATAAAACAGTACCGGTACTGTGTTGAAAACAGTACCGATAAAACAGTACCGGTACTGTTTTGGACCGGTACTGTTTTCATATTACGTAAAAAACATCAATCGATATATAACACAAACCAACCATACGAGCCAACATCATCATATTTTTTGAAACAGTACCGGTACTGTTTTGAAGATAGCTCAAAACGTTAATCGGCCCAATAGATTTCTCTTGCCCTTAAAACTTGTCATCCGCTTATAATTCATGGTGCTGTTTTGAAAACAGTACCGATAAAACAGTACCGGTACAGTGTTGAAAACAGTACTGATAAAACAGTACCGGTACTGTTTTGGACCGGTACTGTTTTCATACTGCCTAAAAAACATCAATCGATACATAACATAAACTAACCATACGAGTCAACATCATCATATTTTTGAAACAGTACCGGTACTGTTTTGAAAATAGCTCAAAACGCCAATCGGCAAAATCAATCCATGAAGAAGATAGGCCAAATAAGTTCTATCTTCTTAATATCTTCACGACTAAAACTGTAAATAATGAAACTGAAAATAAGGAAAGAAAAAAAAAATGGAAGAAGCATGATTCTTGGTAAACATATCTTCACGTGATTCCCGGAATTCCTGAAAATAACTTGTGTAACTTTGTTATAGAAATAAAGGATATTATCGGTATATTAGAAACTATATTTAAAACAAACTCGTGGGACCCACTCAAAAGTGTGACTTAAATACAAAACTTTCCACATTAATGTGACTTAAAAACAATACTTTTTTTTTGTGTGACTAATAGTTTTAAAAGATTACAAAGTATGACTTGGATACAATTTTTCGAAAATAATATCCCCTCTTATCTTATACCCCCTCTAAAACTTATCCACCTAAAATTTTAACACTATCCAATCGGCCCCTTAAAAACTATTTTCTCTCTCTCTTTTAAAAAAAAATAAAAGAGTGAAAAGTTATCACTTTAACCTACTTGGACGGGTTGAAACTTAAGAAAGATTTCTTAATTAATTAGGAAATCATTAATTAGAAAAAACAATATTGGCCTTGTTTGGCACCATAAAAAACCATCAAAACTCATTAACTTTAACTACTTTTGTGCTTTTCTCCAATTAAAATTTTTTACATTTCATCTTTATGTCATATTTTTCTACTTTTATTGTATTTTTTACTCATTTTTTGTCAATCAAACACCCCCATTAGTTGTTCGTGACATATATCTTTATTATCTGTTCTGTTTTAGAAAATATGTAGAGATACTATTTGAAAGAATAAGATGAGTATAAAAATTTTAAAGAATCGTCTAATGAAGTTGGGAATGATAGTTTTCGCAACTTTTTATTATATATATAAATATATATTTTACGTTCTAGTTTGTATGTTAATTAATATTTTTTTTGAATATATTATATCACCGAATTTGTTAATATACATTAATACATTTTATTCTACTCGAGATGGAAGGGAATAAGAAACCCATATCTATACATAAATGGAAACCATCGAAAAAAAGATATCCCCAGCCCCGTTGATCTATACCTACCGTTAATCATATATAAA
The DNA here is from genome assembly GCA_019916065.1 of Vitellaria paradoxa. Lineage (NCBI taxonomy): Eukaryota > Viridiplantae > Streptophyta > Magnoliopsida > Ericales > Sapotaceae > Vitellaria > Vitellaria paradoxa. The sequence continues at coordinate 2,692,225 of CM034239.1, forward strand.
TATATACACACACATATAATAGCTAGGTTTAAAATTTTTGCCATGGCTAATATTTAACCATTAATTAATTGCTAGCTATATAGGTTTTTTTTTTTTAAATGGGAGGCGAACCATGGAAATGGGATGAGTAGCTGTGAAGCACTTACAGTGCTTTTATTTTCCTGGAAATTTCATCTTCAAGTATCATTAACTAATTAGATGTTTATGACAATGACGCTTCCTCTATGTGAAGAGAATTCCATTGTTTTACAATTTCTCCTTGTCGGTTGATTTGATCTCAGTCCAGCACTCAGCCTTTCTTTATTAATTCTTTAACTAATTCTGATTCTCGAGTTTAGAAACTTGTTTAATGACTTACATATTAATTAATTATAACCATGTATTTTGGTTGATTTTTGTTAATTCTCGCCGACTAGCAAATCTCATCCATGCATCATCTACACGGCATTGTTAGCTAGGGAGACTGAGTTAACTCGTCTCATTTTTTATTTTTATTTTTTAGTAACTAAAAAATATGAAGAGGTTCCAGATTATCATACTCATTTTTTACTGTATTCAAAACAAATTTAAATCGGTGATCGATTATATTGAGAATAAACTCGCTAACTACTGCACAAGAATTGTAAAATATTAACTCGTCAAAGCTGCCATAACAATTAATTAAGAGATTAATTTAAAAAAATAATCAAAATAATATGACAAAGGCGTAATTCAATTAATTTAAAATAAAATTTTCATCATATTGTCCTATTATTACAAAAATACCATATGGGTTAAAAACTCTTTTGAAATTTTAAGTTTCACACAAAAAAAATAAAAAATTTTAAAAATTATTATTTTTTATTTTACTGTGCGAATTATAAATTTATAATTTTTATCAACTTTTACTAATTTTTTACTATTCCAAAGCATCCCGCCCTAATTTTTTTTTTCTAACTAAAACAACATTTTCCTCTCTTATTTTAAGCCATTCATCTCATCAACAACTCTCAAATCAACACGGACGGACCGTCTTTTTAACTGCCTAGAAGTGGCATCGATTCAGTCAAATTTGATTAAGACTCCAATCGAATGGTGGATGAGAAAGGTGCCGACTTTTCACCGAACTCTCTTTGCAGTTTTGTGTAGAAAGTCAAACCAAGGTGCCTTGATTTATTCTTGAACTTTCCCAAGCCAACGTATATATATATATATATACATGTAGTTAAGCAGATTAAATTGTCAATGGAGATACTTCGAATATTCCCACGATTAACGACTACCTTGTCTGTGGAATGTTTAGAAACTTCAAGTACGTTCAAATATTATACAGGAAAATGCGATCTAAGAAATAGTTTGTTAGAATAACATAGTAAAGATGTTTTTTTTTTTTTAACTAAATTGCATGTTAATAAATGTTTTCATTTAAAGTAATCTAGGCACAAAAAATATATATATATGTACATATCTTACATCTTTTTAATAACTTTCCGAACAAAGTTTTTCCGGTTAAAAGAGACCCACAGAAGTTACCGTCAAATTGAATGCCCAACCCATAGAAGTAACCTGTAAAATTGAGTTCTTATCAAATTAATTTTTACCCGAGTAAGAATATGTTTAAGAATTATTATTCGTTGTTATATCTTTTTTATGTATGGGTGCGTTTGGAGTCCCAAAAAAAATTAAAAAAAACCAATGAATGGGATTGATGTGATATAAAAATGATAGGTGGCAAAATATGATTGGAGGAATTTGAAAACTTTTGAAATTTTTTGAAATTTTTTGATTTTTTTTGTAGCTTCAAACAAGACCTATATATTTAGAGTTGTAAACGGAGAAAGCACTAGGTTATTTAATTTTGATTTGAAATTAGACCATATGGATTCTATAAATATGTTTAAATTTAATTTGTTTAGTTTTCGAGTCAATATTTTAATTAACCGAACTCGAGTACTTGTAATACTTTCTTGGACCCAAAATTATATTTTTAATTTTTTGGGCTGAGTCCGTTTACCTTCGTCGAATCAAAACGGTGTAGTTAGTAAATTTACAGCTTGTACCGATTGTCACATAGTTGTCATAAACTGAGAAACCAATATAGTTAGTACATGACCCCTCATGTATTGTCATGTATTATCCATCGCAAGATAAGATTGTAGGTAAATGAAGAATAGAATTTGTACGATTATGACACTTATATCTTATTTATTATATTTTTGTTTGAGATTGTTGTATTATTAGAAATTATCATGTCTAAAGGTACGAAAACATAATTTTAACTTACAAAGAGTTCAAAACATAAATAAAATAATTTTGAAAAAAAAAAGTTAAAAGAAAATTTTATACAAAAGTCAAATATATTTGGGAATATTATTGGGCAGTGGTTTGAAATTTGAAACCAAAGCTAGGGGAGAGCTTGAAATTTGAATCAAGCCCTTGTACAACAAAACTCTCTCTCTTCCCAATAAATTTCAGTTATTGATAATTATAAAACAAAATTTCAGCCCTTAGTTTAATAATATATGTCAAATAATTGAGCTGTAATATTATATAAATGTATTGCATACTGTTGAGTATGTACATTAGTGCATACAAACATAGTCTTATATATTGAGTGATTGTACTCATCCCTCCATTTTACATATAATCCCTTAAGAAATGGGAGCAATCACCTAAAGTTGAATGAACCAATGGAGAGTGATTAAGAAACCTTTTCTCTCTTTATATGAATTATTTATACTTTTATTTACACGATCCAAAGTATGAATTCCGAACTTGTATTTATATTATTATTATTTTATTTTGAGATTTATATTATTGGCTTATCGTTAGATATTTGTAATATGTATTATTATTGTAATATTATGACTAAGTAGGTCCAGATGTATGTTACATGTTATACGATCCTGAATTATTTATTTTTATATTTTGTGTACGAATCAAATATTTATATAGATATTCTAATTAGTTGATTGATGTGACTTGACTAAAAATATATTTATTTCAATTAATTTTAATTAATGGTCATATTTTTCATGTCAACCGTTTCATACATCAACGTTAACGACATAACGCGAGTAGATTGATTATTTGTACATAACTTACGCTTATTAAACTAAATTTGAAACTAAACAAGCAAACTATAAATTATATTCAAATTTAAATTGATTTCGTAATAAGCAAGGCAATCTCAAACAAACTTATAACATGCTAAACACAAACCGAATTCAAATTTAAATTATTTGATTCGTTTTATTGTAATATGTATACATATATATATATATATATATATATACATATAGAGCCATGTGGCCCACTTTTGGTGGACTGGAAGTAAAGATATTGAATGGGACAAATGCACGTGGGGTTAGATATGTGCTAGGAAGGGTTGCTTCCTCTACCCCAGCCGTATGCAAGGATTGAATCTAAAGTTTTTTTGTTTCTCATATATATTTATATATAATTGTATGTGTGTGTGCATATTATTTGAATTTTCTTCTTCATCTTTAATTCAATAGTCTCTCGTCCCAACAAAGCCTTTTGGCAAAAACTTATCTAATATGGTTGGTCGTTGTCTCGGTTTCATTGCAGGGTCTTGTTTAAAGTGTTATTTAAATTCCAAGTGGGGTGGGGAGTGGGGGTCACGCATTAGCTAGCAACCTGTTTGTTTCCACAATCAATCTCCTTTAAATAGTCCTTTATTTATTTCTCAATCTGATTTGTCTTCTTCAGTGAATTGAAGTCTTGAACAAAAACCCATGAACTCATACCATCCATCCGTCTCCATACATACATACATATATATATATATATATACATATATATATAACATTAGTTTTCAATCAGCAATTAGAAAGCTGACTGACTGACTGACTGAATGAGCTAGCTAACTGAAATATTCTAAATATTGTTTCATGTCTTTTCCATAAAAAAGAAGTGGGGTTAGTTAATATTCACTATTTTGACTAATGACAAATGTTTATGATTAGATATTTGTCATTAAGCTTTGACATTGATAATGTGGTTCAGAAAAGAACACATCTCCAACTGGGATTGATGTTTTCGAAGGTAGAAGAAGAAAAAACCTACCCACCCATTAAAAATTAATTAAATAAAATAAAGTAGGATTATAATATCATTCATTTGGATTAATCTATTGGGTTGAGAGAGAGAGAGAGAAAGGTGGTCGTGAGGTTAGAGAGAGAGAGAGAGAGAGGGTCAGCGACAAAAAGTTTTTTTGGAACATGTATGACCTTTTGGAGCCTAATATCCGATTCATGAATGCATGCATATGGCTCTTTTCGATACCCCTTGGTTGGATAGTCAGATCGATCATCTTTCACAGAAAGCTATGCAAATTTTCATATAATATTTTGTCGATATATGTATAGCCGAATTCTATGACTGGCTGCCTCTAACAACTGCCACCACGTGGCACCGCTTTTTGAATTACAGGGAGTATTAAAAGAAGCTTATAACTGGAATTATAGAAGATGACCTTGAGTCAGGGTAATTGTTCCTCGAATTTAGGGTATGCCTTGCATCAAATTTTAGTGGGGAAACAAACAAAAAAGTTGGCTTCTTTTTGGTCTCGGACGAGTTAGCACGAAAAATACTATTAGACCCAGGAATTTTTCAGAAAATAAAATCAGATTGATGGCATTATTGTATTTAAAGTAATTTTTTTAATAATTTTGTTACTAATTTAAAGTTATAAACATACAATTAAATATTCACATCATTCTAATTATGTTTTCTGTTAAATTTGTCTGATTATATAGTATTACTTAATCGATTTGATGGTGGAAAATTTATCAATTTTTAATAACTTTCAAAAGTTATCTGTTTAGTAATTTTTAAAATTTAACAAATTTTAACAACTTTTTACACAAAATTATAATAAAAAATTACCTAATGACTAAAAATTGTTAAAAGTTATCAATTTTTATCAAACACATAAAAAGGTTTAATTACCAGACACACCCTAAGTAATACACAGCTCTTAACTTGATCATCAGGTTTTTATTCTATATATAATAACAAATTGAGGGTTAACTTAACCCTACTTTTTTTTTTTCAATTTTATTACATAATTGCAGCATTTCCTGGGAACTCTGCATGATCCATGGATATATTCAAAAGAAAGCCTAAAAAATTACTTTTACAGCTCTTCAATTTTAACAATTTATCTATGCATAGCTACGTTTTTGTGTTAATAAATAAAATATCGAAACTTCTGTCCCCCCCACCCCAAGAAAAAAAATATCGAAATGGTAAAATCACAACAACATGATTAGGTAAATTAACCACCCGCTCCATTTAAAATAGAGGTGTAATCTGAAAATCGAACCAATCTGATCACTTTGGTTTGGATTGGTTCGGGTATATACTATTTTCGATTCAATTCTAGGTTAAAAAATTAGTAAATCGATATTTTGGGTACGTTTCTTGGGCTAGTAAATACTCAACTTGAACTAACCAAAACTGAAAATAATCTAACCCGAATCAAGTCAAACCAACACAAGCTAACCCAAAAAAATATTATATATAATATATAAATACATGAAAATCTTCTACGAAGCTCAAGTGCTTTGTTTTTCAATGTTCAGCAATGTTTCTACCTTTGATAAGGTTAAAAATTCATTTTGAATCAGATTCGACCAAGATTTTTGTCTTTCAAAATTCATCATTGGTTATTTGAGCATTTAGATATCTTCTTTTGGAACCTGCAATGTAAATCTATCTTGCTTGATTGATCATTTTTAACAAATGGACTCGACCCGAACCAATCCGAAATAGACTAAACTAAGATTGGACCTGATCCAACTCGAACTGATCTAAAATGAAAATCGAACTGAACCAACCTGATATTTTCGGTTCGGTTTAGTTCGGTTCTAATTCAAAATCAGTTTAGTTTCGAGTCCAAATTTTAGGAATCAAAAAAAATCAGTTCGGTTTTGGGTTAAGTATGAATCCGAACCGAACCGATCAATGCACACCCCTAATTTAAAAGAGTAATACTTTTCAATGTGAAAAAATAAATAAATAAAATAAAAATTAGAAGAGCAATGCATGGTTATGTTACGATGAGTAATGTTTTGTTTAGTGAGAGCAATGTTGACGCCAAGATGACAACATCCTGATATCAACCCCATGATGGATGAGATATGCTGATGTTAAGAGATGGAGATTAGTACTTTAATCATTGTGATTATTATTATAACATCAGTCTCTTTTAACTCACTGAAGCTCTTTCTTGTCAAAAAATGATAGGAATGAAATAACATGTATGATTTGGCTATAGACTGCCACATTAATTATATAACAATATATATCTAATGAATATATATATACAATGTCATAAAAAATATATAGAGAGAGAGAGAGATTTATACATGTTTATATGTTACTGTATACATAAAACCCGCCTAGCTAGTTCTACTTTAAAATTATCATCATAGATAACTGAAGTGGATATATATACATTTTAACAGAAAAGCATATGGATTGGTTAATTCATTTAAGACATACCATCCATCTCTCTCTCGTCTCTCTCTCTCTCTCTCCAACAATAAAGAAACTAAAACGGGCATTTCTAATTATTATATAATAACAGGAAAATTATTAGTAATTAATTACTTTCTGATTAGGGCACAGGACTGGCCTGCACCTCCTGTGAAATAGGTAAACGAACATGCAGCGCAAGTGTTGACTTCATAACCAAATAATAATCACATTATTGTCATCTCAGCTCCAATTTCATGCAAATCTTTTTTGACACTTCTAGATAAATTCAGAAAGTTATTTCATATGAGGAACAAATGGAGTTGATTAAAGTATGTACAGGCTTATTTGAAAATTACACTCAAAACACTTTTTTATTTTTTAATTTTACGAAAATTCATTTAATATTTTAATTTCACTGCACACCCACAACGCCCTTTTATCTGCATACTCCCCAAATTAAAATAATTAAAAATTTTTTTAACTAAAATTATTTTGACAACTTTTATTATCCTATTACCATAATTAATTATCCCCCAAAAATTAGTTATATTATAAAAACCACCTCTATTGTCTAAATTAATTAATTAATTAATTGTAAGTTAGTATTTCCCCTACTTGTTAAAAATCGTCTACGTTTCAAGGATCATTTACTTGCTTAAATCAGATTCAGCCATATCTTAGAGTTTTAAGAGCTAAAGTACATACATACATGTATACACATATTGTGTGTATCTGTATGTTTTAAAGTATATATGTTGACTGTGTATGCATATGTATATATATACATGTAATGCAGGGTTGGAGTTTAAGAGGTGATAAGAGCCACTGAATCTTGGTGGGGGATGCTCCCATTAATTAATTCATGGGATGTCGGGGCAGAGAAGTGTCGAGAGCGATGGATCCTGTGGTTAGGTGTCTACGAGGTAACCCATCAATGCCAAATGATCTGTTGATAGCTGGACAAATGTGGACTAGCTACCAACCAGCAATCTCCCCGCACGTGCGCCACTAATTTAGTAAACCCTCTTCTTCGACCTCCTTCCACAATCTAGTGTGAACGTGCAGCTAATAAAAATCAGTCTGAATGCTTTCCTTCCAAGATTGAAGGAAAATGCGGGTGAAAGGGTGTGTGTGTGTGTGTGTATAATAAATATATATTCCATCGTGACCAAACTCTTAAATTATATATATGCACTGATTATATTGAGGAAATATTATATTTTGATAATTAATGATCATGTGAAAATGCATGCCTCACATAACGGCCCATTTTTTGTTCCCGCGTATTATTGAAGTAAATTTTAAAATCAATTCTTATATTACATCTTCATAGCTATAACTTTTGCAGAGGGACAGTGATGAGAAGCAAGTAGAGGTTAAGAATTTAAAATATGAAAATTTAATAGAAAAACTCAGATTTATTCGATAATTTACGGCGAGATCACGAATCAATCTTTAATATATATATATATATATTTAAAAGTCTCATTAATCTTTTGCGCGCGTGCGAAGGAATACATAAAATTATGCAAGACCTTCACCTTTTTCTAAGGACTGAAATGTGCAAGGTTTATTAATTTGGGGAATATACAAGAAGTGGCACACCAATGTTCCCACAACTGGGCTGCCCTCTCTCGCTCGAAAGCAAGAGAAAATAGTAGTTCTAATAATGACACCAATTTATTAGCCAAGGTTTTGGCCTTTGCAGTATTGAACGAGGGAATACAACATTACTTTCTTGCCCCCTACAGGTTATGAAAACTATAACCAAATAAATTGGCAAAACCTAGACCAAATATGACAAACGAATTAAAACTATAACATACATAAAATAATGTACAACACTTCCAGATTGCAATCATTTCCAAGGCACGAAACAGTGCATCTAGTGACGATCCCCAGGAGGAGGAGGAGGAGGAGGAGGTGGCCTTCTACTTGTTTCCCCTTCGAGTGCTGAAAATTGATTACCTGACTGTGGAGGTGGCCGGTGACCATACCCTCTCCCAACACCCTGGATTACCCTAGGGCGCCAGCTAGCTCTATAATCACTATAACTAGCAGCAGCTCCATGAGGTTGGTACCTCCCATGGTTGTATCCGCCTTGTTGATGAAAGTAGGCATTCTGAACCCTGTGATCAGAAGAACCATATGCAAGGAACCTGCTTCCACCATCTTCTTGGAATCCCTGTCGGTAGCATCCATGCCTTGGATACTCCCTATTCCGGGCAGTGAATTGATCGTTCCTTTCATGATAAGAAAGTGACCTACTGTAGGGATCCCTTTGCGACCAGAAAGGATGGCCGGCATATGGTTGGTAGTTACTAGGGTCAAATTGATTCTCTACTGCAGTGGGATTTGATGCACAGCGGTCGTGGCGACCCTGGCCAGTTTGAGCAGGATAGCCTGTCATAGGTGGCACCACCCTGTTGTGTTGCTGATCATGGTATTTATACCTTTGGTAGGAGGAAGAAGGCTGGCCGTGCGTGGTGGCAGTGTAGGATGGGGATGGCCCGCGCATCTGATCATCAAAAATATTCTGATCTGCCTTCAACTGCAAGCTATTAGCCACTAGTCGATGAGCAGCCGTGCCAAGGTGCCAGCCAGAAATGCCCCTGTGGCGGTTGTGCCTGAAGCAAAGACCACAAAACAACAAATGCGAGAGCATGTAAGCCAACAATTTAAAATACTATCAAAGCATACCAGCTATTACAATGTGTGAAAGAAAAAGGCATATTTTGAATACCTTCCATTTTCATGAGGCCTCCTTCCAGAGTCCTCATGCCACAGAGGAGGCTCAGGCTTTAGATATCCTACTGTAACCATCTGAAAATAAATGCATGCATATATATTTAGCTTAGATCATCCAGCCTAGAATCATAGCACAGGTATATGCATGGTGCAGTAAGTGCGATGTTACAGAACCTGCAGGACACCTTCACACCACATTTATGCTTCTTTGATACGTTAGAAATTTACAAAACAAAAGCAACCACAAAGCCCGGAAACAAATGGTGAACTAAATGCAGGGCAGTTAAAAGGTTCTCCATTGTGTTCATAAAGTTCCTGGTTTCAGCTTAGTTAAACAAAACCTCCAAACTAAATCCTAGTCAATAATTCAAGTTTTCAACTTTGCAACACAAGAACCAACAATGACACCATATTAGGTTTCTTTATTTTACTGATTGTCAAACCTTTCATTGCCAGAACCAACTCCAAGATGCTAATCTAAGATTTGTTTGCAAAATGAACAGAAATAGAAGAGACATGGTATGACTAGGAGGGAAAAAAAGCCTGTCATTTTAAGTCTTTTTTGAAAATGCTGTCCAAGTTTCCAGACTAGGCGTCCCATAAACAAAATGAAAAAGCTCAAGACTAATGAGTGTCTCAATAAGCAAGCAAGAAATCAACACATTCATTAAACTTCGGAAGTTGTAAGATAAAACCAACCACGGAAAAGAGAAAAACAGGTAAGATGCTTCAACCATAATGAAAAACATTGGCTGCAAGGAAAATATAACCAAATTTCAAAAGATAAAATGATTGATCACATCTTTTTATTAAAAAGAAATTCTCTACCTAAATCTTCTCCAACATGTCTAAACTACAAGTGTGTCCAACTACAAATACTGTGCTTGATTGAGTATATGTAATTAAAGAAATTGACTTGAAGAAGTCCCGAAAGACACCAACCAAAACAACATATTAAAAATAGATGATGCACTTATGCACCATATCTAACAAATCCAATGGTAAAGAACTGTTCTCAAACCAAACATAAAATAAGTGACGTTGCATTTTCAAATGGTTCCAATATTAAATAATAGTGGGGCATTTTGCTCCTTCTAAGCCTTGATTGACAGTGTATCTTTCATCATCTGCTATATTTTCTTTTATTGACATAACCTTGCTTGAAGCAATAAGGAGATAGACTCATCCAAAATAGCAAAGATGGATGAGGCATCTGCCCACCCCAAATGTTCCAAAAGGAACAAAAGGAATCTCAATGACAAACAGAGAAATGAGATCAGAAAATACCTTCTTTGGGAATATAACCCCTGTTGGTGGTCGAGTGATATGTTTGTGAGCATCTGGAAGTCTGTATATAACACATCTGAATGGCAAAGGGCGGGAAAGCATACACAACGCACAAAGGGTCTTAGATAAATATTGAATCCAATTAATCTAATAAAAGGTTATATTAATTATACGTAATCTTACATGACTTGATTGTTTGTACTATCTTCCATTACTGCAACTGGTGACCTGAAAATTGGGGGACAGGGATCTCCAGCACAAAGGGATATATAACCATTCATCCCACCACTGCATGTCGCCGTAGATATAGTCAATAAATGGTTGAAACAAAACCTAAATTTAGTATTAGAATGATTGAGTTTGCACGTGAATTTCTAAAGATAAGATTTAACAATTATGTTAATGAGATGAGGAATCGAGGTCATTATCACTAAAAAAATAATGTGCAAGACCCAAACATATAAGTTGGTTCGAAGGTTTAAAAGATCAGGATTAGACACAGAGAAATGGAACAAATACAACTCAAGACATCATTTTTGAACAGGTTAAAGTCATGCCTTGTCACAGCATCATCCTATTATCACTAGGACGGTGTGTTTAAGAGAAAATATGCAAAAAAAAACCAATTTTCTTGCCAAGAAACCACTCTATATTGGAAAAAATGGGAAAGGTTATTAGGACAATCTAAATCTATATTATATATAAATTGTGAGGATTAGGGTGTTTTAATTGTTGAGTATAATTAGAAGTCTATACACCTAAAATTATTTTAATTGTTTTAATTATTTTAACTTTTTATTGTCCATTATAAATTAATATAAATAAAATTTAATTATTGAGTATCATTAAGATTCTATATACTAAAAACTTATTAACTAATTACATTATCAATTCACAAAAACTACTTTAACTATTCAACCAAGTAGCAAACTAATTACATTATCAATTCTTAAAAATTATTTTAGTTATAGCTAAATCACTACAATTTTATTAAAAAAAATTATTATTATTAATTATATTCAAAAGCATATAATGAGGGTTAAGCAAATGAATAATTATATACCTAATTATTTAATTACTTAAAATTTTTATTATTTATTATCAATTAGTATAAATAATTTTAATCATTGGGAGAAGCATTCTTTAGGCTGCAATTATGAGTACGCAGTACTTCAATAAATTTAAGCAAATTGTGATTGAATATATTTTGATAGGACACAAAATTATGTGAATGCCACAAATAAATTTGATATAGTTGCAAAAAATAACTACTAATTGAAAGACATAAGAGCAGTTTTTTTTAAGTATTCCCAAAAAAATATACTCACTAAAAGCCTTTTCTCCAAATAAAAATTATTTTATTTTTTATTTTTATAAATGGAAATGAGCTATAACTAAATGGAAATAAATAATTGTGTCTTCATAAATGGAAACGAGGATATAATACACTAAATATACATTAACAAAATTTCTGTAAACATCAGCAATTGAATGCAAAATAACATTTTGAAAGCTTCGATTATGACATGAAATTAGCCCAACACAAACCTGAACCTTGAATCAATTTGCTCCTTGATTTCAGCTCGTTCTTCATTTGTCAATTGCTTACAACGATCGTCAAGATGGAATATGTATGGAGATAGAGGATGAGATAATGCCACAAAAAGCATGTCAAACGTCACACTATTTCTTCTAACTTCTTCCTCCTGCAGAAAAAATATATGGCACTTAATAAGCAAAATAATTTTGCAAAAGAAGTGGGCAGCCAAGCACATTTCAGAAGTTGACTTCAATGTGCCATACCGTCAAAGTATGTTCAATTTTCGCAACCTCTGCAAGAAGACGGGGTTCATCAATGAAAGGCAATTTGGCCACACCCTATAAAATAATCAACATGCAGGAAAAAGACATTCAAAATATTTAACACAAATCAAACACCAAATCATGTCAGATTATGTATGAATAACACAGACCTGCCAAGCATACCGTTTTCCGTTCATGTCTAGTTCAAAATCTGATAAAAAGAACATAAGTAAATAAAAAATGTTTATACTGTTTCAACTTGAGTGCAAATAATCCATTCCATCTAGCAAGTATTAAATCATACCAGTTGGGTAAAAATCTATGATAGGTGAATTTGGATCAGTCATCAATCTCCTGTACTGCTCTGGAAGTGCATGAGCACTGCAAATAAACCAGTTAGAACATCACATAAAGAAAATTTTTAACAGAAGAAAGAGTGATCATTGAAACCTTGCAGCTGGAAAAACAGCCAAGAGCTGACTGAATGGCTTGAATGGGGAACCTAGTTCGAAGCTTATGTTCAGCCAGCCCAGATCCTTCAGATCAGAAGCAAATGGTGCATAGTGAAAAGGATAAAACCTGTAAAAAAATATTATTTATTTATTAATTTTTTTGTGTTGGGACATCACATAGAGCCCAAAGCAAGTCAAAAATAGATACCATGAAGAACCACAAAGCCTCAGAGAAATGGGGAAAATAAAAAAGGAAAAGGAAAAAGAAACGAAGAAGCAAAAATGGTCTTATGAAATATATATATATATATATATATTTATAGTTGTGTGCGTGTGTGTGTGTGAGAGAGAGAGAGGGAGAGGGAGAGAGAGAGAGACCCCTTTTTTTGGGGGGGGGGAGGGAAGAGAGAGAGAGAGAGAGAGAGAGAGAGAATTAGAAGCACTAGCTACTTGAACTTCATGTATGAAGGGAAAAAATCATGTAGAAAGTAGTGACCCTGCTCCACCACAAGAGCACATTCAAGAATAGCCTATATATGCATGTACACAAGCATGTGTGGTTACTTGGGGGCCACCTCAGCACAAAGAACACGTGAGTCATGACAAGAAGGTTTCCCCCATGAGGCATTCCCCTGGCAGAGCTTAGCCGTGACAAGCCCCTGATGGGTACTTCAAGACTTTCCTAGGCTCTAAGTAAGGCTCAAGGATTATCCCCGATGAGGAACGCTCATTTACCTGTGGGATCATTGGGTGCCAGCGGATTGATGGCAAGAATCAAAAGATCCGTCGAGACTCCCACAACAGGGTTAGAGAGAGAGATCACTGGGAGTTGTTCTTATTATATAGGGCTGAATCCCTTGCTAGGTGGATGTGTGCTTTATTTCATGACTTGAAGGACTATTGCTAACCTATATATAACTCCCTTCCCTTTCCAAGGGGATCATCATCATTTGAAATCTCCTTTCCCCAAGTACTCTCTCCCTTACTCCAGACTATCTTGATTCTCGCTCCACTGGCCTCCATAGACCTTGCAATGGACAACACCTAGTATTGTTTTCAAACAGTCAGATCATCCATCTTAAGTCCAATCACCCATAGCATGCAATTCAAGGTATGTTATTTACAGGCAAGCTTCTTTTGAAGAATGGTTAAAAGCAAAGTGCAACAATTCAAGCCCAATGCACGACAGTTACTTTCTGGAAATTCAGCCACTTAAATGCATCACACAGCACATCCTTTAAGTCCCCGTGCAACCATTTGAGCCTTAGTTGTAGATGTTTTACATAAAAAATCTAAATGTTTCAATATTTGAAAATTCTTCAGACATCTGGAAATAGACAAATATCAATATATGTAAGTAAATCTAAAGTAAAATGCACTCCAACAAGAAAGGAGATAGGAAATGGGAAGTAGTGATTTTAACAATGATAAGTTAGAAAATGATGATTAGCCAGAGAAAGTGGGGAATTACCATTGCCAGGAACAGACCCCTTCATAATAATAGTGCATAACCCAACACAAGCCTTCTGTGTACCTCAAAACCTACAAAAGGAAAAAATTTAAACTTTTATTAGCCCCTTAGCAAAAAAGTTAAATTGTCAACTTAAGTGGCTTCAAATATATGAACAAGAAAGCAAGCTGCACAACACAAAATACAAACTAAAGAAGACAATCTGAATTAGGTATCAAATTCCCACTACAATTCCAGATGATATCATTAGTGCCTACCATCTGAGTTTTCACCAATAAATTCAAACAACCAAGGTCCAAATAAGGGTATTAGCAAACCAAATGACAACTTATTCACTAATATTTCTAGTAAGTATCAAAAATATAAAACATTTTTTCAAGTATCAAAAATATAAAAATACTGCAAACTTATTTCTTTTTGAAGGGGCATGAGATCAGCAGCAAAGAGCTCATCAGGAAGAAGGTTCTTTAATAAATTGAACATCAAAGGCGGTCCATTGAAATAACTTACAACGTCTTTTCGTATCCTCTCAAGTTCCTCGGGAGTTTTTGCACCAAATTTTTCTTCATAATATCTCTCCTTCCAACCTGGTTCTCCCAATTTGACCTAATTACAGGAAATCAGAAAAATAAACATTTTACAATTAGTCATAAGTAGTGAGAATTTTAAATAAACTTCATTAACTTATCACAAATTTTATTAAATTACAACAACCAAAGTTATGTTTCAAGAGAGAATTTAAATAACATGCCAAAGCTGATTTGTTTGTCATTTTTACATGACAGAGTGCTTGCAATTAATGATAAACAAGTCTTGGAGTATCAGCTTAAAAAGTTGTTCTAATATAAATTCCAAAGATTTGTATAAAACTAAGCACATTTCTCAAAGCCTTTGATTCTAAAGAAGTTCATTCCAGGCATCCAAAATTTTCCGCTGGTTCCCAAAATTTAACAAAACTTTAACAATTTACCCAAATAAATAAGCACGCATTATGATGCATAACACGGCAATGGTTGATGTCACAGCAAGCACATATGAACCAAGCATATGGAAACAAAGAACATGCATCTAGTTCAAACCTTGTCTTCCTCTGGATTTTCAGAGTTGAAAGCATCAGACTTGTCACGAAGCAACTTCTTTAGCTTTGTTTTCAATTCTTCTCTGTTTTCATGTATCTGAGACTAAGATAACAACAGAGGGAGAACATAACCCAGTAAATGGCATTTCAACTTTGAATTCAATGAGTAACATGATGATGATGATTCTTTTTATAATTAAAAAATTTACTCAATAACCATCAATGGATGCCACTCAATTATAAAACGAACCTCAATCAAACTCCAACTGTGAAGGAACATGTTTTCAACAAAAGATAGAAACTGTTTCCTCCCGACAACAATTACACAGAGCGATATAAAAATAAAAAAGACTTTTCAATCTACATAAAAGGTATTCGATGCCTCGGAAACAACTTCTATTCCTCTCATTCCATATCATCCATACTAAACAAGGAACAATCCTCCAAATTTTTTTATTCCTTTTCTCAACTCGAGTGCTCCACCATACTTCAAAGATTAGTTTCATTTTCTTTGGAAATAACCAATACATACAAAAGGAAGACAAAGACAAATCAAATAACTCCTTGGTTCACAAAAAATGTTACAATGCATAACAATATGATCAGTAGCCTCGCTTCCACTTGCCCAAACAACACCAATTCACTATTATCATCCTCCTCAAAATGAAAGGAAGATAACAATTATTTTCTGTTATTTTTTCTCGAGTGCATACCGGTAGCCATGATAATAAATGAGAAACAATAATGAGCAGATCACAAAAGCACCCAAATTCATACCAATCAAAACTCAATCCGTATTAGTACGAAATAAAATAACGAGTTAAGTGCCTCTCCTAAAGCAGAAAAACATACTTTTATTTCAAGGCTATTTTCTGCTTCAACAATAGCAGCACCAACAGTAGCCCCAGACGACACACGTGCAGTTTTTTGAGTCTGGAAATAGCTTTGTTTAGCATCAGATGTCTCAGACTGCTGGTTCTGAATGTCAAGGGATGACAAGCCCATAGTAGCCTTCCCAAGTTGATTTTCACTTCCAATAGATATTGAACTCACAGAACCATGATCAAATCCTGTCGGTTGGTATGGTGAAGGCAAAGAACCTGAAGCAAGCCGAGAACCATGATACTGAGCAATTGGCACAAGAAACTCGGGTTTAACTTTAGGATCTGCATCATCTCCTCTCTTTGATCGTGTCTTTGCCCGCTTGATTCTTTCAGCTTGCCTCTGAGCAATAAAAGCAACACAGATATCATGTTGGAAGGAGGAAAAACATAGGTCATGCTGTCCCTATTTCTGTATCAAGAGGCTGACATAAATTATTTATTTGAAACCATCAGCTGCAACTGTACTTTTAATATTTTACAATAGATTTTGCAAACCTCTCAAATCCAGCTCATATAAAACTTTAACCTTTTTTTTTTTTTTAACACCGGAAAAAGGCACATAGTATCCAATTGAAAACTTTTTTTAGATAAAATTATTACTATGGAAGTGACTAGTAACCAATTATAACCTTCTCAACAGGAAAATAAGTTCACGGCTTAAAATGGAATTTCACCGTCACATTATAAAATCTACCCTGAGTGCATTACCTCGCAAAAATCGACTACCAGGGAAAACAACACTGGCAGGAATATGATTCACAGGGAACTTACCAACACATGAAAGAGGATACATTTACAATAACAAACTAAGATCTCTAAACAATGTATAAGGTTATGATACATGCTTCCAGGACTGAATAAATAAAGACATAGACGCTAACACATATTCACTATAATGAATGTCTACCAGAAGAAGTTGATTGTGAGAAAGAAAGATATAAACCTGGTGCAACCGTGCTCTTTTCTGGAATATTTTATCCTCGTATGATCCCACGGCCTGAATGAAGTGCTCCACCCTGCCCAGATTAGGCTGCCAAAAAAAAAAAAAAAAAGACACGGATTAAGGACAATACTTCAAACGCATCAAATGACAAAGCAAAACACTATAACTTAACGACAGAAAGTCAACTGAATACCTTGCTTGCATCAGTCAAATAGCCACCCAGTGCTCCGAATTCCTTTTTATATACAGCCATCAGCAAGTTGATTGCACCCTAAAAACCAATAACAATAAATAATTTAGATAACAAAAGGTAAACTAATTTTTTCCACTGTACTGACTTAGAAGAAAAGATATTATAAATAGTAGGCGTAGCAGTACAGACTAAAGAACACAACAGTGCAAATGTTTCAAATGTCTATGGGATTGCTTGGACATCCATCCATACATCTAATATACTTTTGTGGTTCCAGTTATAATAATGAGAAAGATTTCTATATATTCGCCCAAATCGGTCATGTAGGTTTCAAGAAATTTCTAAAATTCCAAATTTTCTATCAACACGGAGAATTATTAAATGTGAAGGAACGGCCATGTCTAGATGATTTTGGCTGTATAGGAATGATATTAGGTGTTGCTTACAAAAGAGGATCGCCGCCCGTTAGACGAGTAATAGACAGCATAGAGCAAGAAGGGAGAGAGTAATCTACCAAAGCATGGTTATGGAGAATGAAGGAATGCATGGTTATAAAGCAAGAAGGGAGAGAGTATACATGTTTACGGTGAGAGCTCTATGGTTGAATTTGGCATTGAAATTCTCAACACAATTCAGATAATAAGGGGCTTGAAGGAAGTAAAATGCTCACCCACCTCACGAATCTCCAGTGTGGGCATATGTGGTAAAAAATCATTGCCAACAAAGAAACACATGAAGACAAAGTCATCAACAATACGCTCAAGATCAATCTCAACAGGAGGATTAGGAATTCTCATTTCATATTCCAAATACTCTCTAAGAGTCCAAATGTTGAGAAACTGCAAAATGTAAACAAGTTAGGGTAACAAGGACCAAAATAATCAATGGAAAGGGGGGGAAAAAAATGACCTAACCTGTTACTTCACTGAATAGGAGTTGAAACAAACCTGATATGGCTTTTTGGCCACAACTTCAGCATCACCTTTCCCATGAAACTCCCCTGCCTTCCTCTTTGCCTTTCCTTCACAATCTGCTGCAAAATGGCCCATTTGACCACATAAGAAACATTTGTCTTGTTGTCCAGGGGTGAATACAACCTGAGAAGCAAAATTGGGGGTACACATGTTACTTGCTGAAAGTGAAGAGAAAAAAAGTTACACATTATAGATATCCCTGCGAGGTATCATTTTATTTTGATGGAACTGAATCTATCGCACCTATCAATCAATTTCAAAAATAGACGATAGTTGAAGAAAGGAAAAAATCACAGTCACTTGTGACATTTTCTCTTCTATATAATTCTTGGAACATAGAACAAACTTCTTCCTATAATTCAAAAATAACCAACCAAGCAAATCTGAACAAATATGTTCTTAAAACACAACAAGACTTTTACAATGCAAAAACACTAACCTCCCTAAGTATTGAAAAATGAACTTCATGCGTAGCTAAAGCCAGCATGATTAGATCTGCATCCTGTTTGTGCATCAGAAATTAGAAATCCAATAACAATCAATAGTTAGAAGAGCTTAGCAAAAACAGGAAGCACATCATTAAAGGATTCAAAGGTATGCCAAAGGAGAAGCCATACCAAACCATACAAGCAATGCTGTGTATTCGGATCATAACCAGGAAGATCCCTCTGAAGTCGAATATACGACATAATTTTGTGTTCCCCTTCACCAGGAACATTTGCATCAGAAAGGATAACCTTCAAAAGAACAGAAAATTAAGCAGAAACTAGAGCGCCCATCCTTCACCATGACACACATCAAGGCACATGTAAATAATCGAAGTGACAAGAAACCAAAAGCAATTGGTGAAAACCTCATGGAACCTTCACATGAAAAATACCTTGATAGATTTCCACCCAGGATCATTGTTAAGTCTAAGATGGATGTAGTACTGCAAAGCTATGGACAGAACAGCCATAAATTCAGTTCCAGGAGTGATGACATTAGAATCAAAAACTTGTGATTCCTGTTTTGGGGGAAGCTTTCTGCCTTCCCTCTCAAACTCCTCACACAACCTTTCTTCTTCAGCTGCCTATGAAAGAAGAGTTCATAGAACAAATCACCACTCTTGAGGTTTTAGATAGTTGGCCATTCCAAAGTTAATAGTTATACATGCAGAAGGCACATACCGCATCTGCTGCGTCTTTAGCAGCTCTAAAACGCCTAGACCGCTGTTGATTCATCTTTGCTCTTGGAGCAACACCATCTGCCAGACATTTATAGATAATCAGTAATACACAACATAATGAAAAATATGAAAATTTACCAACTTTCAGTTTATAGATAAGAAGACTTTTCAACCTTATTACCCACCAATAGCCATGTATAGTAGCTTTCGGGGTCGCACCATTATGAAAAGTCTATCTATGTAATCAAATATGCACTGGAATACCTCCTCAAAAGTGGTAGGAGACGGCTGCAAGGTGCAAAGAGGGGTATTATAGCATGTTTGTATAAGTCGTAAAATAAGTGGCAAAACATGAAAAATAGAAAGAGATACAAATAACTCAAATCTGCATAAAATAAATGAAAGAATATAATAAAACTTTGAAGCCCAATGCAAATTTATTAAAAATCAATAATGTTAGAAGAAAAGAAAAGAATTCTTGTTTATTGATGTGTGTTGAATACAAGATACAAGGTCCCTTATATAAGTGGGACAATAACCCTAATCCTAGTATGATATGGATAGGACAATAACCCTAATCCTAGTATGATATGGATAGTAATCCTAATTATGGTATGATACATAATAAGGAATCCATAAATTACAAGATTCTAAATATAATACTAACTATATATAATACCAAACTTAACACCCCCCCTCAAACTCAAGGTGGTAACGCAGGAATCAACTTGAGTTTGGCGATTAATTCAGAAAAGCGGCCAGGAGGATGAGCCTTTGTGAAGAGATCTGCAATTTGATTCGCTGAAGATACAGAAATAAGACGAACAGAGCCTTGTCTGACATGTTGACGAATAAAGTGACTATCTATTTCAATGTGTTTGGTGCGATCATGAAAAACATCATTGTGAGCAATCTGAATAGCACTTTGATTGTCACAATATAATGGAGTGCCTGTAGAATGAGGGACACCCATATCAGTAAGGAGCCACCTAAGCCAAAGGAGCTCTTGAGTAGTATCAGCGAGAGCACGGTACTCAGCTTCAGTACTAGAGCGAGCAGTGAGGGTTTGTTTCTTACTACGCCAGGCTATGAGAGAGGTCCCTAGAAAGGAACAAAACCCTGTAGTGGAGCGACGATCAGTCGGATCACCAGCCCAGTCAGCATCAGAAAAGGCATGTAACTCAAGTGGAGAATGTGCTGAGTAATAAAGACCATGAAACATAGTGCCCTTGATATAGCGAAGAATGCGGAGTAACGCAGTAAAATGATGAGACCGTGGAGCAGCCATGAACTGACTAACAATATGGACAGCATAAGCAATATCAGGGCGAGTGACAGTAAGATAAACAAGGCTACCAACAAGTTGACGATACAAAGTCGCATCAGATAAAGGTGTACCATCAAGAGGAGTGAGACGAAGCTGTGTATCAATCGGGGTAGAAGCAGTCTTACAATCAGAAATACCTGCCCGTGTCAAGAGATCAGAGGCATACTTAGCTTGAGAGAGAAAATAACCAGAAGAATCACGGGAGATCTCCAAACCCAAGAAATAATTGAGAAATCCCAAATCCTTCATCTCAAACTGGCGACTGAGAAATTGTTTGAGATGAGAAATGCCAACACTGTCATCCCCAGTAATAATCATATCATCCACATACAGAAGAAGAAGAACAGATCCAGCTGTAGTGGTGCGGAGAAACAAAGCAGAGTCATATGAACTGGAGGTAAATCCAAACTCATGAATAGTAGAACTAAATTTTGCAAACCAGGCACGGGGAGCCTGTTTCAACCCATATAGTGCTCGACGAAGCTTGCAAACATGAGAAGATGGAACAGATGAGCCAGGAGGAGGCTGCATGTAGACTTCCTCAGTGAGATCACCATTCAGAAAAGCATTCTTAACATCCATCTGATGAATGTCCCAGTTACGAGCAGCAGAAATAGCAAGTAAGCTGCGAACAGATGTAAGCCTAGCAACAGGAGCAAAAGTTTCTTCATAGTCAATGCCATACTCCTGAGTGAAACCTCGAGCAACAAGACGAGCTTTGTGTCGCTCAATGGAACCATCTGAACGAGTTTTGATTTTGTAAATCCATTTGCAACTGATAGCAGTTTTCCCAGGAGGAAGAGGAACCACATCCCAAGTATGAGTTTTCTCAAGAGCCTGTAGCTCATCATCCATAGCGTGCTGCCATAAAGGATTAGTACAAGCCTCACGGTAGGAAGAAGGTTCATGAGTAGAAAAGGCAGCAGAACCAACAATATAATCACGAAGACGAACAGAAGGTTGTGTTACCCGTTTAGGACGTTCTGAAGGAGGAGAATTGTCAATAGGAGAGGGGGGAGAATACTCATCAGGAGTGGTCACAGGTCCAGCAGAAGGCCCAGGTGTCTCGGGATGAATCGTAAGTAGTGGCGGCTGAGAAATCTGTGGACTTTCTGTATCAAATATGTCAGAATGCAAATCAGTAGAAACATCAGTAAAAAGAGGAATGTGGGAAGAGGGAGAAAGTTGAAATGAAGAAAGAGTGGAAAACATCTTGTGTTCCCAAAAGACAACATGTCGTGAGACACGAAGACGCCGAGAAATGGGATCCCAACAACGATACCCTTTATGTTCAATACCATAACCCAGGAAGCAACAGAGACGAGAGCGTGGTTCAAGTTTAGTGCGTTCATGAGGTTGAAGAAGAACAAAACAAGCAGAACCAAACACTCTAAGATGAGAATAATCAGGAGGAAATCCATACAAGCGTTCAAAAGGGGTAGTATTACCAAGGACAGAGGTGGGAACACGATTAATGGTATAGGCGGCAGTAAGAGCAGCTTCCCCCCAAAATTTTTCTGGACAAGAGGATGAAATAAGAAGGGCACGAATTGTATCAAGAAGATGACGGTGTTTGCGTTCAGCCCGACCATTCTGCTGAGATGTCCCAGGACAAGAAAGATGAGATAGGGTCCCCTGAGAACGGAGAGCAGATAGAAACTCAGAGTCAAGATATTCCATAGCATTATCAGATCGAAAAACTTTGATTGTACTAGAAAATTGGTTTTTCACCATTGCTGAGAAATCAGAGTATATTTGTTTAAGTTCAGAACGTTTAGTCAAAAGGTACAACCAAGTATAACGGGTAAAATCATCCACAAAAATAACAAAATAGCGAGAGCCGCCCATAGTGGGAGTGGGTGAAGGCCCCCAAATATCCGAGTGAACAAGATCAAAAGGTGCAAGAGAAACAGAATTGCTATTATTAAAAGGTAAAGCATGTTGTTTAGCAGTTTGACATGATAAACAATCAGTTTTCTCAGAAACCACATGACCCAATTGACCACTAGAAATTAAGGTTTTCAAACGACTAAAAGACACGTGACCCAAACGACAATGCCAAAGATTAAAAGTAGAGGCTGGGGAAGCAGAAGCAGCAGCGGAAGCAGCAGAAGTAGCAGCGGAAGTAGCAGAAGGTAGTGGAAGCTAGAGGTAAACAATCTCAAACAGACGTCCATGCTTACGGCCGATCCCAAGAACCTGTTTCGTCCGTGGATCCTGCACCAAACAACCAGAAGCAGAAAAAGTAATGATGAGACCCAGGTCACATAATTGACCAATAGACACAAGATTTAAAGTAAGATTGGGAATATGATAAACTTCAGAAAGAGAAATAGATGGTGTAGAAATGTGACCAGTATGAGTAACAGACATATGGGTACCATCAGCAGTATGAATGGTGGGAATAGAGGATGATGGAGCAATGGAGGAAAAAATAGTAGAATCCGAAGTCATATGATTGCAACATCCTGAATCAAAATACCAAGAGGAATTACCTGGCATGACGGAAAGAGCAGTAGATGGAGATGTACCAGTTTTGGCAAGAACTTGCTGAATGATGGATTCTACATCAGTCATAGAAAATGATGGATCAGAAGATGAGGATCCGTCTGAAGCAACAGCAGCAGTGGTACGGGAGCCAGAAGATTTGGCTGAGGACGTAGAAGATCCTCTTTTGAAAGGAGCCTTGGAGGAGGAAGCCTTGGGACAGTCACGCTGAAAATGACCAGGAGCTGTTTTGTGACAAGTCAAACACTTACGAACTAGACAGTGCTCAAATGAATGAGTATGTGGTAGACCCCTGTTTTGACAGTAGATGCAGGAGTGAGAAGCTGATGATCCAGAAGAGCGAGTGTGAGATATGACAAGGGCGGCATCTGGAACGGAGGACGGTGTCGTAGCAAGAACTGAGTCCAACGTCTTGGTTTTGAGGCCAAGACGGGTTTCTTCAGACAAAAGTTCTGAAATAGCCTGTTCAAGAATGGGTAGTGGCATGCGATGGAGCAACGAGGCACGAACCGACTCAAAGGTGTCATGAAGAGCCATAAGGAAGAGCAACAGTCGTTGATGATTGCGGTGGACAGTGTACAATTGAGCATCCTCAGAATCTTTCCAGGTGGGTTCACATAAGGCAAGCTGATCCCAAACAGAGGACATGTGAGAGAGGAAGTCATTGACGGACTGCCCAGGCTCTTGACGCATACGGTGTAGATTCTGAAGTAGCTGATATTGATGGACATGACCAGTGGTCTGATAACGATCCTTTAAGAAATCCCAAATAGCCTTAGCCGGAGAAGGATACTGAGCATCATCATGGAAGCGGCCAAATTGAAGACTAATGGAAGGAACAGTAGTAGCACGAAACCAGGTAACAATCTGGTAATTCTTGCTTTCCCAATCGTCAAGACGATCATCAAAGGCTGATTGATCCTCATTGTCTTTCTGAATAGGTTTTGTCTGAGAACCAGAGATAATACGCCATAAACGACGGCCCTTGATAAAACCAGAAAGGGCTTGGGCCCACAAAACATAATTGGTCCCATCGAGAATGACAGAAAGGGACGTAATGTTGTCGGAGCGGTCTATAGAGGTAGCTTTCAAAAGGGCACAACAAACAGTAGATGAAAAACAGAGAAGAATGGGACAAAACGGAGATCACCAGTGTGTCCGGAATGCCGAAAAAGGTCAGGAACCGGTCTGAACCGGCTGAAAAGCTGACGGAAGATGAGTGAACCGGCCCAAAGGGCGAACTGAAACCGGTTCGGGATGAACCGGTCTGGATCTGGCAGCGGCGCGTGAGATCACGCGCGGAATTCAAGCGACGCGTGAGGGCGCGTGCGGGCTTCGTTTTGGGGCCGGTTGACGGTGGTAGGTTCGTCTCTGAGAGAGGGACCCGATGATATATATATCCTCGAATAACTGCAAGACGAAGACGAACAGAAGCGAAAGAAACAAGAACTTCTGAAAATCACGGGCAATCGTCAGGCAGTCTTCAGGCGGCGCGTGAGAGCGCGTGGAGACTTGTTTCGGCTTCTGGTTGATGGTGTTAGGTTCGTCTCTGAAAGAGCAACCCGATGATATATGGAGATCTCTGAATAACCGCAAGATGACGGATGATAGAAGCAAAACAGACAAGAACGTCTGTAAATCACGCAAAAAAAAAAAAAAAATACCAAAATTTTCTAGAAAATAATGGCTGAAAAAAAATATGAAAAGAATTAGAGCGAAGGCTCTGATACCATGTTAGAAGAAAAGAAAAGAATTCTTGTTTATTGATGTGTGTTGAATACAAGATACAAGGTCCCTTATATAAGTGGGACAATAACCCTAATCCTAGTATGATATGGATAGGACAATAACCCTAATCCTAGTATGATATGGATAGTAATCCTAATTATGGTATGATACATAATAAGGAATCCATAAATTACAAGATTCTAAATATAATACTAACTATATATAATACCAAACTTAACAAATAAAATATAATTAATCTGAGAAAATAGCAAACAATAAGGCAATCCCCAATAAATACACAACATTAAAGTTCAAAAAAAAATGATTGATTTTTGGTCCCTACACCACAATGTTGTCAGGATCACGGACTCACCTGTGAAACCACAATGCGGATCATGTGACCCCAATTATGGGTCAATCTCAATCCGGATCATAATTTTGTTCCAATGTCAAGTGCTAATGAAAAATACTAAAGTGGCCTATTTTATACTTTTTTTTTAAATTGAGTTTACTAGTTGTTTTAAATGTTCAAAAATATGAATTATTTATTTTATATCATGTCATGTTTATAAATTTATGTTTTATTTTACCTGTTTATTTGTACACTAAAATCATAAATGGCTTGCTCTTAAGTGAACCACAGCTCCAAATGGCATTTCAACTAAACCTACTCCTATTGTATGCATTCTCGTACCACATACCATAGCGAATTGAATCCCAAGTTAATTGGCACCCCACCTTCTTTGCAGTGACCACAACCAGGAAGGAAGGGGAGATGTGTTCTATCCACAAGCAACGTTTCAGAAAGTAAATAAGCAATAAGCAAGAAACAGTGGTAGTCAATTAAAAGTTTCAGTTGTCCTCATAAGTTCATAACCCAACCTAAAATAGTCAAAACTACCATATTTATGCCCTTAACACTGTTCAAAACTTGACAAGACTACCTGTTACAGCATAGTCAAAACTAACAAAATTTACAAATTTAAAAAGCAAGAGAAAAAAAAAATCTAATTTTTATTTTTTTTTTTCCATTTTTTTTTATGACCAATAAAGGAAAAATATCTAAGAAATAATAACATATCAAAGTAGGGGTTGACTTGTGGTACTGTATTTTACTATTTTAGGGCTTGGGTTTGTTGTTAGACTATTTGGGATGGGCCTAGTAAAATTTTCAAGCCAAATATATTGCTTGAGGCTTAGCCTAAAGATATTGAAATATAATTTTATTATTTGTATATTATGAAAATTAAAAAACCCATTCATATATTTTCGGGCTTGGGTCTGTTGTTAGGCTATTTGGATGGGCCAGGAAAATTTTTCAAGTCCAATAAACTGCCTAAGACCCAGCCTACAAACATTAAAATATAATTTCATTATTTATATATTATAAAAATGAAAAAATGTACAAGGAAAATTAGAGACACAACAAACAAACAAAAAATTAGAAATATCTTATTATTTGTTGGATTATTAATTGGACATTGCAACTTTGTTTATTAATTTTTCATTGGTGTAAATTGCGAAAAAAATAGGATAAATGATAAAAAAATAATTTATAAATAAAGTCATAGGCCCAGGCTTGGGTAAAAAAATATTATCCCCAGTCTGCCCATTGTCGAACTTCTATCAAATAGTACTATCCCCTCAAATATTGGGGTGTTTTTTATGAAAAAAATAATAAATAAAAATTAAAGTGATGCGAATAAATATGATAAATTCTTTGCCTATATAGTGCATTTGTAAACAAAATTTTGGTAACTTTTGTCAGTTGGAACGTTTTATGCGTTTGGTCAAAAATTGGTAAGTTTCAGCAACTTTTAGTTTGGTAAAAAGTTGCTAATTTTTTAGTATGATTTCGTGGAAATTTGCTAAAATTTAGGAGTTGCCAACTGAGCAACTTTTGAAAGTTGCTAAAGATTGTAAACTTCTTGATAACCAAACGGGGACAATGCAAATTTAGATGTATTCAAGTAGCTTTTCAAATTGTTATAGTTTGTGTTCATATTTTTCAATTTCCATAATTGAAATACTAACAAATAACTTGTGCCTATAGCATTTCTCGACTAAAATAAAATATGCATATATTTTTGTACCCTCTCTCATTCTTTATCGCGCAACATAATATTGAGAAGTAAAATTTTTGTCTTTCTCAATGCAAATCTTTAGATATCATCATTAAATTCAACTAATGTAAAATGACGCAAAGGCAGGACGAGAGTTTGAGGATAAAGTTTGTAAAAAATTTCAGTCATTCGTTGAAAAATAAAACTCAATCCTAACATTTGGATTTTAGTTTGTAAAATGAACATTTTTGAAATGTGTTGTGTTTTATTATATAAATATAGATATAGTCGACCTTGTCAATTCAAATTTAAAATTAGAATTTAGAAAAAAATCACTCTACAAAGATTAATTTTATTCAAATATTTATAAAAATAAAAAAAATAGAACCTGAATATAAAATTTTAATTAGTTTTATAAAAATAACTTAAACAGAAAAATTATTATTATTAATTATACGTGCTTTATAAAATAAAATAAATACAATCAATATGACTAATTTAAATTTAAAATTAGAATTTTAAAAAATAACTACCTCCAAACCTAATTAATATTCGATGTTTTTTCTACTTTTAAATGTTAAAATACTAAAAATTGTTGTAATAAGAATAATAACCTAATTATTATTTAAACTTTTTCAATTTATGTTTCTTAATTCAATTCCATTTCTTATTTGTATTTTTAATTTAATTACTAATATAATTGAAATATATAAATTTAATAATAATATTAAATTTTTAAGCAAGTATATCTACTTTTGAAATCCATGAAAAGGCGGGTCACTTTTTAGAACCTAAGAAAGTGGTCCGTTTTCAAGAACTCTTTTTTACATTTATTAAGATCCTATGTCACAATTCTAGTACCTTTATGCCCAAAAAAAAGTAAAATTGTAATATTTAGGCGATGTGGGACTAGGACAAAGAAATAAAAATTTTGAAAAAAAATTTTGATTTATAAAAGATTTCAGCCACTACTTAAAAAATAAAATTCAATTTTAGCCAATTTTAATTTATATTTATTAAAATTATGTGAGGGACGTTTTTAAAATCCGTACTATTTTATTATATGGATATTTTCATGTAGGTTCGCTGGAACCGCCACAAATTTAACGCAGTCAAATGTTCATTAAATTTTGCCAGTTCACAAACATAACGAAAATGAAAACGACAAAATTCACAAGACAACATCAATCAGTTGAATCGGGTAACGAAGAAAAACAATTGAGAACAGAGATTGGACACGCACCCGGTCCTCGGGATGGAAACAGGGATGAATAATGCCATTCATGTCCAGATAAAGGTTACTGAATTCAATGTTGTTAGGATTAGGTTTACTGGTGTCGACGGGAATCTTGACGCCGTCGATCACAACGGGCTCTTCCTCAATTACATCAACCACCACCAACGGATACTTCTCCGCCAGCCACCGGTAGAATGCCGGAACTCCCATCGCAGGTAATTGGCTTAAGCGCTGATAACTTCAATGCTCAGATTTCTCAGAAATTCAAACAAACAATGTATAGATACAGAACTTGTATGCGTGTATGTATATATATGTATATATAGATAGATAGAGTAATGTGGAGAAACCCTAACGTAAACTTGAAAAATACAGAGAGAGTGCCCGTTTGAAACTCCAACGGAGAGAATAGAGAGGGAATATGCGGACAAAGGAAATCGAACTCCATTTTTTTGCGTGAGCTCACAAGCAATCAGACTGACGAAGCCGAAATAGGAAGCGAACGGGGTAAAAAGGGAGGAAAACTGGGGAGAAACTGGAGGGAAATTATGTTGAATCATTCTTTTTTTCCCGTAATAGGATGGAAGATTTTTTTTTTTTTTTTCCCCATCCATTCAACCTTAAAATTAGCTCGAACCGGTAAAATATTATATTTACTTCCTTACCCAGTAATCAATTTCATAACCCTAAAAACAAAACAAGATTAGTCAAAACACGTACAAACTATCCCAAATACCTTAAGTTAAAAAAAAAAAAAAAAAATTCACCTCCTCCTCTCCCAACCAAATCAACATTTAGCCATTGTTTGTTTGGGAGATTTAGAGAAGGACTTGGATTCCTAATCTCGTGAGACTCAAAAAATTTGGTATTTAATATCAATAAAAGAAAGTAGACGAGTAATCCTTTCGAATTGCTAATTTCCCAAAGTAGGGTATGTACCATCCCATAAGGGTTGCAATATTATTTATATCCTAATTTCGAATTCGCTTCTTATTAATATTTAAAAATTTTAAATTATTTTTTATAATATTTTACGTAAAATCATATCTTTTATCTCATTTTATATCACATCAACCAAACACTAAAAAAATAATCTCACCGTATTGGGTATGGTTGGAGTTATATAAATTTGTATAAATTTATAAAAGTTAATATCCCATACTTTGTGCAGTGAGTAAAAAATTTAAATTTTACAATCTCATAATACGTGTTTGCAGAAATTTGTAAAATTTTATATTTTTTTAACTTCAAACAGCACAATTATGTGATATTACTTATATCTTATCATCCAATCCCTCCCATCAAACATATCGTTGGATTTGAGTTTTCTTAATTGAAAGTGTTATTAAAATAAATATTTTTATGCAATTAAATAACATACTTAAAGTTAAGTAAAAATAAATTTAAATTTTAGTTTAAAATCAGATAAAATAGAAAAAATGCCAAAAAAAAAAAAAATTTGACTTCTCTAACTATTATCAAAGGTAGATGCTTACTCAATGGATTTTGCTGGTAGTTGTACGCAAATTAACGAATTAGAGTGTTTGGCCAATGGATACACCCCAGTTCACGAACTCGCAAAAACGATCCCAATCCCTTCCTTAAGGTAAAAAAAAAAAAAAAAGGAAAAAGCAAAATTAAATGCATCACTCTGTCAGGTTTCGTTTGGCAAAGTTCGGATCCATTTGACAATATTGCTATTTTTTTATTTGTATTTAACTTTTTATATATATTTTTTATTTTTATTTTCTATTATTATTTTTTTTTTCCTGAAATAAAAACAGAAACTAATTTTATTTATAGTAGTTAATTTTTATTCTATTAAAATATTTAATTTTATTATTTTTAAGAAAATAAATTTAAATTAATAAAATATACTTTGTATTATTTAATTAATTAAATTTAATTAGATTGTTTAAATTAAATTAAATTACTTTAATTTTATCATTTATTCAAATAATTTAATTCAATAAAAATAAAACATATTAAATTTCATTTATTAAAAATAATTTAATAAAATATGTTTCGTATTAATTTAATTATATTATATATTAAAAATAATTTTACTTTAATAAAATATTTAAATAAAATAATTTATTTCAATATCATATAAAAAATAAACAAAGTGTTAAAATTGAAAAAATATTTATAACAAAAAAAAATAATGAAAGTGAGGACACTTTTTATTTACGTTTTCTGTTTAAGTTTTTATTTTTAAGAAAAAAATAAAAATAAATTTAATAAATATGTTTTTGTTGGTCATTTTTAAAAAACTGTAAACATGAAAAAAAATAGTAAATATAAATATTACTAAATAGGGGCTTTATTGCCCCTCCTAAAAATAGAAAAAAAATAATTTGTGCTTGGATGAAGTGTTTGGCAACATAAAAGAAAGAAGAAGGAAAATAAAAAGAAATTGCAAGAGGAAAAAAATATAAAATCTCAAGTACAATTTATTGTTTAATTAAATTAGAAAATATAAGAAAATATATATTTTATTAATAAATAAATTATTTATTTATCAAATCTCATAAATTTTTTCCACCAATTTCCGTTAAAACTCGATAAGAAAAGTAATTGCTAATCCCTTATAATAAGGCGCCATTTGAGAAGTCATAATTTCTAATTACTCAATTTTTTTAATTTTTTCTAAAATAACAAAATTTATCATTTTACCTTTCAAATTTCTTTTAGACCATGAATGACACAAATATTAAATTAATAAAAAGTTAAAAAAATTATTTACTAAAAGAATAACTTTTTTATTAAACATAAAAAAATTAACTTTCTCCATATTGAGCTCTAAATTTTATTAAAAAATACAAAAAAATCTCTAAAAAATTCTAACTATTTACTAACTATACGAATTATGAGATGATAATTTTTATTAAATTTTGCTAACTTTTTGGTATTCGAAACACACTGTAGCTTCTAACCTAAAAAAAAAAAAAATTATGTTTAAATTATAATTTGCAGTCTTTTAAGCTTATTAGTCACTCTAAAAAAAAATATTGCTTTTAAGTCATATTTGTGTAGAAAGTTTTGTGATTAGGTCACACTTTTGAGTAGGTCTCGCGAGTTTGTTTTAAATATAATTTCTAATATATCAAGAATACATTTTATTTCTATAATCAAGTTAGACGAGAGTTGTTGGAAATCGCGCTAACCAAAAATCACATTTCTTCCGTTTTGTTTTCCTTCCTTATAAATCACGTGAAGATATGGTATATCATTGATTTGAACGAGCACCGACTGAAATTAACATTGGTCGACGAAAGAGTATATACAAATCTGTATTACGCATTAGGTGAGTTTGTGTTGTCAACGATTCCCGGCAGTCATGTCTTCGAATTTGATATTGCTCTGTAAGTTCAATATGGCGACTTTTATAGTAAATGTGAATTGTGAAATGTTGCTTTCAGATTTTGCGTTGAAAGTGTGAGAATTAGTTGAGTTTGAATGTGAAAAATGTGTCATTTAGTTACTTAATCTATGAACATATTTCATGTTTTTCTGAGAAATGATGTTGATTTTAAACATATGATGATGTTGGCTCGCATGGTTGGTTTATGTTATGTATCGATTGATATTTTTTATGGTAGTATGAAAACAGTACCAGTACTGTTTCTAATGATACCGGTACTGTTTCTAATAGTGTATCAATTGATACTATTTGCAGTGGTGGTACTAGTGTGGATTCGTATGATGATTATTGTGATGTTGATGTGTATCATAGTTCAAGTTCAATCAGTAAGGATAAACCATTGTTGTGTTCTAATTGGTCGTCGTTAATATTGAGAGCGGGACAAGAATTTGTTGGAGGTGTTGATGAGTTTCGGGATGTAATTTGTCGATATGCTACAGAGGTTGGCTTTGAGTTCATGTATGAGAGGAATAACAAGAACAGAGTTGAAGTTGTTTGTGCAAAGAAGTTCGCGGAAGGATCTCCTTGGTCAATTGTTGCATTGTTGTCAGAAGTTAATGGTAATGTTTACATAAGAAAATTCAACAATGTTCATAATTGTGGTCCGACAATTATTAGGGATAGGTTTAAGAGGATGAGCATGACAATTTTGGGTAAGTTCATTGTTGATCAGGTAGCATTAAAACCTTTAATGTCGCCAATCGATATTATTATATTTTTTAAAAACAACTATAGTATGAAAATTAGCTATGATAAGGCTTGGAGTGCTGTAGAGAAGGCTTAAGCCATGATTTATGGTGAGTACGATGATTCGTTTAATCAGTTAAGATGGTATGTCAAGGCTACAATGGATCTTAACCCAGGCAGTCATAGTGTGTTGGATGTGGATGAGGGTACAAGTCGGTTTAGACAGTTGTTTGTATCATTCAGGGCTAGTATACGTAGATTCAAATATTGCAGGCCTATTATTTTTATTGATGGTACTTTCTTGAAGTCACGTTTCAGGGATATTTTGATTGCAGCTATTAGCAAGGATGCGAATAATGGTATGGTACTATTCCCAATTTTATGATACTGTTATATTGTTAATTAGCTTGTTCTTTAGATTTTTTTTTTTTTTTTTGGTATTATGATTTATGTATTTTTTATTTTTAGTTGAATTGTTACTGTGTTTTAACAAATTGTATTTTGTATTTTTCGTTGACGTTTTATTAAGGTTTGTGTTGTAAAAATGTAATATATATGATACTGTCAGGATATAGTTGACAGTACCACATATGTGAATCTTATATATGGTACTATTATGTATAAAATGCACGCTCTTGTAAAAACAACACCAAATATATGTTGTATGAAAATAGCCCCATTAAACACAAAATCAGTCATATATCCAACATATGCCTGATAGTACCACATACATATGGTACTGTTTTTGATAAAAACATGTTTTAATGTGGTACTGTTTATTTACTTGATCATATTTTTAAATGTTCATCTGCAGGGTTATTTCCATTGGCATTCGCTGTTGTTGATTTAAAGAATTTCGATAATTGGTCTTGTTCCTTGGTCATTTGCGTGAGATATTGGATCCCTCTAAAGATTTTACATTTATTTCCGATAGAAATCCTGGATTGATGGAATCTTTGCCAATTCAGTTTCCTACATCTCATTATTTTTTCTATCTACAACATTTAAAGAACAATTTGAGGGATAAATTTAGTCGTGGTAACACATCTAATGGGTCTCGTGAATACATTGTGAACTTGTTTTGTCAATGTGCTTATATTCCCACAATTGCAGCATTTAAGGAGAAGTTAGTGTGTTGAAGAGGGAAGGGGGTGCAATTGTTGATAAATTTTTTGAGTGGATTGCCTGTGCAAAATTATATTAATATGTATTCTTCTAGTAGAAGGTATGGTGAGATGTCTTCAAATACCGTTGAATCTTTTAACTCATTAATTTTTGATGTAGGAAATATGCCAGTGGCACATTTGGTCGACAAGATTAGGGCGAAATTAATAGAATGGTTTGCCATAACAAAGTGCGATGCTGCAAAGTGGAATGGTGTGCTATGTCCATGAATGGAAGAGACGTTTGCTTCACTTGTTGATGCTGGTAGAACATGGAGCGTTAAGACGTGTTTAGATACTATTTATGAAATATTTTCTAATCCTACAACAACTGTTGATTTGGTGAATTGTACATGTTCTTGTTATAGTTGGCAAATTTCTAGTTTTCCTTACTCTCATGCATTTACTATTATTGGGAGGATTAGTACACCTTTGAGTAAATTTGTTAATGAGTACTTTCATGTAGATAAGTATAGATTGGCATACAAAGGTGTGATTGTTCCGATACCGATAGCTACAATACAAAAGTTTGAAGATTTTAATTGTTGTTCGATATTACCTCCATTAACACGGAGACCAACTAGAAGGCCAAAAAAGCATAAGATTAGATCAACAAGTGAGCTTGTACGAAAAATTCGTTGTGGTCGCATGGGCTCTCATAATAAGAAGACTTACAAAGAGTTGTTAAGTTGATTTATTTTTTTTTTCCAAAATTATGCTGTATAGAAGTGTGTTATTTTTTGTTTGTTATGGTACTATTTTTCAATTAATAATGAGTATGTTTGAATTCATTCGTGTGATAGTTATTTATTCAGCTATATTCGTTTTTTTATGTTGATACATTGGCATGATTAGTAATTGTTAGTTAACCAGTTTGTAGATTAAAGTTTGTTGATATTTATTGCAATTAATGAAACAACATGACTGTCATTGTAAATGTTTACATAAATAGTACCACAAATATTTTAGATTTGAAGACAGTACCGCTATCATTTTTATGTAAAAAAAAAATTGTTGGTAACAATATTTGTAAGTGTTTTCACATAAACCATGTTTGCATTATGTTGGTATTGAGATTAATTATTTTATACAAAATTATGGAGATAGCTTACAGATACATTTTACTGCAGAAATATAAACATTGATTATTTATATTAGCACAAACAGTACCATTCAATTTACATTGACTATTTATATCACTACTAGCAAAAAAAGTAGAATATGCAAGTATGTTGTTAAAAATAAGCAAGAAAACGTAAACAAAGTGTGCACTGGTACCGTGTTCATTACAATCATGATATTTGTACATCACTAATAGACAGAAAATTGTGAGAGCATCTTTGCTCGATAAGCTTGTACTACTTCTTTTGAAAGCATTGGATTAAGTGGTTCATCATTTGACAAGCATTGTATTACGTAGCATACCAATGGGCCACAGTCAATACTGCATTCAAAATTTTATAGGTTGTAAGAATTTAGTTAGAAGTGTTCAATAATTTGCATGAAGATAAAAGGATGTGCTTATGATGTATATCCTTGTTGTGGACAATTTGTTGCAAATTCCATTGGGTATTCGAATTCCATGCTGGTATGTTCAATGTTTTTTGTGATTGGATCTTTGAGATATTGATCTTTAAGCTTGAACTCCACATACTCTTTCTGATACGATATTTTAGCAATCAAAATGCCGAGATAGTACTAGTTATAATAAACAACACCGATACAATTGTAAATAGCTGAAAAAAATACCAATGAAATTATGTGTAAAATTTACACACAGCATCTTACCACTTTATTTGCATCCTCAAAATACATATCTATAAATTTGCTCTACGTGGTTTTAGGGAGTTATAATGTGTCTATGTTCATGTGTCTCTATCCAATACCAAAAGAGTCCAATAGTTATAATCAGCAGAAATTCTGGTTCCACTTGTATTCAAAGGGAATACATGTATCAGATAATTACAGCTTTTGATCAATTTGAGTTT
This sequence comes from Vitellaria paradoxa, assembly GCA_019916065.1. Lineage (NCBI taxonomy): Eukaryota > Viridiplantae > Streptophyta > Magnoliopsida > Ericales > Sapotaceae > Vitellaria > Vitellaria paradoxa. The sequence continues at coordinate 2,727,837 of CM034239.1, forward strand.
CTCAAGCTACATAGTTTCTCTCAAATACAACAAATGATTGCAATAATTAAAATTGCATATTGTCAATTTTTTTTGTATAGTTGTGTTAAATAATTATGAGAACAACAAATTAATATAGTTATCCAACACAAACTGCTGAAGTACAAGCATCTTTTAGGGAAAATGCTGTGGACTGATTTCTCTTAACTTGATTCCAAATAGTGCGCATGACAGTCAATAACCTAGGCAAATATGGCTATCAATAAATCACATACTAATTTGTTGATGTTAAGAAATAGTTAACATATTTTATTAAGGCTGTAGAAAAAATCAGCTAATCATATATACATACTATGTTTGATATAAGTCATTGTTTATGAGGTTGTGGATATCTTCAATGGTGATCATACAGAGTGGCTGATTTGGTACAGCCCAAATAGTTCCACTGTGTTGTGTGTATACAATGAGATGTCAATAAGATCAGCAGAAAAAAAAGAAACAACATGAGTTGAGTAATTTGAGTTTGAAATATTTATCTTAACAGTACCAGATAAAAGAATAACAGTAACAATTATTGTAAACAGTATGATGTGAAAAAAGAAAATAGTACCAGATGATAGCAAGTAAATTTATTATACTGGATAAGTAATATAAAAAAAGAGAGTTAAACATTATCTTACGCTTGCCCGTGATTGTCAATGAGTTTCAAAATTCGTTCTTTTTCTAGATCTAAAAGGTGTGTGTTTTGTTGAAAGCTTGCAATGATCTGCTTGAGTGAAGGTTTCTTGGGCATTTTCTGATGGATGTTTAGACAGTTGTTGTAGAATCTCAACGTCTATAATGTCAGATTCTAGATCTTCGGGGTCAACTGCCGGAATGTCTGCCTTTTATTTTTTTGTAACTTTTTTCTTACCACTGTACTTGTACTGAGGATCTCTTTTCTTTCGGTGTTTTTTGTCCTTCAGCCTCTTGTACATTGAAGGTGGTTCATTTGGAACTGGAGTTTGTTGTTCCTTGGTATCCGACTATATAACTAAATCTTTTGCTTGCTGTATTATTTCATGGACTCGTCTTTCTATAAATTCTGTCTTTAATGCTTCAGTTATTGCATGTTTTTGTGTCACCTGGTGGACGCTAGCTTCGACAATTTCAGCCCTCAACAATTCAACAACTGTATTGAGATTAGCAAGTTCTGTCTTCAGTTTTGAGTTTTGCAAATTGAGTTCTTCATTGTTAAGGTATAGTTTTGTGAGAGAGTCATCATTTTCTGTTATATGTTTTTCTAATGCAACAATCTTATCTTTTTTGTATGATTTATTGCTCAAGCTCTTCTATTCGTTGACGGTTTAAACTTGTTAAAACTGAAGTAACTGGGTCAATGTATTGCTGAACTGGTACTGATTTTGATGATGCAGCCTCAAGTGTCTCCTACGCTGATACTTTTTCTGGTACTATGTCTGGTATGATTCCTTCATCAGATTGTAGTATTGTCACTGGTACAGTTTCTGGAACAGTTTCAGCCATAGCACTTGAGTCACCCAGTGATATTGTTTTAGTGGCAAAAGCCGAGGAAACAGTACTAGATGGATTATGTTCAGGAGTTCTTGGGGTATCTTCAACGGCAGTACCAGATAGCTTTTGTTTTGGCTCGCCTTTTGTTGTCTTTTTCATATGTACTATGTTTGACTTTAGCTTGTTGAGAATGTCAGAAATTAACAATTCATCATCACTCGTTCCAACTGTTTTGCTGGTTGATTCTGGTCCTGATTTTTCTAAACCTTTGATGTAATCTTCTGTTTGAGTCATCTCATCATTATCATCATCATATTTTTGTGTTCTTAGCCATGTGATGTCTCTGCATCTTTATTACTTTCTTCTTTTGATGATTCTTATCCACCATTGCCATCTTCATGACGTATTACCTGAGATTTTGTTCATTAATTCCAGAATTCATTAGTATGTCAATGAATATATCGTTGAATCTAGTATGATTTATTTAATCAAAAATAATACCTGATCTTGATTCAACTTTTTGAAATCTATTTTTTTCAATGCATTGGACAACGGCTTTAGATCCCACACTAGACATCTAGGTGTTCCAGTCTTCTGTGCTTGTTGGACAAGGGTGGTGTGCTTGCAGATCCAGTACTGCATCATTTGTTATGGTTCATTAGTTGAATAAAGTTCATAAGATAGTACCAAAATATAATATAGAATATGATATGAAAAGGTTACCAGCAACATCATAACATAGCATGCAACACCTTTGTTTTTGGATGCTAAGCACAAACTATTTTCCAAGAATTCCAAGTATGTGCACTCCAGTTGTATTGACGCATCTAATCCAAATTTTCAACTAATGTGGTATAGTACCATGACAATGAATGTCCTTTGTTAGGGATAAACAAGGTTGCCAAACAGAATAATGTCAAAAACCTTGCGACATCTTGTCTCCCAATGTTCGTTTGCTCTTCAGCAGTTTGTCGCAAATCTTAGATATGTTCTGTTTTTTAATTCGTCATTACCCATAAAATCTTCGTGAGACAAATTCAGTGTTTGACCTTGTGATTTTTTTTACATTATTTATCAACTGTTCACCATCTTCTATGCCAAATATCGTTTGTACCTCTTTCTTTCTGATACGAATTTTTACTCCATCTAAATTGAAAGCTTTGAGATGTACATTAGATGTTTTGATGATTGTCTCCACATCAAAATCGCTTTTTCTCGAGTAATTTTTGTTAATTTTAAAGTTTAAAATACTGAAGATGAGCTTCTAAAATGGAGTTTGTTGAAGATAGACATAGTGTGCTTTTGTTAAGTTGATGGATTCAACTTCATTAATAATTGAGATTAGATTGGAACGGTACTGTATATTCACCATGTCTAATTTTTGTGTGATTAAAATAACATTTGTTTTTAGTAGAGTTATAAATCTTGTTAATGAAAGATAGTACAAGTTATATGAAGCAATTTATGCATAAATGCTAAAATAATTTCTGCATAAATGTTTTATACATAACAGTACCAGTTATATGGCTGACAATACTACATCTATGCGGCACTATTTCGTATAAGATGCATGCTCATGTAAACACAGTACCAAATATATCTAGTATGCAAATAGCACCATTAAACACAAAAAGAGGTCACATATCCAATATATGGCTGACAGTACCACATGACTGACAGTATCACATCTATGCAGTACTGTTTCTTAAAAGATGCATGCTCATGTAAACACAATACCAAATATATCTAGTATGCAAACAGCATTATTAAACACAAAAAAGGTCACATATTCAATATATGACTGACAGTACCACTTGACTGACAGTACCACATCTATGCAATACTGTTTCGTATAAAATGTGTGGTCTTGTAAACACAGTAATGAATATATCTAGTATGCAAATAGTACCATTAAACACAAAAAGAAGTCACATATCCAATATATGACTGATAGTACCACATCTATATGGTATTGTTTCTTATAAGATGTATAATTTTGTAAAAAGAGTACCGAACATATCAAGTATGCAAACAGAACCATTAAACACAAAAAGAAGTCACATATCAAATATATGGTTGACAGTACCATATCTATGCGGTACTATTTCTTATAAAATGTATTCTCTTATAAAAACAGCACCAAATATATATTTTAAGAGATATACATTTTAGGAGAAACTAAATACACAAAGAATAGTACGCAAAACCTCGCATTTGAAAGTTAAACGAAAACACTAAACAGTATCATAACATCAGAAAAAATAAAGATTCAAAACCTTGAATTGAGGTTTTCATCGAACAAATCACACAAAAATAGTACCACAAAACCTCACATTTGAAAGCTAAACGAAAACACTAAACAGTACCACACAATAAAGATTCAAAACCTCGATTGAGGTTTTCATCGAAAACCCTAAAGAGTATCGGCAATCAAAACTAGTACCTGTTTATTGTGAAGCACTTTGGACTCTGGATTTGTTCGATGAAAACTTAGGAATATTGATCGATTGAGGCTTTTTCCGAGCAGTTTTTAATTATCTTTCAAAAATCGGTTTTGAATCTCTTTGTGACGAAGACAAAAAATCGTGGATGTTTTGAATAAAACTGGCAATTTCAAAATATCAATGAAAAACGTGCGATGTCATTTTTTGTTTTTTTGTTGCAAGTGTGACTTATTCACAAACAAGTTTTTTTGGTATGACTAAAATCCATATACGTTTATAAATAGTGACTGGTCTCCAAAAATTAAAAAAAAAATTAATTTTTCCCCTTAACAAACCAAGTGTAAATCCTTCGTCCAAAAGCATCATAAAATTGGGCCTCAGTGTTTCGCATGGATCTCATCCTCCAAAACTGGTAAATTAGCGACCCAAACACGGCTCAGCAGATATATATATATATATATGTACATGTCTATAAAATAGTATTTATATTAAAAAAAAATAGAAATTGATGAATCGAAGGTGGAACAAATTTGTGGTAGTATTTTGAGTTGAGGGCATCCCCCTCTACATCTCTCGCTTTCACAGAAAGATGTCCAACAAATCTAGAGGCGGAGGTGGCGTTTCAGTCCACAGTTTTAGGCGGGTCTCTCTGTCTTACTCCACCAAGAACACCAAGACCAACAACCCAGTCTCAGTGTCAACTTCTCCTCCTCATGATCAAAATGTCTCTCACAATTAGGCTACACATCACCACTCGCCATCTCAATCTCAACGTCCAATCCCCAACTAGCAAAACAAACCAACGAAATTGCCGTGTTTTTCTCACAAAACCCATTTACCATTCCAGCCAATTAACACAGTCCCTGTGCATTCGAGGAATGTCCTCTGCGGGTGCTCCGTCGAAGAGATCTTTGCTAGTGAAGAGCTCTCTGATCGACCCAGATGGTGGGTCCCTCGTCGATCTCCTGGTGTCGGAGAGCCAACGGGATCTCAAGACTCGAGAGGCCGAATCTTTGCCCAAGGTGAAGCTGACTAAGATTGATCTCGAATGGGTTCATGTGCTCAGCGAGGGCTGGGCGAGTCCACTGAGGGGGTTCATGAGAGAGGACGAATATTTGCAGAGCTTGCATTTCAATTGTTTGAGAGTGAAAGATGGGTCTCTTGTGAACATGTCGTTGCCGATTGTTCTAGCCATCGACGACGAGACCAAAGAGAGTATTGGGGCGTCGCCCGATGTTTCATTCGTTGGGCCAGACGGTTGTTTGGTTGGTATTCTTCGAGGGTTAGTTCCTCAATGGACTAAATTGCTTTAGTGATCTCCACTATTCAATTATCTCTTGGCATAAATATTGTTCTTACAAGTGGACACAGATTGACAGAACGATACAGTTTGTTTGTGCATTTGTAGTTTGCTTTGATGTATCTGAAAGAGAGATATTGTTGCATTATATATTGTCAATTGCGTGTTTGAAGTTGTATAAATTAGTAAAAATTTATAGAGATTGTAGCCTTGTAATTCGTACCATAAGTAGAAAATTTGAATTTTGTAGAGATTCGTAGAGGTTTGGAGTAATCCAAACGTGTACGAATGGTTGATTCATATTCAGAGTTGCTTGTTTAAAGGCTAGGTCTTATCTTGTTCAAAGCTTTTATAATTGTTCTTGATCATAGTTTATTAAACTCGTTAGAAAAAATGGGCAAAACAGTGAATAGTTGATTAACTCTTCAAATCTTGACTCAGTGTATCACCACATGTTGATTCTTGCCTCACCATCAACCAAATTACTTAAGTCGAACTAGTTTTGTATCAACAAGGTTTTCCACGGCCATTTGGAAGCTCTCATGTTAACTGGGTTTGTATTGGGAAGAACTTGAGTGCTTCTGTAATATTCTAACCAATTTTAATGGCAGTTTCTGGTATATACACTTCAAGTAAAGTACATGCCTAGTTCAATAATTGTTGTGCCATTTATGGCTTTCACTGGCTTTGGACATATCCTGATTCCACACTGTTTTGCAGAATTGAAATATACAAGCATAACAAAGAAGAAAGAATAGCTAGAACCTGGGGAACAACTGCTCCAGGTTTACCTTATGTTGAGGAGGCAATTACTCCGGCTGGCAATTGGCTCATTGGTGGCGATCTGGAAGTATTGAAGCCTATCAAATATAATGACGGTCTTGATAACTACAGGATTTCTCCTCAACAACTTCGAAAAGAATTTGACAAGCGCCAGGCTGATGCAGTTTTTGCTTTTCAGCTAAGGAATCCTGTGCATAATGGGCATGCTTTGTTAATGAATGATACACGCAGGAGACTTTTGGAAATGGGGTATAAGAATCCAATTCTGTTACTTCATCCTCTGGGAGGCTTTACAAAGTCTGATGATGTCCCATTGGATGTTCGTATGGAACAACATAGCAAGGTTAATGTTACCAATTTTGCACACTTTGCACTATTACAAGTTTTCTCCAAGGCCATACCATTTTGGATTGTAATTTAATCCCACATGGAAAATAAACTTCTTATTCTAGGTAGATGCAGGAATGACCTCGCTAGTTTTCTCCAAAACAATACCGTTTCTGTTGAATCCATGTCTTAAACAATTTACGTCATTTGGGAATAAGCAGAAAATGTTCTGAATCTAATTTTTAATTGTAATTAGAACCACTTTTTTAACTTCTATTATCACTTTATCTTTCGTCCTTTTAAAATTATGAACTTGTCTTCCTTTTTTTTCTATATTCTTGGAATTAAATAATTTCATTTCCAATAAACGCAAAAAATGTAGAATTTATTTATAAGAATTTTGTTACTGCTTAGGTTCTAGAAGATGGAGTCCTGGACCCTGAGACTACTATTGTGTCCATATTCCCTTCTCCCATGCATTACGCTGGTCCTACAGAAGTACAGTGGCATGCCAAGGCACGAATTAATGCAGGTGCTAATTTCTACATTGTAGGACGTGATCCCGCTGGTATGGGTCACCCTATAGAGAAGAGGGATTTGTATGATCCTGACCATGGGAAGAAGGTGCTAAGCATGGCTCCTGGCTTGGAGAAGCTAAACATCTTGCCATTCAGGGTAGGTTTCTTTTTTTTTTTGTTTTGTAATTATCTTGCTTTAGCTTTGAAAACTCTTTTTCTTTTCTGATTGAGGAATTCTTTATCTTGATGGAATCGATCAAATCCTTTCTAATGTTGACTTTTCAATTTTATTTTTTCTACTTTTTGTAAATCTTTTTAGTGGTTGTTTGTTAATTTTGTCAGTCTAAATTAGCACTATCATTATCTTAACAGTTCTGAAATTTGTGGAATTACAATTCAAGCAACAAACTAATTTTGGATTGAACAGTCCCCGTTTGATAACATTTATGTTTACCTTTTTTTTTTTTTGTAAATTTTTGAAAACTAGCAATAAAAATGTGTTTGGTACACCCATTTTTATTTTTTTGTCACCAAAATGAAAACTCTAACAGAAAATAAAAAAAAAAAGTCATGTTTTCACTATCATTCCCAGACTTTCTTTGGGTCCCAATTCTAATAAGACCCCCATGTTTCATTAGCCCATATTGCTCCCGAAAGAATACCTATGGTTAAAAGATAAACCTTATACTAATATCACAGTAACTCCAACGATCCAAACATTTTGTCAATTTTAACAGTTTGTCTATTTTTGTTGCATCATATTAAATTAATTATTTTATTCAAATATTTTATTAAAGTAAATTATTTTTAATAAATAATATATTATTAGTAAAAATCTTGTGATGGTTGTTCTTGGTACTCTTGTCTGTTGCTGATTACAGAGCATGTTAGGTTTTTCTCCATAATAATCATAATTGATTTTGAAATGCTCCATTTTTTATGATGAAAATGTTTGAGTAGCATGATTAAATCCTGGACTTATCGAACATGCTTCAAGGTTGTTTATGTTACTAGCATTTGAGGAAATAAGTCTGCAAAATTATATTGCCAATTTTAAATATCTGAAGTTAACCATGAATCTTGTTTGATGAAAACTCTTGTACTACATTTGAAATATCAATTCTTTGAGGCTTTGAGCTTTGTTACAGAATTTATTTGTTCCCAGTTTGATATCTGGGACATGAATTTTGAATGGACTTAGAGCTTGAAGTGCTTGTTATTTTCTGTATGTATTGAGGCTCAAGTCAAGAGCTACATAGCACCCTGCCCGTATAAGACTTAAACAAGAAATTAAGATCTTACACATGCTGCTGGCGTTTTTATTACTATATTATTTTTCTATTCTTTCAAACTTGCGTGTTTGTATTGTTGATACTTAAGGCTTTGATATAATTTAGCTTCCTTCTAATGTTGTGATCTGCCAATTCTGCCCTATATGTTGCAGGTGGCAGCATATGACACAGTGGGAAAGAAGATGGCATTTTTTGATCCTTCACGTGCTAAAGAATTTCTCTTCATATCTGGGACCAAGGTTGGAATTGAATTCCATTTTCTTTTCGTTACTAGTGGCTCCTCAGAAAATCTTGTGATTTTCCAAAGGACTTGCCATTAAATGCTGAAGAAATTATGTTTCTCTTGCTTTTAAGTCTGTATAAATGACCCGGTTGATTTATTATACTTCTGTAGATGCGGACTTATGCAAGAAATGGTGAGAACCCTCCTGATGGTTTTATGTGCCCTGGGGGATGGGAAGTCCTTGTCAAATATTATGAGACCCTACAAACTGAAGAGGCTAATAAGAAACCAGCTGTGTTATCCTCATAGATATAATTTCATGCAGTTACATTGAGTTATTTCTGAAGAGGCTACTGAGAAACCAGCCGTGATACCTCATAGATATAATTTCATGCAGTTGCATTGAGTTATTTCTGGTAGGAGCAAGAAGGGGAAGTGACAATGAGGTCAGTTGGTGTATCGTTCGGAGTACTTCCATCACCTAATAGATTGATGCTTGGTACTGGCAATTTATGTTATATGCTTGTTTTCTTTTAACTTTTGGTTGTTGGGATTCACCACTGAACCGAGCTACTTTTTTTTTTTTTTGGGGGGGGGGGGTGCGCTTGTAACATAACAATTTATTTGTTATTCATAGTTTGAGAGGGAAAGTTATGCATTAGACGCACACCTCAAGTTGCTGTATGATTAATCAGATGTCCAATTGATCTGGATACTTCTTATCTTTCAAATTAATCTTATTTGTTCTTCCAAATCAGATGACAACTTTTGCTCTTCTACTTTATGATAGTAATTTGATTGTTGATGAGGTCCTGTTTGTTGGGTTTGGACTGATATTTCTTTAGATGGCCTACATCTCTGAAAGAAACAATGAAAAAATCATTGTGATGATTTGTTCCAATGTGCCAATATAGTAGCTCTGAGCTAAAGCTCAGAAGACAAATTATCTGGAAATTGGTTTTCCTATATGCAATATTTTGACATTGAAGGACGGATGTAGGGTCTGCTCGATCGCAATAGGTACAAATGTTGGCATGTATGTGAAATGTTTGCTTATAAGAGAGAGGATCCAGGCCTTAGGTTTTATGCTTGATTAGGTTACTTATATTCTGCTGAAAGAAACCTAGAATATCCATTTGAACTCAATTTTTTGAGCACCCCCATTTGCACTTATTCAAACACACACTTCCCACAGAGATACACTTCCCAACTATAGATATGATGGATGGATATGCAATGGTGGAAGATACCCTGCTAGATCTTCACTCTGCTTCAGCTTCTCACCACCTAATGGAAGTTGATCGAATGCTCAGGAAAACACACACTTCCCACAGAGATACACTTCCCAACTATAGATATGATGGATGGATATGCAATGGTGGAAGATACCCTGCTAGATCTTCACTCTGCTTCAGCTTCTCACCACCTAATGGAAGTTGATCGAATGCTTTCCTGAGCGTTATATTTAGTTGGTGTTTTTGTTAGTGTTACAGAAGCTCACTCAAGTGTGTATATATAATCTGGTTGGCTGTTGTGTTGACTGTACATTTTGAATATGGACGATGATTTGATTGTTCTGAATGAAATACTACAGATTGTGATCGAAGAGCTTTGTGTTCGTGAGCTTTAATACTGTGAAAGGTCCATGAAGATCGCATTCTATATCCTATTGCTTTCTTGGGATGGTGGTGGTAATCACTCCTTGGTAAAAGCTTGTGGGAGTAGGGGAAATCCTTCCACCCTAACTACTACTACGAATAATAGTTGAGATTCCCTGTTAATTAAATCGGTAGTAAGAAGTTTGTTTGCTTTTATTAGTTAAGAAGTGGTTTGTATGGTAAAGTCAGAATGGCAAATTTCATTTTGTTCCGCTGACCTTTGCCTGAAATTTCATTCTGGGGCTCGAGTTTCTTTCTTTCTTTCGTTCCTTTTTTTTTTGGCAATAACTAAAGGCCTAAGTTTTAAATTAGTTACAATGTCACCCTTCAATGATCATATTTCTTCTAGAAGATGGACAGTGAACAATGGAAGTGTAGAGAAATATAGTCGTTCTTTATTTGTGAGTTGAGGAGAGAAAAAAGAATAAAATGAAATATTAGCTAGAAGAGAAGAGAAAATGATAGAAATGCTACTATTTTCATTTTTATTTGTTTGAAAGTTTAGAAGAGAAAAGACATTAATTTTCTCTCTCTCTATTTGTGAGTTGAGAAAAAATGGAAGGAAAGGAAAGTTTGCATTTTTATTTTACCATTAAATCCTTTGAAAAATTGGAGGGTTATTAATTTATTTTTAGTTTTAAGACATGTTTATAACTTAACTTCTCTTGTTCTTTATTTTATGGTCCAATATATTATTTTAGAAGTTTCATTAGTTAACTTTTTTATTCTTTCCATTTAATTACTTCTAGAAAGATAAAAATTTTAAAATTTTAATACTTTTTTTTTCTTTTTTCTTTTCATTTTCTTTCCTAAAATAACTCACAAATAAGGAATTGATTTTAAAATATTTTCTTCTCTTTTTTATTTTTTTTCCCATTTCACTCCATTCAAGTAAGTTGTGAAAAAAGATAATGCAACTAATTAAAATTCAAACTTTTAATTATTTTCACATAAACTCAAATGTTAAAGTGAAATTTTGGCTAAAACTCACGAGGACAAAGTAATTTACCCTAAAGTCAAATTCATTGAATTTGTGGCAAAAAAATTGTTGACATTTACAGCTCCAAAAAAGCTTGTCAAATGCAACAAATCAGCCACCCTTTTTAGAGAATCGTCTCAATAGAATTATGTTCCCCCCTGTTGGGTGCAATTAAGCTCAAAAGGTCGTGGGTTCAGGCTAAATGTATAAGACGAAGACATCAATGAACTCTCTTAATATTATTATTATTTCCTCCTTTTTTTTTTTTTTTGGCATGACATGTGATCTCGGCTATGATTTAGGCACATCCTTGAGTCCTTGGCATTCCATATTCAAATGGTGACTTGTAACGAGACTATTAGAATATTTTATATTAAATTATGATATATCATTTATATATATTATCTATATTAAAATATTCTATTATAGGTTATATATGTAAATAATATATCATAACTTAATATAAAATATTCTAACATGGTCCATTCTCTGTCTCATTCATTTACATCTCCCCCTCTCTGTCTCTCTCTTCTTAATTTTTAAGTAGACTTGTCACCACTTGGATGCACATGCAATGGTTGAATAGTTTTGGTCCCTAGCATTTTTCAGCAGCCGGAAACACGTTCTCTGATATCTATTTCTCTAGGCGGGTGTTTTTTGGTCAGTCCACATTGGTGAAATTATGTCTGTTCACAACCCCATACCAAGTGGGGCTCATTCATGCTAGAAGAGTATATATTTTGGCAAGAAGATATATATATATATATATATATATATGTTGATGATAAAGGTAGAGACCATCACAATATCTTACAAAGTGAAGAATATTTATTTAGCTAAATTAGCTTAGGCAGATGGGTTGACGCATCACAGGTGCTTGTAGTGCCTGTCTTTGAAGGAAGGCAAGAGTAACATGGCCTTCATGTGCTTAAAAGCAATTAATTTTTTTTTCCTTTTTTTTTTTTTAGTCACGCATTCCATCAGATTTGGACCTTTTGATATATTAGTCAAGCTCTTAACACAGAATTAGGAGTCGGGTAGCGTTAAAGAATTCGAACCGGTAATCTAAGTTTGATTAAGCCTTTCGGTGAGAATGGAGGACCCACTTAATTTCCTTATTTCCTCAGTTTCCATTCTACATTCATTGACCAGCCATTCTCATTCACAGAACATGGGGTTGCGTCCTCTCGGGGGTAACCCGTGGCCCCCATTCTTGTTTTGTTTCAGAGACTCATCTTCACATCTTGATTCAGCCATCTTTACTCACTAGTCACTTTTCCTCCAAAAAAAAAAAATATAAGTAAAAGTAAATGAACAAGAAATTGTAAGTGTTTAGAATTGTAAAAGTTAATATATAAATTTGTAAAAATTACAGCTTTATAATTCATGTGGTGAGTAAAAATTTTGAATTTTATAGAAATTTGTAGAGTTCCAAAGGGCCCATCATCCTTTCTATGTACAAAAACAAAAATGTAATATAAGAGTATATTTGTAATTTTAATAGAGGCTTCGTTTAGAATGATGAAAATCGTTAAAAAAATATTAAAATTTTTTAAAATTTATTTATTTTTTATTTCACTACACAAATTATGAATCCACAACTTTCATTAAATTTTATAACTTTTTATTATTCCAAACACCCTCAAGAATATATATCTTGTAAAAAAGTAAAAGGTTAATTTTTCTTTTCATGGTTTTGTTTCCAAACAGAGCTTTGGGAGTCCTTGCACGTACCATTAAGGGTGAGTTTGAAGTGAGAGAAAATTAGATAAATTGAGATAAATTAAGAGTTCGTAATGCGTACAGTGAAAGAAAAAAATTGATGTGATATAAAGTTAATGGAGATTTATAAAATTTTTTAAAATTTATTTACAAACCAAACGAAGCCTAAATGTAGTGAATGTGCTTGTATTAAAAATCCTGAGATGAGAAAGAACGGCAAGGCCGCACAAGTAACCGTGTACTGCCGGGTACTTCTGGTAGAGCGAAGCTGCTGCCAATTTGGGCCTTAAAACACGGGATTGGGGGGGGGGGGGGGGGCCGCTGTTTGCACGCACCGAATTAGGATGAATCACAGCTTCTCATTTACGTTTGGATTTATTATTTCTTTGATCATTATGACTCCCTTTCCCATTCGGTGGGGCTTGTGTTTGGCGATTGATAATTTGACCCAGCGAGAGGACCGCATGACAAGTCCGTTGTACCAGGGGCAATTAATGTTCTCTATCACTTGTTATTTCCTTTAAATACCAAATATGGGTTCTGATTTTTATCTTTTGTAAGATTGAAAGAAATTCCCAACTGAATCCACTATGTTCCAAACACCTTCTTAAAGTGCACAATTAGTTACCATAATGTTTATGTTTGGCGAAGTTTTGCATACACATAATATCGCTCTAAGCAATTGGCATGGTATTTAAATTCCCCCCCCCCCCCCCAAAAAAAAACTTTGATTCTCTCACTAAATACTATTGGAGTTAAGAAAAATGACATATTATTGATCTCGCCGTTGTACTAAATTTGCCCAAATGAAAAATAATAATATTATTACATATAATAACACCTGAAATCACGTCATAATGATATTTAGGTTAACAAAATAACTGAGATTAGATTCTTTTCTTTTCTCTTTAAAACATTATATATTATTCAGGTTAAGAAGGAATTTTTGTTTACGTTGCATTATAGTGACAAGATCAATTTTACCGATCAATAATTATGATTTAAATTAAAAATTTTGTAACGCATGAAAATCTATATAATTACACCCTTGGAGGTTACTATTCAAATCTGTTGTGATATGTGGTTTATATTTAGACTGAAGAACTAAGAAGAAATGAGGAGTTATCAAAGCGGAACATAGCCAAATGTGCTCTTATTGATAGGGTCAGGATTTTTTAGTATATATATGTGTTTTGTGTTATGTAATCTTATAAGAGATTTTACAATTAATAAAAAATAAATATTCCAGCCGTCGTGGATATAGACATCTAGTCGAATCACGTTAAATTCTATATGTTGATTTCTTATCTTCTTGTTTCTTTATTCATTCATATTCACGCTACAAAATCACCTCTTCCTGTTGGAAAATATATATATATATATATATATATGTGTGTGTGTGTGTGTTTGTGTATGCATGACGTATATATAGTCGCATATATGGTTTATATAAAAAAAAAGGTGATTAAAATGTAGGCCTGGAAATTAGGAGGGGACGTAGGAGCGCAAAATTAGGACGTCCGTACTTCATTCCATGCGTAATAAAGTACGTACGCTTTAGATCAAAAGGATAAGAAAAACTAAAAAAGTTAAAAAAGGTCACCATTATTGGAGACTAATTGGTAGGGGGTCACCTAATAGACCCGCAAGTAATATCGGAGATGCACATGGTGGTGCCCTTTTTATCTCTCACTTTTTTGAAGCAAGTAAAAAAACGCATACTTTTTTTTTTTTTTTTTGGGCATTTCTCAGATCACGAAAGTTAAGGGTGTGTTAGGAAAAAAAAAAAAAATCAAAAAGTTAGTTTTTTTTTTTTTTATTCTTTGTGCAAATTGAGGTTTTAAAAGTCAATTTTATTCCATTTATGAACAATATTAAGGAATTTGTAATTTTAACAAAGTATATTTCTCAATTTGTATGAAAAAACTAAAAAAATTGGTTTTTAATTTTGGCATCCAAACAGACTCCAAATATGTCAAATGGACTTAAAAAAAAAATGCTAGTTCATGCTTAAAAAAAATTCTAATTTTTTAACTTTATTGATTAAAATAACCTTGAGTTTTTTTTTTTTTAACACCAAATCATGCATAAAAGATAAATGTGAACCTTCTTACTTTAGATACTGTTTGGATGATAAAAAAGTATAATAAAAGTATAAAAATTTGATGTAAAAATAACATTTAGTGAAATTTAATTAGAAGTAAGTACAAAAAGTTAGTAAGTTTTGGTTGATTTTTATAAACCAAATACCTTCTAAAATAATCCCAAGTTATTTTTTACCAAATCATACCTAAAGGAGATATGTGTATTCGACGTATGGGTGAGGTCGGCATGAATTCGGCAATTCGTGACAAATAGAATTAAATGTTCGTGAAGTCACCCGAACCATTTCATCCCACTCCCAACCAAAGCCCAATCACAGTCAAATATGCAATAAGTTAGGAAACTTGAACTCTATGCATATATATATGTGTGGTTTCGATCGAACAAATGTGCCCAACCGATGAAGATCGATCATGATCCGAATCGATGGAACGAATCAAGCATTGGTCTGGCTCGAGTGACCATAACTCTGAGGACGAACAGAATAGTTTACATCACATATGCCCCATTTGGCATAAAAAAAAATAAGATAAATTGAGATAAAATGTAATTTGGGTTTAATTTTGGTGCCACTTTTTTCTGAAAATTTCCAAACCGTGGGAACGGTTTGCCAAATCCGTTCTCACGGATTCAAAAAAATTCACAAAAAATAGCAAGAATGGTACTCGTTTAAAAGCTCTCGACACGAAGAATATGATTGTATAAAAAATTTATACATTCGGATAACCTACTTCCAGATTTTTTATTTTTTTAACGAAATATTGAAATTTTTTGAAATTAGTAATGACGGGAAAATTAAAAATAAAAGAGTTGTTAGAGATTTATGGAGATTTTCAGTGTTTTTTTATGCCAAATGCAACCATATTTGTATAACCATCTTCTAATATATTTTGAAATATGTGCCTATAAGAGTGTTGATTGTTTTTTTAGTGGTTTGGCTAATTAATTGGGGAAAATAAATCTTGAGATCTACAGCATAGATGGCATCATCTGGTCGGAGAGAAGGGTATGATTACTTGCAACTCATGCACATCCATTCACATAAGGTTCTCAAATATATTACCCTTTTACAAGTATACACAGGCACAACACTTTATTTTTACTGAAATTCTGTAAAATTGTTTTCTCTAATATTTCTAACTAATATAAGTATCAGATATTTTTGACAAGTGTCACGTTGATGTACTTAATTTTTTTCACGTTTGAATTGAACTATTTGGAGAAGATAAATTTACTGAGTTATTAGTGTGTATATATATATATATCTAAATTACCATTGTGGTTACATATATGATTGTCAGATTGTTTTATCACTCCACATCTTTCAACAAAATTAGTTTCAAATTTGCCTTAGGTGATAGCACACTGAATAAAAGATCGAATGAACTCCTTGAGTTAAAAGAACAGACATACAACATTTAATAAATATTTTATCGCGGCAGAAAATTAAAGGTAGCCAATGTCTCAGGATGCGTTTGGAGTCCCAATTAAATTTAAAAGTTTTTAAAAGTGTATTTTAAAATTATTGTGTAATGATTGTTGAATGTTTTATTTGATTTAATATAAAATTGTTAAAAAGTATATAAAGTGACACGTGTCAAAATTATAGTGGAAGATTTTGAAAAATTTTAGAGTTTTGTGTATTTTTTTGTACACGTGTCAGATCACTTTTTTTTTTAATTTTGGTAAAATCCGTTGGAACGGATCAAAATGGTGCGTTCCAACGGCATTTCAAATTTTTTGGTAGATGTATCAGCGGCAGACCGTGTCAGCTTTTAGGTTTTTTTGGGTTTTTTTGAGACTCCAAACGAAGCCTTAATTCAAGAATAATGTTACTGTCAATATTGGTCAAATTTTATCAATTGATTTGCATGAATTTTACGTAAATCTTATAGAAATAAATAAAATAAAGTTAATTAATTAATCACAACTGACAAAGCAGCCGTTATTAACAAATGATGCCCTTTGTCTTGATATTTAAAATACACAATGTATGATAAATCAAAAAGTAAAAAGTTCTCAACAGTGATGGCCTACTTTGGATATAGGAACTTGGAAGCTGAAAATAAAAAAAGAAAATTTAAAAAAACATAAAATACTCAAAGACTTATCACTTTAAAAGAATAAACATGTAAAATTATATTTTTAATTATAAATTTATCATCGCTACATTATTGTAAATCCTTTTTAATATATATATATATATATATATATATTTATTGATCTAATAGCATCTTCCATGCTCATTTCTATTTATCTGCCAAACAAAGAATCACGGATTGGAAGACAAGTAGAATCGTAAATGGAAACCTTGTAAATTGAGGGGAAGCTTCCCTCCGATTGATAGAAGACATTGCACGAGAAAAAAAAAAAAAAATCAAAATTTCAAATTTTTAGAGCGAGAGAAAGAGAGAGGGACCAAGTTGTCCGACGGCAGGGCAACAAGAAGTAGTACACCCAATGGGGTTTGGCTCACAACATGTCCCAGAGCTAACGCAGGCCCCAAAAACATCCGTGGTCTCTCCCTTGTCCCCACCAGCCCACATGGAATACTGTATCTCTTTCTCTCTCTCTCTCTCCAATTCAAAGTCCCCCTTTAAATACCCGTAATAGAACCCACCCATTCCCACCACACCGCACCATTTTCTTTCTTCTTGATCAGATACCTCTTCTATTAGCTCTATACCTTAAAAAAAAAAAAAAGGAAAAAAATGGCCATCAAGAAATCAAACAAGGTGTCACAAACCAAAGTTCTGAAGCAAATTCTCAAGAGGTGCTCAAGCTTGGGAAAGAAACAATTAGGCTACCATGACGATGATGATGAAAAGGGTCTTCCATTGGACGTCCCAAAAGGCCATTTTGTGGTCTACGTTGGCGAGAACAGAAGCAGATACATCATTCCCATCTCCTTCCTGACTCACCCCGAGTTCCAGAGCCTGCTCCGACTCGCAGAGGAAGAGTTTGGCTTCGATCACGACATGGGTCTCACTCTCCCTTGCGAAGAAGCGGTTTTTCAGTCTCTAACATCAATGCTTAGATAGAAAATTAATTGGAAGCTAGAGACGATCATGAAGTATTTAGCTAGCTGCTTCACTGCCTCTGGGATTTTAATTTCTAGTCTAACCCCAAACCCAAGAACATATATATATCTACATATATTCTGGGTTTGAATCTTTAGATATATATATATATATATATATATGTGTGTGTGTGTGTGTGTACGTAAATCTCACAGTGGTACTGTTTGGTTGTGCCCTGTGAGAGAGCTCATACGTTGAAGGATATATTTCACTCTTTCTCTCAACTATATATGCATGGACTCTGCATACATTTGTATATACGTGCGATATAAACTTCCATTCAAGATTTTGTTAATTCCTACATATGACTTACATTTGCATACAGGAGTTACTTTGTTGATCCTTCCGTGCTTTCTATTTATTATTTTTGTACGGGGTCTTGTGCTCATCAAACAATGAGTAAAAAGTAAGTTTATGCAAAATCTTATCTTATTTTATTTTTTTTCATTTTTTTTATTAAAAATAATTTAAACATAAAGTAGTTGAACCACAAGAATCATACACAAGTGAAGAAGACATGTAAAAATGCATGACAATGTTATGTGTATTATGTCTCAATAAAATAGGAAATAGTAAATTTTACTTTTAAAAAGAAAATAATGACAAGTGGATGGAATTTGACAAAAGATAGGGAAGAAAATAATTAACCATTTATCTAAGTCTATGCAAGGCTTGAAATATAAATTTCTGGAGGGTAAAAAAATGGAGAAGAATATTAAAAATGCAGAATGGAGTGAAAATGTTAAGTTAATTTTATTTTTAAATTGAGTTAAAAAATGATAACAAAGTGAATATATATTTGTGAAAAATTTTTAGTTTTATTTCGAGAGTGTTTGGCTCATCAATTTTTACTAAAAAATAATAATAACAATAACTTTTACTAATTTTTTCTAACATTTTCTATTAAACACACTTTTAACTTTTACGAACTTTTTCTAATTTTTTTTTAATTTTTACAACTTTCTCCAATTTTTATAAATTTTTACCAATACCTAACCAAAAACTAATATTACACGTGTCACATTCTCAAATAAAGTTGTGCTTTTTTGTAGTGCCAAATAGCCTTTGTCAAGTATAAAAAAAAAAAAAAATAGAACGAACTAATTATTTTATTTTTTTCTCCACAAAATAACCATTTCATCTCTTATTTATTTGGTAGGGGGAAGAAAAGAAAAAAAAAGTAAATATTTAACAAAATGTACATCCTTATTTGATTGGGTTTTAATTAATAACAAAAATGATTGAAATTTTTATATAAATTTAAATTTTTTTAATTTGTGAAATTTTATTCATACATTATCCTCTCCATTTTTCATCCGAATTAAATGAATAGAAATAATTTAAAATTCTTTTCTTTAACACCCCCACCTTTTTTTTTTTTTTTTTTTTCCCTCTCTGCACTTAATCTATAATTTAAACCCAGCTAAAGGCACCGGTGGTCCTAGCTAATTGATTGACTTGTGATATACACAAATTAGGCTTATTCCGTGGGCGCTTGGTGTACATGTTTCAGTACTTC
Organism: Vitellaria paradoxa; assembly: GCA_019916065.1. Taxonomy (NCBI): domain Eukaryota; kingdom Viridiplantae; phylum Streptophyta; class Magnoliopsida; order Ericales; family Sapotaceae; genus Vitellaria; species Vitellaria paradoxa. The sequence goes on from CM034239.1 coordinate 2,747,276, forward strand.
CAATTGCGTAAAATCAGCATCGCGCAAATTAAGGCACCGCTTGGAACACAAATTTTCAGCATAACATAACTAATTTTTGTTTCTGGGAAGCGTGATAAAATACCACTTTTCACTTTTTTTTTTTTTTTTTCATCGACAGTTGCTTGTGTAATTTAAAAGTTATTAAAATTTTTATTAAATAAACAAAAAATTGTTAAAAATTTTGACAAATATGCAAACATTATCAAAAGGTACTAAATATTATTAAAAATTATTACTGGTTTAATCAAATACACCAAGAATTTTAAGTACCAACTTTTGTTAAAAAAATACGAAAAACTATTAAAAATTGAACATCCAAACTTATCTTTTAAAACCAAAAAAAAAAAAAAGGAACTTCCAAACAGCCCACAAAGGATAAGTTAGTTCTAGCCAATCCTGGGGCTCTTCTCTTCTCCTCTCTTCTGGAATCTCTTCTCAAACCTTGGTGCTCAAACTTTCATCTTAATGATGATGTGGTGACGACCAAAGATCGACGGCAACACCATTTGATAGTGAACTTCCATCTGGGTGCGGAGACATGGGTCCAATGAGAAAACTTCTTGAACATATACCCTCCGCACAAAAGATTAGATCCATAAATATATATATATATATATATATATATATATATGTATGTATTAACTAGTACGTACTGCAATTTTGTGTGTAATCGAAGCAGTGGCCCCCAATATATATAATGATCCTGATTTCTCAGACCCACTTGGCTGTTTGGCAGTGAATTATGTCATCTTTTACAGTTTGGGCACAGGGCAAGATCTATCTAGCTTTGTTATCCTGATTTTTAACCCTATCTTCGTTTAATTTATTGCTGGGTGGTCCAAAGGCATTCATTCATGCAACTTCCTGTTCCTAGATATATAGATCTTCAAATAGTAAGTATTAGCCCAATTAGTTTAGTCTCTAAAAGTTACTAGTTTTAATCCCTTCAGAATCATTGAAAATTTTATTCATTAACTTTAAGAGTTCAAGATTAGTTAACATATTCGTAAAATAATCGAATAATATAAGTTACAAAATATTTATATATATATATATATATATATAGATCTTCATTCCACAAGTTGCTAAAACTATAAGGTATGGTTTGAGGATAAATAAGTTAATTTTATTTCGAGTAAGAAGCTGAAAAATTAACTTTTTTGGGAGGATGTAGCTGTCTTTCATGATTTAAAAGTACTCTAATATAGAAGGATAATTTTATAATTTTATAAAAAATGAAAAAGTACTTCCCAAACTATAACCGTACAAACTTGCTTAATTAATTAGTAACTTATGCTTGCTCTTTGGGTGATCATATATCTGTTTAATTAGTAACTTATGCTAGCTCTTTGGGTGGTTATATATTCAAATTTGGAGTCTCTGGGCATACTGACAAAATTAGTGGGGTGAAATTTCTTAACTTGTTGAATTTTAATAGATTTTTGGACAGAAGAGTGTGAGTAAATGTAGTACTAACCAAATGAAATTACTCACTAATTTTACCAAAATTTTCTAATTTGGTTAGCCATATATATATATATATATATGCGCGCGCTCTTTCTACTAAAAAGTTTTCCAATGAGACGTTTGAAATAACAAAAAATGAGATAAAGTGTGGATTCGTAATTCGTGTAATAAAATAAAAAGTGAATAATTTTTAAAAATTTTTAAATTTTTTAAAAAATTTTAAAATTTTTTAAAAAATTTCACCTTGCCAAACGGACCTTAAAGTTTGGATAGATCACCATTTTTTATTTTTTGTAATCCGATGAACGGGGTGTCCTGAAATTAATGAACGGTTGGGATCAGTTCTTCCCTTGAAAAGAGGTGGAAAGAACATGGCAGTTAAGCGGCCATGACCTTTTGTTGCTATCAGTGACAGAGTAGAGCTCACTCCATTAATGCGAAGGCAAAAAGTTTCAGCCTCTAATTATTACTGGGTTTTCTTCTGGGGTCGGAGAACCCGTAGTCACTATTTATGAGTGTATATTGGGTGAAATTCGTTCCGTGGTTCTAACCGGTAAAGAATCACGAGGAGATAAATCAACCTAGATAAACCCTGGCTGATCGGCTCAGCCGATAGAGCTGTTAGATGGCCCTCCACAATTAGAGGAAGGACTGTCTTCAAGAGGAGTCGAACCCGGGACTTATTGGTCCGAAGCCCTTTAACTTGCCATCCGAATCAACTCGACTACCCCTTTCGGGACTATTACTGGGTTTTCAACATCAACCTAGAAGGGGATCAACACTTTGGAGAAACAGAGAATTTTTTTTTTCCAAATTCCTATCTTAAATTTTTATCTTATTATAAATATACATTAATTTAGGTCAGTTCTTTTTTGAATTTTTAATTAATACATGTTTACAATTAGATAAATTTGAAACAAAATTTGAAATAAAAAATTTGGACCGAAAAAAGGAGACTAAATTCCCATGTGTAAAATATTTTAGTTAAATTCTTAAAAAAATCGAGATCCTTCCATTTACACGTAACTCCGTTTAGAGTTACACAAAATAAAATAAAATTCTGTAAATTTCTACAAACATGAATTACGAAACAATAAAATTTAAATTTTTTACTCACTGCACGAATTACGAGATATTTACTTTTACAATTTTATTTTATTTTATACACTTTTATAGGGATGTCAACAGGACAGGTATGAGGCAGGTATAACCTTTCCTGTCTCTGTTCCTGTTTAGCAATACCCTTACCCGTTCCCGTCCTTATCCCCGTTTCGGGAAAAAAAATTTTCTCCATACCCGTCCCCATAAAATAATGAATTCCCCATTCCTGTTTACCCGCCAAGTATATTAATTATTACAAATTATATATTATATGTATAAAATAAATATTTAAAATTATTATAAATATTTAAAATTATTATAAATATTATATATATTAAATAAAAAAATATATTACATATATATATTAAATAAAAATTAAAAAATATATATATAATATTTGACTTTGACTGATGCACTTAACCAAAGATGAAGTAGTCTTTATTTATAACCTCACAAGACCTTTACTTTTTTGTGAGAAACCGATGTGGGACTTCTAAAGGAGTCACCACGCCAACAAAATTAACAAAAAAATATTTAAATGGGTACGGGGCGAGATGGAGACTATCGTACCTGTCCTAGTCCCTATACCTGTACGGGTAACATTTTAAATCTCCATATTCGTTCCCGTCTCCGCTATTAACATCCTCATACTTTCCTGAACGGAACAGGTAAAACGAGTACCCACCTAATATAAGTATATTTGATATGCCTACACTTTTATATAACTCCAAACACAACCCTACGAACTTACATCGTCCTGGATTTATGTTAAGCTTGTTTGATAAGGCTCTAAAAAAGTCCCGCATTTCTCTTTTTGCCAGAGAGAAACGGTAAAAAGTCAATGTACTTTTTCCGCACCTGATAGGGGTTAGGACGTCGAAGACAAATTTACCCCCTCCTCTCTCTCTCTCTCTCTCTCTCTCTCTCTCTCTCTTACAGAGTCATTCATTTATGCTAGGCAGTGAAACAACATTATAGTACTATGACCAGCAAAAGTGCGAATGAATGATTGTGAAAAATATTAAAAAATTTTAAAAATTATTTATTTTTATTTTATTATATAAATTATAAATTTATAAATTATTTTACATTACATCATTTCACCTTACTTTTACTACTCCAAACACACTTTATATGTAGAAATGAAACCATGTTCGTTGACACATCTTCTTCACGGTGGGACCATCAGGAGAAAGCGAAGGATGGCCCTGATAATTAGATGGGGCTACATCAGTGACCATTTTGGCAAAATGGACGGTGCAGTGCGAACTATTATACTTTAGCTATTCATCTTGCCAATGTAAGATTAAGAGCCAACTTATGAAGGATTGATATGTAAGATTCGCGCCATATGTTGCTAGACATTTTCTTACTCCAAATAAATTATTAAATGACTTTCTTCCCAACTCCTTAGCTAAAAGTTACCCAAAAAAATAATAATAATAAATAAATACACACACATATATATTTATACATACACTTAAGTTTATTAATTTTTGCAGCATTTGACCGAAATTTAAAGGTACTGACGAATAAAAAAATTTCCTAAAGCTTGCTTACTAAAAAGAAGAAATTATATATCACATTAGTCTTTTACTTATTCGAGATATAGAGTAACAATAATATACTCTTTCTTATGGTTCTTCGGTTAGTTATTAAATCATACAAAAATTTTACAAGATAAGTTACACTCTTAAGTAATGCTAACCAGAATTCCCCCAGAACACATTTAATTGACATAGATTGAACTATCTCGACTATAAAAATTGTAGGTGGGATTAAGGGCTCGTTTGGAGTAAAAAAAATCTCCAAAAAATTCTATAAATCTCTAACAACTCTTCTACCTCTAATTTTTCCGCTATCATTAATTTTAAAAAATTTCAATATTTCGTAAAAAAAAACAAAAAAATTTAAAAATAGGTTAACCGAATGTGTAAATTTTTTATACAATCATATTTTTCGTGTCGAAAGTTTTCAAATGAGTACCATTGTCGCTATTTTTTTTTAAATGTATAAGATGTATTTAGAGTGATAAAAGTGAGATAAATTGTGAGTTTATAGTTCGTGCAGTAAGATAAAAAAAATAAATAACTTTTTAAGATTTTTAAAATTTTTCAAAAAATTTCAAAATTTTATAGCAAACCAAACGAGACCATAATATAATAACACTTTTCTTTTTAACTCTTTTGCATTCTAATTAGTGTCCACGTAATTACCAAAAAAAAAATTAGTGTTGTTGGGCATAATAATACTAAAGCTGTACTCTTGCCGAACAAGTTTAGTCTGGTGCCACGTGGCACAGTGCCGAGCATATTCACATAAGCCACGTAGTCACTTGCCGAGCACGTTCCGTCTGGACACGTGGCGTCCCGCCGAACAACTGATCATTGGCACGAGAGTTCCACGTGAGTGTTATACGTGAGTACACGATTTAGAGTTAGTGTTCCAAAGAGTACCTTGAACATCGACATCAATAAACAATGTATTACCACGTGGCTATAGCCGAGGATCTTGGAAGCTAGTTTGCTCGGCCTATCTGTCGACGGCCAGTAAATGTCAAACCTAGGACCCACAGCCTTTAAAGAAGGCTCGTGACCATAAATGCACCTTAGTTAGGATTGAACTAGGTACTTGTCTCTGGAGATGTAACTAAATCGGTCTATCTCGCCACGATTTGGTGGCTGATGTGACAGGAAGACAGTCTGACCCTGAAATTCCGGTTGTAATGCCGTGTTAAACCGCTAGAAGCATTAAATGAAAGGCACGGTGTATTAATGAGGGGTCTGAGGCATTAAATGAAGGGGAATGGCATTTAAAGCAAGAGTAGAAAAGAGGGACACGGCAGTGTGCGTAACGTCAAGTCACAGGTATGCTGTAATCATCACTCAGACCATTATATATGGGATATCCTACTGAACCACAGAGGTAAGCTGACTATTGCCAACTTAAGCTTTGACTCCTTTATTTCCATAAAACTTCCTTTCTTAAGCGACTTGCTGATTGAATCATCGGAGGGTTTTCCGGCCTGAGACCCCCTCTCCGGCCGTCACCTTTCTTTCTGTTTTTGTTCGGCAGGTCAGCGATTGCATTTCCTGTTGGCGTGGTCAGCAGTTCCGGCGGTAATTTCTGCTGACGAACAAGTGTCCACGTAGATTTTGCGTTTTTTGCGGTGCCACCTCATCAAGCAACGTATTAATTGGTTTGTTGAATCAAATTTCTGTCTTTATTAATCCATGTTAATTTAAAGCTAAGTGAAAAAATGTCCCAAGGCATTTAAAAGAGTCAAACCGGGGGACCAAAATGAAAAATATTGGAGAGACAAACTTCACATGAATAATAGTATAATGATGATTAATGGAAAATATCATCTCAGTCTGTGTGTATATATATATATATATATAGGAAGGGGCTATATATTGGGAGACTTTCGATCGATCACCCTTTCCGCGTCTTTTCGCTGTTTCTTTAAAGCGATGCAAGTCCTTACGAGTCATGGCTCAATGTTCGAGTCCATGGACTTGCCGTGAAGATGCTATCAGTCAAAGGCTTGGTCTTTTACTGGCCAATTGCAGAGAAATGTTAGTACTTTTAATCCTCCCTCCCTCTCTCTCTCTCTCTCTCATCAGATTGATTTTATTGATATTCCAGTTTGATTTGATTGTGACTTGCAATTGCAAAGAGAATTGTGTCCTTGTCGGCACTTTGGTTTTTTTTTTCTAATTCCTATATTATGTGTCCGTTTAATATAATAAAAAAAATTAAAAAATACAGAAACTCTCTAAAAATTTATAAAAATTTTTAAAATTTTCTAACATATTTTACACTTCTCATATTTCATGAAATTTCTATAAGTTTATATATATCTACAAATCCTAACAAATTTTTATAAATTCCAATAAATTTTTTATAAATCCTAGTAATATTATACAAACCCCAATAACTTTTTTACAAGTTCTAAAAATTTTTTAATCAATTTTATTCAACAGAATTAAAAAAATCCGTTCAAACAGTTTCTCTCTCCAAAAAACTAACGTAAAAACTAAAAAATTTTACTATTCATATATGAAAAACGTGATTTGATGACTGCGCGCTAAACATAAAAAAATTTATTAAATCATAATTTTCGCTATTTTTTATTATTTTTTACTACGCTAAATGAACTTACATAAATACATTTCATTTTTGTAATTTTAATTTTGATGGATCATTAATTGGCTTAAAGGTTCGATTCTTGTGGGACTAAAATTGCATTGCAAGGTTACCATAAACGAAAAAAAAAAATGTATTGTAAGATTATTTGAAAAAGAACAAGTCATGTTTATGGTTTAAGGTCATGTAAATACGTAATGTACTCGTGATCAAACCAACATTAAATTTTGTAGATTTTCAAAGAATGTCATTTACTCAATTACAAGGGTTGATTAAAAATGCAAATCGTTTACTATAACATCTTTGAGTAATTTGGTTTGACTTTTAACCATTTTGCTTCGCCAATTACTGTTTAGCTCATGAGCAAACCCCCACCCCTCCCCCCCCCTCTCTCTCTCTCTCTCTCTCTCTCTCTCTCTCTCTCTCTGAATTAGATATAAACTACCAATAGTCGCGTTTGAAGATGGTAATGGTATAGTGACGATTAATTGAAGCTAGTGTGCTTATTAGGTTTATTTTTAACCGTGTGTGTGGGGGGAAATGGCAGCATCCATACTGTTCTTCTACATTAAATAAAATTAATAATAATAATAATGGCCTTTCCATGAAAAGACATTCGAATTCTTCTAAGAATCGTTATTTCGAAACAGAAAAAGTGCAAACAATTCTTTTTGTTTTCTGGGCTTCACACACCATGCATCTTCCCTCCAGCTGTTGCCTTTTGAGTTATTGAAAAAGAAAAAAAAAAAACAAATAAACAAAATTCCCGACACAAAAAGGAGTGGTGGGTATTTAATTAATTAATTAATTAATTATGCACGAGTAGTGTACATGAATGATATCAATTATTCATCTCAATTCTCTTCCACCCGCTTTTGTTCCTTACCACCATATAAAATTCCATCTCTCGACCCTTTCTGGTTCTGCAGTTGATTGACGGACAGGTAGACCTACTTATTCATGTGTTGGGATTTTGGTTTTCTTGTTGTAGGCCACACACGTTGGGTTTCAATTTTCAACCATATTTACAGGAAATTTTTTTTTTTAAATGTTAGTTTTACAAAAAAAAAAAAAAAAGTTGATATACCAATCGTGCAATTAGTGTCATAACATTTTTATTTGGAAACCGTTTGGGAGCATTAAAAAATGCAATTTTGCATATGAAGCTGACGCATAACACTTTAATAGTTAGTTGAATTTCAAGTTGGAGAAAATTAGAGAGAGTTGATACGAGTTGGAGAAAATTGATAAAAATTAAAAAAAAAATTAATAAAATATAATTTTTATATTTCGTAGAGAAAATTAGTAAAAATTATTTTATTTGCAAATTAGTAAACTAATACGTTAATTTATAAATATATAATATACATTTTATTTGCATATGTAACATTACAGGAGACAATACTTTGTTTGCATGAACTTCCAAAACTTCATCCTATCCGATGCAACTAAAATTTTCAATCTTACCATGGAGTTTGAAGTGTTTATTGATTGAATCAAAGCCCATTTCTTATAATTAAACTTGCTGAGTGATTGTGAATATGTTGCCTAAATTTTGTCCCAAATTATAATTCATACCAGCCAATTTTTTTGAATTATTGTGTGTTTTTTGTGTTTTTTTGAAAAGTATGAAAAAATTAGTAAAAGTTAAAAGAAGTTGGTAAAAAATGATAAAAAATAAGAAAAAGTTAATTTGGGTGTTAAATTTGGCCAAAGACTTTTAAATTTCTCCAATTTTTTTAATTTTCTCTACCTTTTTTTGCATAAAAAATTTTCAACTTTTCCCAACTTCTACTAACTTTCTTTAACTTTTACCAATTTTTTTTAATTTTTACCAATTTTCTTCAACTTTTATTAATTTTTTTCATACTTTTCAAGAAAAACACACAAAATACTTAATAATTCAAAAAATTTGACACTCTAAACAGGTATTAAAATTAAATTTCCTATTGCAAAAATTTTAAATACACTATATTTTTTTTATTTTTCATACTATATCTTTTTTTTGATAATAAATAATATTTTTTAAAATATATAAAATTAAAAATAAAGCACAATTAACGTAACGTTTCCCCCTTATAGCAAACAAGTGTGGGAGTGTACTGTCAAAGTAGGTCTTCTTTTTTTACTATGATTTTTTGAAGAATTAGGTGCACTTGATTAACACCGGTGCACCGGATGTCCTCCAAACCCGTCCGTAACAGGGTTTGGATTTTGCCTCGAAATTAGTGTATGTTTGGAGTACTAATTTTTTGAGAGGAAAAAAAAAATAAAATTTGAATTATTTATGTGACATTTATTTTTTATTTTTTGTTTTCTATTTTATATTTTAAAAATTTTAAAATAAAGAAAAAAATACTTTATTTTCATTATTTTTAATTTTTTTTATTTTTAATTAAAAACTCTCAAAATGACTTTTTATCATTTTTGATTTTATGTGCAAGTCTATTTTATGTTTTCTAAGAAAAATTTTGAAAATACAAGTAACCAAATGCGTTTTAAGATTTTTCTTTATTTTTAAAAGCGTAAAATGAAAAATGAGTTCAAAACAAAAAATAGAAAATAGAAACAGAAAATAAAAAATGGAAAAATAAACTAAATGAACCCTTAGTGTTTGATATATTTTTTGAAAAATATAAAAAATTAAAGAAAATTAAAAATATTTTAAAGAAAATTAGTAGTTTTTGGTGAAAAAATAACTGACAAAAATTTATATTTTTTATTTTTTTAAAATAAACCAAACAGCCTTGATTACAAAATCTCCTTTTTTGGTAAGTTGATTGCACAAAATCTCGACCGAATCCTGTCCAGACTTTTAAGACTTTCTTCATATTTTGTTTCAGCTTAAAATTCACAACCACCCAAACAAGTATTGGGATCAAAGTCCTCAATAAATGTCCTAGATTTTTGCCTGTCTGTATATAGCGGGAAGTGGGGCTGCAGCCTGTGAAACGCGGTCGTTTTGTTTTTTTTTGTTAACGCAAATGTTAGGCTTGTTTTGTTGGCAGTGAGGGTGTTGTATAAGAGAATAAAAAAAAGTTTATATATAAAAATAATTCATTTTTTATTTGATTAAGTTAGAAAATAAAATAAAATAATAAAAATTTTTAATATGATTAAATAATTTTTGGTAATTTTTAGATGTGTAGTAAAACAAATAAAAATAAAAATAATTAATTTTTTAATATGCTTGTTAAAAATATAAATATAAATAAATTTTATTTTAATTTTTAACATATTCTCTTATATCAAACTAAGTTTAAGTGTTTTTGTCAAATTTTGTAAAGATTTATTTATGAAAGATAATTGTATCTGTTCAAATTATATATAAGGGATAAGAACAGAAATTTGTAGTTTCACTCAGTCCCTGTTTGGAAGATAAAAAAAAAAAAAAACTTTAGATGTCTTAAGTATATTATAAAACATCAAAAGTTGTCAATAATCTTATGTGATAGGTTGCTAACACACCAATTTTTTGATAACTTTTGAATTAGATTAAAGTGAAATAATTATTATACTTGATATGTTAGCAACTTGCTACATAAAATTATTGACAACTTTTGATATTTTACCATACACCTAAAACATCTAAAGTTTTTATTTTTGTTTTTGTTTTTGTTTTTGTTTTTTTTTTTTAATTTTTTATCCTCCAAACAGAATTGAGTGAAATTACAAATTCATGTTCTTATGTCTTATATATAATTTCAATAGATATAATTATTTTTCATAAAATTTATATATATTTATATTTTTAACAAGCATATTAAAAAATTAATTATTTTTATTTTTATTTATTTTACAATACACTTAAAAATTACCAAAAATTATTTAATCATATTAAAAATATTTATTATTTTATTTTATTTTCTAACATAATCAAATAGAAATTTAATTATTTTTATTTATAAACTTTTTCTTTTTAGTCTCCCACACAAAACACTCACTGCCAATAAAATAAAAAACCTAACAGTTGGATCAACAAAAATATAAAACGACCGCGTTTCACCGACTGCAGCGCCCACACCCCCTCCCGCTATACAGAGTCTTTCACACTTTGAAGTGGGAGCCAAAGAGAAGAGATGCTGCAGCTGGAAAACTACCAGTCTGTACAGGGTCAAGGTCGTTGTCTTGTCCCGGCATCACAGACACAGACTGCGCTTACCCTTCAGAGGCTAACCTTTTTATAAAAATGGAGATCTGATCATGTAAACAAATCTAGTGAGAGTGGGTCGGGTACTTTTCATGGGGCTCCACATGTTCATTGTTCTTTCCTCCTTACTGGTGCCAACCCAATTCTGGGTAAGATGTACCACCCACCTCATGACAGTTACTCTACTCCTTCTACTTACAAATTTAAACATCTAAAACTCTTTGTATATGCATAATTGGGGAATAACATTCTGGGATAAATAATTTCATAAAATAATATATAAATTAAATATAATAAACGAAAATTATTTTTTAGATCCAGTTAACGAGTGCCCCCAAAGGCACTTATTAAGAGCCAATCAAAATATGACATGTAATGATTCTTATTTTATCTTTATAGTTTTAGACATTTATTGTTTTGCCTCCAAAGAAGTCAAAAAGATTTTACGAATTTTAAGGATTGTAGAATTCCAAAAAAAAAAAAAAGAGTATTATCTACATTAACTAATAATTTATTTTTTTAAAGTGAAGTTACAATATTACCCATATTTTTATATTAAAAAAAAAAAAAGAAAACACATTCAAAATTTTCAGGTAGATGAATAAGTACAGATAAAGCAAAATATAAAATTACATATTTACGTGAAAGATTATCTTCTGTTGAATAAATCACGCAGGGAGAATACAAAATCTTTTTTTTCTTATCGCACACAAGTAAAAGTTGAAATCTATTTTGATGATTATATGTAAAAATAAATTTAGATAAATGTACAAAAGATGAAATTAAGCACTTGTATGAAAATTATCTTTGGACGCAAGAGAATACAAAATATATAACATCTTTTCTTCTTATCGTACAGATGAAACAGAATAGAAGTAAAAGTATATTTTAATAATTATATTTAAAAGTAGAAGTTTATCTTGATGATTATATGCAAAAATAAATTCGTACAAAATATAAAATTAGTTACTTGTGTGAAGTTTATCTTTGGACATAAGATGAATACAAAATATTTTCTTTGTATCCCATAGATGAAGATGAAGCACAGATGAAGATGAAGCTGGGGCAGAAGTAGATAGCTGTTTTGATGATTTTATTTCAAAGAATAAATATAGGCAAGTTTGTAATTTTAACTCAAAAAGCAATAGTTATCCATTAATAGAGATAAGACACTCTTTCATGAAACATATAAGATTTGTTAAAATGTTTTGATTTCTTTTGAGGCAAAATAAAAATAATGGACACAAAATGAGAATAAACACATATCATCTTCTTATTGGTTCTTAATGGCCACTCGTTAACAAATGCGTTATTTTTTTAGTGTTTAATTTATTGGGTATAAAGTGTTATTGGTTCTTAATGGCCACTCGTTAACAAATGCGTTATTTTTTTAGTGTTTAATTTATTGGGTATAAAGTGAGATAAAGAGGTCTAATTTGATAAGAAATGCTTTTGTACCATCGAATCTCGCCAAAAAACTAATCTAGACAGGGAGAATATCATTTTGAGGATAAACAGTCTGCTTAGGAGCTAATGTCCAGAGTAATTTTCGCAAGCAAATAACGGACAAGGTGAGACTCACGGAGAGTTAATCAAATCCCTCTCCCTGATTACATCAATCAAAGTTATCAAACACAGCCCTAGACCATTGCTCACCTGCCTAGTTTACTTTTCGGACTCAAGCTTATATGTAAAATCGCAGGGACATAACGTCCTGAAGCTCAAATTTATTTCCACAAATTAACGATCCTTGCTAGCAGAAAATATTATTTATTGTTTTATAAAAAGGGTTTTAAAAGACTATGTCATGTTCAGTCAAACAGATAAAACAGTACCGGAGATCATGTACAGTAATTTCATACAAAAAACTACCTCAAATAGATCGCAAAGCAGAGGGAGACCAAGCAAAGATGAGCTTCAGCGTTTGAGGTCTTGATGAGAACATGAAATACAAACAGTTTCTTCAGAAAGGTGGCTTACTGGAGATGGCCTTTATGTGCATGTAAATCCAAGGTCTCCCAAAGTAAAGGCTGATGACCATCTCATCCCATGTGAGAACCATCGATAAATACAAACTGGCCAAGTTATGATCCCGACCAGCAACAGCTGAACTTCACTAACAGATGCTACCAAGCCTGCGAGTTGCAAGCCAGATTGGCACGCTTCAACCAAGAGATTTTATTAGCCTGCAAGCTAATAGCCATTTTTCCCTTTTGAAGAAAAGAATCTGCTAAACCCACGCGAGTGTTTCTCTGGAGTTGGAGTAGAAGACGTAGAAGATCCCGACTTGGTTGGCCGATGTTTTGGATGTTTCGAACTGATTGGCGATCTCAAGAGATTATTGGCTTCAGTGTCGGAGGAGTTATAGATATCCATTGGGGACTCACCTCCCAGCCTCTGCAAATTGGTAGCATTGTCAATTTCTATCTCGGTCTGATCAAAATCTTGTAAGTTCATACCACTGATGGTTGGTTCTTCTTCAGCAACACCCTCGCCCTTCTGACTCCTCTCACTGTATGGCGACCCCATAAACTCCGTCTGGGGACGCATAGCTTTCAACTGCTTACCCAGAAGAAATATGGTTTCCTGACACTCTGCTAGCTTCTCTGCTGCAGCAGTCAACTCCTTCTCCTGCAACGAGAACAAAGGCTCCCGAGTTCAATTTCCATAAAATGTAAAAACGGACTTCCTAATTCTACTTCCCGCACCCAACATAGATCCGTTCTGAAGGACCACATGAAATACACA